>QXTE01000305.1:625418-853312 GCA_003942145.1 Platysternon megacephalum
CCCCCCCCCCCCGCCCGCCCCCCAGTTGATTCTGGACTGTGCCTGCTGTTCGCATTTGGGGGGAGGCGCAAATGGAACCTGGAGAAGGTCTCGTTGGTTTTTTGGCTGGTGCTGTTTGATCGTGTTTTGGATTGTGAGCTGCCCTCAGGCGTGTTGGGAAGGGCGCACTAGAAACATGCAGAATTATTCATTAGTCATTGTTATTCCTCAGCTAGTCACCCTGTGACTGGCAGAGAAGCTACAGTGACGTCAGTGCCCAGATTGCCGAGGAACCCAGCTGCAGGGGAACGTGGCTGGGTTTAACTGGGGCCAATTGCCAGCACCAATCCCTGAGGAGGGAAGGCAGGAGTAGGGTGACCAGACGTCCCGATTTTATCGGGACCGTCCCGATATTTCGGTCTCTGCCCCGCGTCCCAACCGATCTTGGGTCGGGACGCGGGACAGAGATATCCGCAGGCAGCACTGTTTTTTTTTTTTCTTCTCAGCCCCCCCCCCCCCCCCCCCATGTGTCCCGATATTTTCGGCCCCTCATCTGGTCACCCTAGGCAGGAGCCAGGCAATGGAAATGCTATGGGGCCCGATCCTGCTCGCTGCTGAGAAGGGCCTGGAGGGGCTGATCGCTCACAAAACTAGGGTGGCCAGGTGCCTGGTTTTCAGCCAGAAAGTCAGATCTACTGACCGGACACCCAAAAACCAGTCACTGCAAGCAGGGGAGGCACCGAGTCATCACCCACTCCAGCTCCTACTCAGCTGGGACCACGTCCTACCGTTGTCGGGTGGCTGCAGCTCCCAGCCCCAGCTCCGCAGGCAAGTCCCTCCTGACCCGGGCGGCAGGGGTGGGAGGGGAAAAGCAGCTAGAGATTGGGGGGGAAGAGGAATGGATGGGGGTGGAGCCTCGGGGGAGGAGGCGGGGCAGGGGTGGGAGCTCGGGGGAAGAGGCGGGGCAGGGTGGGAGCTCGGGGGAAGAGGCGGGGCGGGGGCGGGAGCTCGGGGGAAGAGGCAGGGCGGGGCGGGAGCCCGGGGGAAGAGGTGGGGCAGGGTGGGAGCTCAGGGGAAGAGGCAGGGCGGGGCAGGGGCCCGGGGGAAGAGGCAGGGCAGGGGCGGAAGCTCAGGGGAAGAGGCGGGGCAGGGGCGGGGGCTCGGGGGAAGAGGCGGGGCAGGGGCGGGAGCTCAGGGTAAGAGGCGGGGCAGGGGCGGGGGCTCGGGGGGAGAGGGGGGGCAGGGGGGGAGCTCAGGGGAAGAGGCAGGGCGGGGCGGGAGCTCGGGGGGAGAGGGGGGGCAGGGTGGGAGCTCAGGGGAAGGGGCAGGGCAGGGGCGGGAGCTCGGGGGAAGAGGTGGGGCAGGGGCGGGAGCTCGGGGGAAGAGGTGGGGCAGGGGCAGGAGCTCAGGGGAAGAGGCAGGGCGGGGCGGGAGCTCAGGGGAAGAGGCGGGGCGGGGCAGGAGCCCGGGGGAAGAGGCAGGGCATGGGCGGGAGCTCAGGGGAAGAGGCGGGGCGGGGCAGGAGCCCGGGGGAAGAGGCAGGGCATGGGCGGGAGCTCAGGGGAAGAGGCGGGGCAGGGTGGGAGCTCAGGGGAAGAGGCAGGGCGGGGCGGGAGCTCGGGGGAAGAGGTGGGGCAGGGTGGGAGCTCAGGGGAAGAGGCGGGGGAGGGGCGGGAGCTCGGGGGAAGAGGCGGGGCGGGGCGGGAGCTCAGGGGAAGAGGCGGGGCGGGGCAGGAGCCCGGGGGAAGAGGCGGGGCAGGGGCGGGAGCTCGGGGGAGGAGGCAGGGCGGGGCGGGAGCTCGGGGGAAGAGGCGGGGCAGGGTGGGAGCTCGGGGGAAGAGGCGGGGCAGGGGCGGGAGCTCGGGGGAAGAGGCAGGGCGGGGCGGGGGCTCGGGGGGAGAGGGGGGGCAGGGGGGGAGCTCAGGGGAAGAGGCAGGGCAGGGGCGGGAGCTCAGGGGAAGAGGCGGGGCAGGGTGGGAGCTCGGGGGAAGAGGCGGGGCAGGGGGGGAGCTCAGGGGAAGAGGCAGGGCAGGGGCGGGAGCTCAGGGGAAGAGGCAGGGCGGGGCAGGAGCTCGGGGGAAGAGGCAGGGCGGGGCGGGAGCTCGGGGGAAGAGGTGGGGCAGGGTGGGAGCTCAGGGGAAGAGGCAGGGCGGGGCAGGAGCCCGGGGGAAGAGGCAGGGCAGGGGCGGGAGCTCAGGGGAAGAGGCGGGGCAGGGGCAGGGCTTTGTGGGGAATAGGCAGGGAGACACCCAAATCACCCAGAAATGGAGACACCCAAATCACTTTTGAAAACCGAGGCCAGGGATTCCTGCACTCAAAGTCTGGCCGTGCCGCTGACCTGGGGCAAATTGCTTAGCCTTTCGGTAGCTCATTTCCCATATCTGTAAAAGGAGGATAATGGCATTTACCTGCTTTGCAAAGGGGTCGCGAAGATCAATTAGCTGATCTTTGTAAACTTGTGCTAAGTATTATTAATAGCAATTACCTCTGGGAATACAGCGGTGCTCCTAATGGACGACTCCTTTGCAATATGTTTTCCATTTCATAGGCTCAGGACTATTCAGACAGAAATCTAACGCTGTTTGGGGTATTTCCCACCCTGAAGTGATTTCCTTTTAAGATATGATGGAAGGGGAACCACTCCTTGCTGCACCCCTTGCTCCAAAGCAGGAAGACAGCAATCTAAAAACGCAAATCTTTCGAAACTGTTCCAGCTCGATGCAATTTATAAAAAGCCTGTTCGAACTGGCAGGGCTAAACTTCCAGTTGTATAACCACATTATGCAACAGCTCCTCCAGTCCCTGTCAGAAGCCCAGAATGAATATCTAGGGGTGAGAAGAGTGGGAGATATTAGAAGCTCATGACAACCAATGAAGAGTTAAAGATGCATCAGGCACCTTGGGCCTTCCTTTCACTTTGTCTTGCTTTCATAGGCCTGGAGAGCTATGGCCAGATCTTCAGAAGCTGTGGGCGTCCCCAACTCCCCCTGAAGTCAACAGGAACTCAGCCGCTCTGAAAATCAGGCCATGTGGGGTCCTCCAGGGTTCGTCAGTTGGTGAATTATCCTCACGTGACTGATAGAAAGGAGCATGAAGGACAGCCCCAGATCTCAGCTGCCCTGAGTATCGGGGAGGTTTGGAATCCTGGCCTATGCTTCACCGATGACCATTCTCACTAGAACAGGCAGAACCAAAAGAGCTGGGGTGAAATCCTGGCCTTACTGAAGTCCCTGGCAAAACTCCCATTGACCCCAACGGAGCAGGATTTCACCCCAGAACTGAGCTCTCCTGGTCAAAGTCCAGATCCAAATTTTGCAGTTCAGGGCACATCTTTAAGTGCTGTCACGTTGAGCTCAGCGGTTTCATTTTTCAAGGGGTTAAGCTAATGTCTGCTGTTTGGGGTCACAAGTGCTCATGTTCCTCAAGAATAGCTTTGAGTTTGGGGCTCCAGCTTTCCATAGAGCACAAAGCTCCCTGGGGATTTTAGTGAGGTGCTTATACATTCTTGGCCCAGATCCTATTCAAGACATTGCTTGGGTCATGCATAGGTTTTGGGCTGGACAGACAGGCAATTTTACCTTTACACTTTGCATTCTGCTCCAAATAGAAATCAGCTTCCCTGGAAGTTCACTGATGGTGGCAGGTCGTGATACATGCAGCCAGGGAAATGTTGTATGGGTTTGTTTTCTATGTACGGCACCTTTACAATCCAAGGACTCTGCTGGAAGCAGCTGGCATTTTGTGCTCAGCTCCAATGTAGCATGTTACAGAGAGGAGAAACATACACTGTGCTCTCTCAAGCAGACTTCACTTTGGTTCTTTTCTTTCATTATGTTTTCCCTTATCTAAAATAAAACCCATTTAGTATATAGCTCCTCTCTGGGAGCAAAAAACACAGTAGTGAGGAGGATACTCAGTTTTGGGTCTGTTATTATTCAGACAGCAATAGAAGTAGCACTGCTTGATGCCTGACATGCCTTAGAGGATGCCATGTATAGATTCAGCCCGGGAGTAACAGTTTTAACTCTCAATTTCCTGGCTTTTCCTGTTTAAATGAGATCGGTACACCGTATTTTTGTCATGATCTTTTTATTTCAGTTCACTTGTCATAGCGGTAATATAGAAACAATGGTGGAAACCATGAAAATACAAATCACTCATTGCTCATGTAATAGCACTTTGTATTGCCAAAAGGTTAAGAATTAGATGCTTCCCTTAGGAAAAACAAACAAACCCTTTACAGATGCTGTACTAAGTCTGCTGGCCTCCGGGGCTGGATCCACTCCAGCAAATGTGGCAGTCCCATCATGGGCCAGTCCTGCTCCTATAGGAGTTTTGCCATTGCCTTTGGTGAGAGATCAACAGGATTAGACCCTACTGCAGGTGCTAAAGTTGTTTTTGTTCACCAGCCCTTGTGTGAAGAGTTGCAACGGCTTTAGTGCATGTGGATTCGCTCTCCCTGAGTTTCACATTGAGCTTCAGGTTTGAACAAACTCAGCAACCTCAGAGCAAAACTCAGCATGGACACCCACTGCATTTCAGCTGCTTTTGCAGCAATGCCATTTGAAACCACAGCCCAGTTGGCTTGAAAGAGCCATGAACCATTTGTTGCACTTGGTCTGGATTCTGAGTGTGGGGCGTGACGTGACACCCAGGGAGCTGCACATGGCTGTGTGGTTTTTTTAATCAAAGTCTGGCATTGCTCTGCTTTACAGAAGCTGCTATCACAGGACTATTGCATACACATGTGGCACAACCAGGGCCGGCTCCAGGCACCAGCTTAACAAGCAGGTGCTTGGGGCGGCCACTTGGGAAAGGGGCGGCACGTCCAGGTATTCGGCGGCAATTCGGCGGAGGGTCCCTCACTCCTGCTCGGAGCGAAGGACCTCACGCCGAATTGCCACCGCAGATTGCGATCGCAGCTTTTTTGTTTGTTTGTTTTTTTTGTTTTTGGCTGCCTGGGGCGGCAAAAACCCTGGAGCCGGCGCTGGGAACAACTGTCCATGGAGTGTGACTACTTCAAGTCAAGGAACTCAGACACTTCCTTCTTCTCAGAACAAAAAAGGCACCAGTCAACTCTGCAGATGATTATTTGGGCCAGAGCCTCAGCTGGCATAAAGCCATCTGTCTACCTTAGGCACCCATCACAACTATGTCTGAGCACCTCACACTCCTTAATGCATTTCTACTTATGACAGCCCTGTGAGGCAGTGAAGTGTTGCCATGCCCATTGTACAGATGGGGAACGGAGGCACAGAGACTAGCCCAAGGCCATACAGGAAGTCTGTGGTGGAGCAGGGAGTTGACCCCAGGTTTCGCACAGCCCAGCCTAGCACCCAACCACTGGACCATCCTGCCCTCCTTCAAGGAAGCTGCAGTGTTTCACACCAGTGAAGGATCTGGCCCTTTGTCTGCAAAATCCCATTCCCCTACTCCCACCAAATATGTCAATGTGGTTGTTGTTGTTGCCATAGCCAGCTGTTTTGTTAAGTGTCTGGACCCACTATTCTTTCACTGGTGAGTAACAACAACAAACTGTGACTGATTTTGTCGTTTCCTCTACCTCTGCCTCCCACCCACACAAAACCCACCCCTTCATTTTCACCCTGTTTATAGCCTCCGTGCTCAAGACCACAAGGCGGGCAGCTGCTGGTGAAGGCTCTTGGCTAGCACAGTGATGTGCATGGTATACAAATCTAGACAGGGGGACAGATCACACTGAAGTGCTTGTGTGTTGCATTCCTCATTAGTGCCTGGTCCACACAAAGGACAGCAACCTACTAGTGCTGTTTGATGATAGACATACTTCTGTTGCTCAAATGGTAGAGCTCAGTGCTGAAGGTCACAGGTTCAGTTCTTGCTGATGACATAAGCTGGAGGATGGTCATACTTGCATTGAGATGGCTATTCTTCTGGCTGAGGATCCTTCAGAGCCTATCCATATCCCCCCAGCTGGAGGTGTAGCTGTTGAGTAATGTGCTACACCAGCCAGTGAGCGATCAGGGGCGGGAATCAAGCCTGACATCATTTTTTATTGTACAAAAATGTGCATTTTGACTAACAGCTGGCAATTCTGACCGTCCCATCTCTAATAAATACAATGATTCATTTCTTAAACCCCCATCTTTGAAATGTCCAACCCCGGCTACTCTGATTTCATTATTATTGTGCTTACACTAACTTTTTGCAGTGGCTGAGAGAGTCCTTGATGGTACAGAAATGCGATCTGTCTATTCCTGTCCTAAAAGACTGTCCATTGTGATAAATCCAATCTGGGTGTGTTTAGTTATGTAATAACCAGTCACTCATGTCCCGTTCCTTCAGTTAGTTGGATGCACCTCCCTCCCTCCTGAAGCTGGTCGGATTTTTTTCATCAAAGCATTTTTTCACTGCAAACTGGCTTTTAGATCCAAATGAAAACATTCATTTTTGGTTGACATTTTCTGCATTTTGGTAAAAAAAATAAACATTGTTTTTAAGTACCTCTTTTGTCTTTTGGCAAAAAAATTTACTGCAAATATTTCTGAAAGCCAACAGGTTTTCATTTTTGGTTTTTCATTGAAAAAACAACAACAATTCTACAGGATTTTTGGGGGAAATGAGCCTGTTTCAAAATTTCCTGCGAAAATACAGTAATTGGTATTTTGATCAGTTCTACTCCCATCCCTGTGCTAAAAAAAAATGGAGGTCCTGACTCACATTGGTTAGCACATGCACAGCTGTCTATTGAATTTAAAGGGACGATGTACATGAGTAAGTGCTCACCAGTGTAACGGTTACACAATCTACTCCAGGTATGCTACGGTAGTGGTCCAAGACCATAGAGTATTGCTAGACACAGTGTTGCCTAGTGAGTAGTGTATCACACTAGCACTCAGGAGCCCTGCATTCTAATCTCAGCTCTGCTATTAGCCTGCTGGGTGACCGTGGGCAAGTCATTGGACCACTCGGTGCCTCAGTTTCCCCATCTGTAAAATGGGGATAATTATAGAACTGTGGGGCTGGAAAGGACCGCAAGAGGTCATTGCAACACTGGCATACCAGGTGCCAGCTCATGCCAAGGCCCCCACATCTCAGCTGAATGCTGGCAAATACATAGCTAGAATCAGTCTGTTAAGAGTGTTAAAATAAATATTAGAATGGTAAGAATGTGTTTAGACTTTATTGAATGCTTGTGAGTTGCTGCTTGCATTAATCTCACATATAACCTCTGTATCCTATATTGTAAGGTAATATCTAGTGGTTCTCAACCTGCGGCCCAATCAGCACACAGCTGCGGCCCATGTGACATCCTCAGGGCCATACAGATAGCATCGGATGGGCCCACATAACACATTATGGGCCACATATGCGGCCCACAATGGTAAATAGGTTGAGAACCACTGAAAGCCATTGTTCTATGAGCCCCTGTGAAAATGACTGTGTAAAGTATTAGACAGGAGAGACATTAATTAGCACGAAGGGCTGATCTTCAGCAGAAGGAGTTACGTCCTTCCCAGAAGGCAAGGACCGTCGATACCAGATGGATCACTGTAGGACACTGCAACTGGAATTTCCCTACATGCAGTCAACAAGAGGACAAAAGACTTCTTTGTCCCACTGTCCTCCATGTAAAGATGAGTCATGCAAGTGGATTCCTCCCATCAACTGAGTTTGCAACTCAGAGTACATGGCAGTAGGGGGATCAAAACCACAAACCAAAGGAATTTAGTATTTCTATGTTGCTTGGACTCTGGGGGGCACAGTGTTTCTAGGCATAAGTGAGAGATCCCCAATTGCTTAGCTTGGGTTAGCCCTAAAAGACATACAGAGCTTGCTGATTATAGAAGCTCCTATTACCTCTTGCAATTTAAGATTGTAACTCATTGGTGTATCTATGTTTACTTGCTTTAACCTCTGGTTTCCTTTTCCTATTTAATTAATCTGTAGTTAGTTTCTTATAGGATTGGCGACAGGCGTTGTCTTTGGTGTGAGATCTAAGGTGCAAGTGACCTGGGGTAAGTGACTGATGCTTTGGGACTGAGAGTAACCTGAATATTGCTGTGATCCTTGGTGTAAGGGACCATCTATCACAAAGGTATGCTCACCTGCTTGGTGAGACAGATCAGAATATCCAGTGGGACTGTCTGTGACTCCATGCTCAGGCTGCTGTAGTGCCAGAGGAGTTTACCCTTGGTAATGGGCTGTGAAATCTAAGTGTAGAACTCACAGCTAATTTGGGGTTTGTGCCTTGATTACTAACAGTCTGGCCTGAGGCAGGTACCCACACTCTTGAGCACTGCAGGCAGCATTAAATCTAATCCATCCCTCCTCACTGAGGCAGGATTAAGTAAACCTAGACGATCCCTGACAGATGTTTGTCTAATCTGTTCTTAAAAACCTCCAGGGACAAGGATTCGACACCCTCCTGTAGTAACCTATTCCACTACTCACCTCGCCTTATATAAGCTATAGTTAGAAAGTTTTTTCTAGTATCTAACCTAAATCCCCCTTGCTGCAGCAAAGCCCATTACTTCTTCTCCTACCCTTGGTGGACACTGGAGCCCAACCGATCACAGTCCTCTTTATAACAGCCCTTAACGTGTTTTAAAATGATCAGTCCTCTCTCAGTCTTCTCAAGGCTAGACATGTCGAGTTTTTTTTAACCTTTCATCGGAGGTCAGGTTTTCTCAGTCTTTTATTGCTTTTGTTGCTCTCCTCTAGATTCTCTCCAATTTGTCCACATCTTTCTACAAGTGCGGCACCCAAAACTGGACCTAGTACTCCAGATGAGGCCTCACCAGTGCTGAGTTGAGCGGGACAGCTACCTCCCAGGTCTTACATACAACACTCCTGTTAATACACCTCAGAATGATATTAGCCTTTTTTTGCCATTGCATCACATTGTTGGCTCATATTTAATTTGTGATCCATTATAACCCCCAGATCCTTTTCAGCAGTACTATGACCTAGCCAGTTATTCCCCATTTTGTAGTTGTGCATTTGATTTTACCTTTCTAAGTGAAGTACTTTGCACTTGTCTTTATTGAATTTCTTCTTGTTGATCTCAGACCAATTCGCTAAGTTATCGAGGTCATTTTGAATTCTAATCTTGAAAGTGCTAGCAATCCCTCCCAGCATGGTGTCAGCTGCAAATTTTACAAGTGTACTCTTCACTCCAGCATCCAAGTCATTAATGAAAATATTCAATAGCACCAGACCTAGGACAGACCCCTGCAGGACCCCACTGGATTCATCCCCCAGCAAACCATTGATAACTACCCTTTGAGGATGGTCTTTCAACCAGTTGTGCACTCGCCTTATAGTATTTTCATCTAGATGGCATTTCCCTAGTTTGCTTATGAGAATATCATATGGGACTGTGTCAAAAGCCTATTGAAGTCAACATATATCACATCTACTGCTTTCCCCCATATCAACTAGGCCAGTAAGCCTCTCAAAGAATGAAATTAGGTTGGTTTGGCATGATTTGTTCTTGACAAATCCATGCTGGTTATTCCTTATAACCCTATTATCCTCTAGGTGCTTACTAATGATTGTTTGGTAATTTGTTCCAGTGCCTTTCTGGGTATTGATAATGATACTGACCTCCTTTGTAAATTGCTTTGAGATCTGCTAATCAAAAGCACTGTAAAGAGCTGGGTATTACTATTACTGTAGTAATCAGCCATTGCTACAGAATACTGCAGTACTGGACCAGTGCTGTAGGATACTGTCGATACTTTAATCAAGACTGAATGTTAGCAGTGGTCTCACCCCCATGACAGACCCCCTGACCGGTTTCTGGGAGATTAATACCCCATGCATAAGGGGTGGCTAACTGGCATGCTTTACTGCAATAAGGATTGGTTAATTACCTCCCGTGACAATCCTGAACCACTTCTCACTCTGAAAACTGCTGTAGTTTCCTATTGGGGGGGAGGGATAGCTCAGTGGTTTGAGCATTGGTCCACTAAACCCAGGGTTGTGAGTTCAATCCTTGAGGGGGCCATTTAGGGATCTGGGGCAAAAAATTGGTCCTGCTAGTGGAGGCAGGGGACTGGACTCAATGACCTTTCAAGGTCCCTTCCAGTTTTATGAGATAGGTATATCTCCATATATTATATTATTATTTAAATGATATTGACACCCTGGAGCTACTAAACCCCAAATCATTCAAGGGAAGGAAAACACCTAAACCCAAAAGACTTCACTGCCCTGTCATTCCTTTCTTGGTCCCTGTGGAGTCTGATTGGCTTATATACAATATAAAATTTGCCATCAAAGACGTGCAGATGCCTCTGTCTCCGCCCTCTGCCATTCACCACCTCCAAGCCGACGCTCGGGGAACAGATTCGTGAAGCTGATCTCGCAGGTAGGAGAGAGCACAGCTGGCCTGGTATGATGAGTAATGCAAGTTACGGAGAGACGTGCCTTTATGCTTTCGCAGAAGGGAGGGCCCTGCCCCAGAGATCTGTGTTCGGTGAAGGCTTGGAAGTGACGGAATCAGGGTCGTGAAACAATCCTGATACAATATAGACCGATGGCTTTGCTTGGCAGTAACTGGTCACTCTCCGTGTTGCTGAGCACATGCTCATGCCACAGATCAACAGCACACTTGGCAATAACTCTCTTTCTTGTATTAATTTGACAGTAATTCTTACTACTACAATCACTAGGGAAAATATCCATTTTCTTCTTTACATTTCCTTGTTTTATTTGGACACGGCTATCCTGGCACGCTGGAGGCTGATCCTGTGGAGCGTTGGCCGAGTCCCACCTGATGCCAGTGGGATGGAGATGTGGGCCATCACAGTGCTGGTATATTGCTCTATGTTTCTTAATCGGATAACAGAGCCGACTCGGACAGCTGTTGTAGAGAAAGCAAGTCAAGGATGAGATCCAGCACATTCGCAGCCCTGATCATATCCTCCAGGGGGCACAGACCAGCCTGAATCGCTGTATAAATGTGTATGATGTCCATAGTTACCATTCACAGCAAAGGCACAAGTCAGGACAAGCCCAGCTTCTCTGCTGTTCTTTTGGGATTGTGCACGACATAAACCCACTATCCCTCATGCCTTGGAGGCGCAGCTGCCATTGGAAACCAGCTTTCTAATCAAGAGAGCAACCTTTGGCCCCTCCAAACAGAGGAGTATCATTGGTTTTTGGAGGGGCCACGGGTTCTGGCCCCAGGTGGATGAAAGGGGTTTTGCTTTGGTGTGTGGCTGTACTTCTAACCTTCCCTTTGATTTCCAAGCACCTGGGAGGTCCAGTGGCCTCCCGCTGCCTCGCAGATCCTTCTGGCGCTGCTGCTGTCTCTTACAATTACTTACCGAGGAGGAGGAGGAGGTGGGATTGCACTTGCAAAGGAGCAGACTAAACTGCAGGCTCTTCCTGGTTCCTGATGGTTTTAATACCCCAGCTTGTCTGTAGGCTTCTCCATACTGTCTCCGGGCTGAGATCCAGCGGCACCGCCTGGAGGCGAGAGCAGCTGTGGGATCTGCTCCATTTTACCTCTTCCCCTCTGCGTCCTCGTGAGTCTTCGGATCTGGCAGTTCAGTGGAGGGATCCCTCTGTCTGCACCTCCGCTCCCCCAGCCCCCCCCCCCACGGACGCTCCCTCCCGTGCCCCCCCTCTAGCACAGCGAGAACCTGCGGGCGTTGATGTTCATCTTGGTGACGCCGATGAGCTTGAGGGGTGCGGAGAGGCTGAAGGAGCTCGCGAGCGGCAAGTCGCAGAAGAGGTCGGCGAGCTCGTCCCGCTCCTCCAGCTCGTAGGTGGCGTCGTTCAGCATGCGCCGGTGCAGGTGGCACGTCTGCTCGATCTTCAGCTTGTTGATGTCGCTGCGCAGGCGCATGAGCTGCCGCGCCAGCTGCTGGTCCTGCAGGCGCATTTCCGTCTGAAACACAGAGACGGGGGGGATCAGTCACCGCAGCACTCGGGATTCACTCAGCTTCCCTCTCCCTTTACCCGAGGGAAAGTTTAATTTATCTCTGAGTGAGCAGCGATGAAGAGAAATAGCAATTAGAGAGGGGAAAGAATTTCCAGGGAATTGTTCCCACCGCCCTGGGTCAGATCCCCTGCTGGTGTAAATCAGCCTAACTCCATGGAGTTATATATACACATCAGCTCAGGGTCTGGTGCGTTACATTCACCAGGGGCTTGTCTCATCCAGTTTTAAGTGACTCCTGCGATGGGGCTTCCTATGGGAGACGCTATTCTGCATTATAGTAGATCTCACGGCCTAGAAGTTGTTTCCTGATATCGAGCCTTGAAAGGTGGCAGATTCAAAAAGCATAAAAGGAAATGCCCTTTCACCCAATGCATGATTAGGCTGTGGAACTCATTGCCACTGGATATCATGGGCCAAAATATTAGCAAGATTCAAAGAGGGATTGGACATTATACGGATAATAAGAATAGCCAGCGTTAGATTAATAAATACCAACAAAATAAAGAGTTTTGGAAGGGAGATAAAAACCTCGTGCTCTGGGGCTTACGCCAGCCTGTAACTATTGCAGACCAGGCTGAGATCTAATGTGGAGAGCAAATTGCTTCACACCTGACGACTGGGGGGTTCTTACACCTTCCTTCAAAACATCTTGTACTGGCCACTGGACCAGAGGGAACCAGCATCTGATCCACTCTGGCCATTCCAAAGTTCCTAAATTTTGCTTTCATCAGTTTCAGTCTGTTTCTCCTACCTGGTACCTCCTAACCAACCCCCCCGGGGCTTGCCCTCTTCAAAGACTTGTAGATGGTTTTCATTTCCCAACCTGGGGCCTGCTCCCAGGCCCGCTGGAGTTAGTGGAAAGACTCCCATGGATGTCAATAGGCTTTGGATCAGGCCCTTGGTGGTTTTCTGGCCAAGCCAGAGCACATCCAGCCACACTCTGACACCGATCTAGTTCTTTTCATCTTTTCCCAGCAGTCAGCTCCTCCACCCCCTTTATGATTTTTGTCGCCTTTCTCTGGGCTCCCTCCAGCTTGAGCCTGTATCAGTTCCTGAGATTCTCAGAAACAGACACAGAGCGTCAAGCTAATCCCTGCCCTGTGGGCTGGTGCCACAGAGGGGCTGGAGGGCACCCTGGGGGAATGCCCCTGGGGCAGGGGGCACAAAGTCTGCCCTTGTGGCTCAATGCATTCTTCCCACGCACAGGGACAAGGGGTGATAGAGCGTGGCAGGGACAGTGGCCAGGGCAGTCCTATGTCCCAGCAGTTCAGTTCTGAAAAGGCCTCTCAGAGCCATTGCAACAGGACTGCAAGTTAGGGGGCTGCCCCAGCTTGTATCAGGGGCCAAGCTAGCCCCTGGCAGGCCCTGAGCAGGAGAAGCACAAGCTGTCTCTGCATAGGCAAATGTTGCAGGGGAAAGACCCTGGTGCCTTGCCCAGGGATGGTCTCAGTGCAGGCCTGGGGGTGGAACCGCTGCCTCACAGGGCCAGGGACTGGGAGTGAGGCCTGGTTCTATCCCTGCCATTTTGTGGGACCTTGGGTAAGTTGCTGAGCAACTCTGGGCCTCAGTTTCCCCTCCTGTCAGTTCTCTGCCTCCCTGGGTGCTGTGAGGCCTCGTGCTCAACGGGTGTGCTCGGGGCTGAGGTAAACACAGTTAGGATTCATCAGGGGTGGGTTTCTCTCACTGCAGTGGTGACAGGTGGATAGCGGAGCCTGCCAGGCCCTGGCAGAATGTGCCCGAATGCCCTAAGACATGGTGAGAACCCTGAATCCTCATCTCAGTGGCTGGGGGAGGACTGCGTCACGGTTACGCAATTACACCAGGCCCAGAGGCAGCTTACTTGTAGCATTGTCAACATTTGTGATGTCATTCCTGTGCCTTCCCCACACAATCTCCACCCCCCGAGCAAAACGGAGCCTTACAAAGTATTGATGTTGTTGAAATGTTTTCATTTCTGGGGGCAGTTTTCTGACTTTTCTGCAGGCGTTTTTATCGAAAACGTTGCCAAAGAGGCTAGCAAAATGGCCGCCGAACGTTTCTGTTTATTAAGGATGTCGACAACCGTTTCGATTATGTTTTCACTACTGTTTTTGGTTAACGGTCTCAATAAAAATGATTTTAAAAAGTCACAGAAATGTTGAAATAACAAAAGAGGGGTCCATGACATGAAAGCCACTTGGACATTTCCAATTTTGTCACGAAACGAGCTTTTCCTTTTTTGGGACCCACTCTGGCCTTTCTGATGAGGTGCTGGTACGCTGTTAGGGCACCATGATATTTTCACACAAGCCAGAATACCAAGATGGCAGATGGTGCTCACATCTCTAATCTCAGACTTTCCTCTCCCCTTCCTGCCCGTCCCTTGGCGACAGCTGAGGTTTTAACAAGGCAAGCCCCGAATACTAGTCTTAGCTCTGCTGGGCAAGTCACTTTCCTTCTCTTTGCCAATTCCAACACCTTGCACTTGGAGATCTCCGCATGAAAAGTGCTCTGAGTGTGCTAAGCAGCATTATCATCCCCACCGGCTGAGTCACAAAGAGAGAGACAACGCACCAGAAACATGAGATGCAGTGACTGATATTAGCAAAAATTTTCCCAGGGAGATAAAGCTTTCCTCTGGCTTTGTTTGCTTCTGTGCGGGGTGGAGTTAGGGGCTGGGTGGGAAGTTGCTTCTCTTTTGGCTGAGCTCCGTTAAGAAGAACTGCCTTATTCCTTCCAGAAAACACATAAAGGAAAAAGAAACAAAGCTTTGTGATGGCTGACAAAAGGATTATCGGCACAATGGCGCAACGATGCTGGAGACTCTGCCCATCTCTGATTGAGATCTGACGTTCAGAGTTTTGCTTCTTGATGACTAACACACATCTTGTGCGGTGACAACTCCTTCAGGGGTGTTTACACACCTGAGGCTTGTATTTGTGGTGCCTGGGCTACGGGTGGAATCCACGCGGCCATGTTCCACTCATGTGGGGTTGGCTCAAGATACACAAAGGAAACCCAAGCATGACCTACGGCTTGTTCAGTCTAAAATAACCGTCATCACAATGGAACTATGGCAATCTACAGCAGTGTGGATCTGCCTCTATATAGCTCATTACCCTGATGTGATGATTTTCAGGGGTGCTGAGCACCCACAGATCCCATGAACTTCACCTGCAGTTCTGGGTGCTCAGCAGCTCTGAGAATCAGACCACCAGCCCTTTGCACTTACAGAGCACCTTTCCCCGGAGGATCTCAAATCTCTTTGAGACCAATTGATCGCTCCCTCCCCATGAATGCGACTCAGGGGCTATGTATTAGTGTCATGCCCATTTTACAGATGGGGAAACAATGGTGCAGCAACATTGGAATTGCTGATCTCTGAGCCATCTAGGCAGTTCACTTGTCACTGATGGTAGACTGGACCAGATCTGCAGAGGAAGGTTAAGTTCTATATGGAGATATACCTATCTCATAGAACTGGAAGGGACCCCGAAAGGTCATCAAGTCCAGCCCCCTGCCTTCACTAGCAGGACCAAGTACTGATTTTACCTCAGATCCATAAGTGGCCCCCTCAAGGATTGAACTCACAACCCTGAGCAGGCCAATGCTCAAACCACTGAGCTATCCCTCCCCCCAAGACTTGATTTGTCAAGATCCCCCAGAAAGTTAGCAGAGCTTGAGGCAGAAGCCAGAAATCCTAACTCTGCCTCTGCTACTCTAGTTCTTAGTTGACAGTAATGGAAACACCTAATCCAAGTTTGACAGAAGTCATTGATAATTTACAGTCCCCTCCGTTATAAAGAGACACTGTCAGGTAGACAGAGTTCTACACAACTTACTGGAAATAGCTAACAAGGCTATTGTTTACGTGTCGATGGCTGCAGTTGTTTTTCAATTTAAACATTCACCTGCAGGGCCAGCAACACAACTGTAACACGTGGCTCAACTTCATCTGACCTGGACAATGAAACCAACCATAACCACACAGGTAAACAGTCCAGCTGTGTGAAGAACGAACAACTGACAGCATCATTGGTGAACAGTCAATTGGATATTCCAGAATCCAGTTCAGAAGTGGCAGGTAAGAAATCTCTTTCAATATGAGTTCTGTTTTGAAAAGATCCATTTACATTTAAAAAAGTAGAAGAGCAGAACACCGCAACTGAACCCTGTCATACAATCAGAGGGGAGTGTGTGACGTTATTGACATGAACGGTGACCGTATAGATCATTGTTGCAACCAGGGTCCTATGGTTGCACCAGGTCTTGTACAGAGGAGGTCAAGTCGGGTGTCTATGGAAAGGTTGTAGTTTGCTGGTTATGATTATACCATCTGTATGTGTGTATCATTTTTGTATTTGAAGTTATGAATATTGGCTATGTACTTGTATCTCAATGTGTTTGATTCTAAGTAGCCTCAGTGAAGCATTTGGTCAGCTTCTTGAGAAAGGACTATTCTCAGGAAGTGCGCAATCAAGAAACACTTAACTGACAATGGACTTTGGGAGATGCCAGTCCACATCTGAGCTTTCCTGGGAACGTTCAAACTAATATGTAAACAATGGCGTCAGCCTGCAAAAAGCTGAATCATTCATGGACATGTGACTTGCCCAGGTGGCTGCAAACTCCATCTTGTTGCTGTGATTTTGCACAGGAGAACAAAGGGGTTTCCGTCCACAAGAGAAAGAATATAAAAGGCCCTGGAAACCCCTCCATTTTGTCTTCAGCTGGATTAAGAGATGGCTTCTCCACCCCCAAGAGATGCCTGAAATAAACTGGAACAAAGGACAGTAACTATGGGGGTGTGAGTGATTGCTGGACCCAGACTAGGAAGGAGTGTCTAAGGGTGAGATTTACCTATATGCAGTTTCTTAATGTATTAGGCTTAGACTTGCGTGTTTTGTTTCATTTTGCTTAGTAACTTACTTTGTTCTGTCTGTTATTACTTGGAACCACTTAAATCCTACTTTTTATACTTAATAAAATCACTTTTGCTTATTATTGAACCCAGAGTTAGTGACTAATACCTGGGGGAGCAAACAGCTGTGCATATCTCTCTATCAGTGTTATAGAGGGCGGACAATTTACGAGTTTACCCTGTATAAGCTTTATACAGGGTAAAACAAATTCATTTGGAGTTTAGGCTCCCAGAAAGATTGAATACTGGGTGCTGGGAAAGTCACTGTTAACTAAGAAGCCCCTGAGCTGAGTGGATCTCAGTTTCAGTGAACTGCAGAGAGGTGTGGGTCTGTGCTGCAGCTGACTGAAGTGTCTAACTCAGCAAGACAGGAGTGGAGGGAAGCCTCTTCTGGCAGCGGGGTTTGTTCTCAGTGGTATCCCAGCACATCTAGGGACAGTCTTGAGGGAGTTTCTGTGACCAAACCCGTCACAGAGTGGATCTTAGGTTGTCATGGAATCCTGGAGATTAGAGGCGGAAAAGACCGGCTAGCACAACTAGTGCCTGATCCTACTTCCATTGAAGTCAAAACTCCCATTGAATTCAACGGTGCAAGACTGAGCCCTGAATTCCTGCCCCTGCCAACGTAAGATTATTCCTCAGTGTCGATTTATTCGCATTTTAAGGAGAATTTGCTCTCCTGTTTCCTACTTGCTCAGTTTTCAACAAGGGACGCCTTGGAGGTAGTTCAGAAGTGCACCATTTGTTTTGTCTCATTCTGAAACCACAGAAGGTACGTGTCCCACCTATTGGTATATAACCTTCATTTTCATGTGGAGCATCAGTGAACTCTCAGTACCTCCGTCCTAACCAAACTCTCAGTACCTCACCCTCACCAGCCCAGAAGGCCCTTTATCAGATATTTACAGTGGAGAGCACATTATAATAGAGAGTTTCATGGACCCCACCTCTCCTTCCGTTCACATCCATGCAGATCACTCCCCTCTCAGTGCAACCCCATAATAGTCCTGTCCATCTAGATAAGGTACTTATAAAGTCTCCATTACGGTAGTATCTGAGAACCTTGCAATCCTTAATGTAAGTGCTATAAGCTCAGTGTACAGATGGGGAACTGAGGCACAGAGAGTCTGAGCTTGTCTACACAGGGCAGGGGCAGGTGAGTCCGCATTAACGTTAGTTAGTGCCCACTCAAATGACTCGTGTCCATACAACACAAGGAATATAGTCCATGTTCTGTACTCTGCTTTGAAAGCGGATTAAGTTCATTGTTATGGTGTCCCACATTCTAAGTTAGTGCCCTAATCACTGCACTGTCCTTCCTCTCGGCGTTTCACGGTAGTCATTACTTCTGTGGGACAGTAATATTAGGAAAATATTTCGTTTGCTTTTAACCTCTTTCCATGGCACACACCCGCTGGAAAGAAAAAGAAACCAGCACCATAGGAGCAGCCAGCTCTCTGCAGACCACCAGCAAGGGCCCCTTGGACCATCATTTGGGAGCCTGTGCCCCCCGCTTCAGTGGAGCCAAGGAGTTCAGCCAGCTGTGGCACGAGGGAGCAGACCAGAGAAAAGCTGCCCCAGGGAACTCCTGTGTGCCACAGGGTGATATTTCCCAGCATCTCTCGCTGCAGCAATGCAGAGCAGGGCGGTGGGAGGAGAATGGTCCTGGCCAATCAGGCTGTGGCTGACTGAGTTAGAATTGAGGCACACTGGCGGGGCCGCGGACGGAAGTTTGCATTGCCATGGCCCATGCTGTCATAAAGAGAGAGCTTCGCTCGCCCCAAAGTGTTTGGATTGCAAAAAGAAAGCATCCGATCTCAGAAAAACCAAAGGACTCCTCCCCAACCCCCCCCCAACCCCAGCACGATCTGCGCTGAGGTGCACGCCAACAGTGTTCCTGCTCTAGCTTCTTCTTCCGAATTCAGCTAAGTGCTATTTAGCTCATTTCGGGAGCAGAGGCTGGGATAAAAATAGGCCCATTTGGAAACTTATTGCAGAGTAACAGAGCTCTTGATGTGGATGAGAAATTGATCTGAAATGGAGACACCAAGGATCACTAAGGTTTATATACCATTACTGCCTTTTTAATTAGGACCTGAGCCAACTCCCATTGAAGTCAATAGGAAGACTCTCAATGACTTCACTAGGAGTCAGCTCTACCTTAGTAAATCTGATCATTCACACCAACTATATTCACAGTAGAGCTGGGCGAAAATTTTTTGGACTAAGCTTAAGTTTGCCGAAAAATGCAGATTTGGGTTGCCCGAAAAAATGTCGCAAACTCGTCTCAAATTTTCCAAAGTGTTTGGATTGCAAAAAGAAAGCAAAACAATTTCCAATAAAATCAAAATGTTTCATTTCCACATTTTCAAAACTAAACTTTTCGATTCAAAACAATTTTTTTGTTTCAAATTTTATTTAATTTTGTTTAGAAAAAGATTTTTAAAACTCCTCAAAAATGAACTCTTTCATTGCAGGTTGACTGAAACAGTTTGTTCGACACAAAACATCATTTCCCCCCCTACTTCTTTAGTTTGGCCACCAAACTGAACAATCGGTTATTTGCACAGCTCTAATATTCGGGTGTTTCCTTCTACAGACCAGCTGGAATTAGCTCTATTTTACCGCCCAGAAGAAAGCATCAGATCTGGGGGGGTCTCGGATTAGACAGTAATTTCTCCATCAGGGCTGCGCACTGAGCCAAATTCAGACCCATCGTAAGAGGAAGTTGTGCTCACTTACACCAAGAAGCTGAGAACTGAGGCTTGTTTTTAGGGCTGGTAAAATTTACCAAAAACATTTTCAAAAAGAAAGAGAAAAAAATGTTTCTTTAAAGGCATTTTGACAAAACAGAGGAAAATAATTTCATCGGAATGAAAAATGTTCAGTTTGTGAATTTTTTCCACTTTCTTTTCCACTTTTTTTTCTTCCACTTTCTTTTCCACGCTGCCACACCCTCCATGCCAACCAGCTTTACTGCAGGACAGGACCCGGCTCCCTTCGTCTGTCTGAACCTGTTGGCCGATCCATGCTAACAAGTTAATATTAAAGGCCAAAGTCCGTTACTTCAGTCAGAGCTAACCACATCTGTGAGCAGAACTTGAATCTGTGGTGAGGGCAGATGTTGGGCCTTCCACCCTCAGGACACTGTTTAATTTACTCTGCTTTGTAAATACCAAGAAAAGCCAATGTTGCAATGTTACTTTTAGGCCACGTCTACGCTACAAAATTAAGTCAACCTAATTTACGTCAGCATACAGCTGACGCAGTAATTACATCGCTTGTGTATGTCTACACTTTACTCCTTGTGTCGGTGGTGCCCATCCTCACCAGGAGCGCTTGTTTCAATTCTACTGTCAGTGTGGGGCATTGTGGGAAGGCTCCTGAAAGCCAGTAACAGTTGACATAAGCAACGCAGTGTCTACGTGAGACTGTGTCGACCCAACTACATTGACCTTGACTCTACGTTGCTCGTGGGGGTGAAATTATTAAATTGGTGTACCTATTGGGTCTACGGGAAGTGGGCGGGTGGAGCCCGCCCACTGCTAAAGGACCCCCCCCGCCCCCCAGCCTAAGGGGAGGACCCACAGGACCGGGAACCCAAATGATTCCGGGGGACAACTAATAAAAAAACCAGGAACAGGAGTGAGGTCAAAGGGTCAAAAGAAGGGAACCTGATGGGGACACCGAGCAGAGAACCCCGGACAGCACCCACTGCTCCTCAAAGGCGTCAAGGGAGCCAGTGGACGCCGCCCAGAGGAACTCTGCCCGGATACGTGAACGGACAGAGGATCGGAAACAGGCCCCACAGTCACAGGAGTCTCCACTGGCCAACCTCCTCTCCCTGGTTGCGTAGATGGTCATTTTAGCCAGGGCCAGGAGGAAGTTGACCAGGAGGTCCCGTGACTTCGTGGGGCCACAGATAGGGAGTGCATAGAGGAGAAGATGAGGGGAAAAGTGCAGCCAAAAATGTAACAGTAGGTGCGTGAGGAGCTGGTATAGGGGCTGCAACCTGGCACACTCTAGGTAAACGTGCGCCAGGGTCTCCCTCACGCCGCAAAAGGGGCAGGTGTCGGGGACAGGGGTGAACCGCGCCAAGTACACGCCCATGCTCACGGCCCCATGAAGGAGCCTCCAGCTGACATCCCCGGCAGGCCTCGGGACCAGGGTGGAATAGAGGCTGGCCCACCAGGGCTTCTCACCCTCCTGAGGTGGCGGGACACGAGGGTGAGAAGGTGAAGGGTGTGGAGCACGAGCGTGTATAGGTGTTTCCTTGGCGCGGTCTGGAAACGGACCGGCTGCAGATCGTGCAGCTGGCTCACGGAGAAGGGGCGGGGGGGCCAGTTGGGTCCACGGGGCAGGGGCCCGATGAAAAGGTCCGGAGGGCCCGGGGTGGAGGGTGGGCGGGGCGCGCCCTCTCGCAGGACCCAGTCGAGGTAGGCCCGAGCAGTGGGCGGCAAGGCGGCCCTCACCTCCTGAAGTACGCGCCGGGAAGTACAAGGCCTGGAGAGCCCCATGCGCTGAGCGAGCGTCAGGGGATCCAGCCAGTCTCCCCAGTCGTAATCCAGGAGGTCTCCGACTCTGGTGACTTCCGCCAGGGCTGTAGCTGGGCTGTTACGTCGGCAGGAACAAAATTTAAGTGTAGACATTTCCATAGGTAGATCGACGTAAGCTGCCTTGCGCTGACCTAACTCTAGTGTAGACCAGGCCTTATTTTCTATGGGCCCACTCCTTAAGCCTTTGCTCCCATTGACTTAACTGCTGGTTTTGACTGAGCAGGGAATTTAGGATTTACTCTATGATGTTAAAAGACCTTTAACCTGATTTGAATACTCAGAGCTGGTCAGAACTGTTCACCTAGCACAAAAATCAAAGATGGGAATAATTTCTAGGGCTTGAGCATGCTGGGACTGAGAGTTGTTGAGCCCCTCGAGAAGCTTGTAAGTGCTGAGCTGCGTAATTTGCAGTTACAGCCGCAAAACGCGCCTTGGGAAGGAATTTGCATTCCAGAATCTATCAGACTTTAAAGGCCAGAGGGTCAACTGGTGTCAATCGGTGCAACTCCATTGACTTCAGCAGAGCTATACTAATGTACACTAGCTGAGGGGCTGGCCCTAATGTGTTATATCGGGATTCTGAGTGCATGCTATCTCCTCCTGGGCCACTGGAGCTGAAGACCATGAACATTTCCCCTAGATTTGCAATAAGGTCTTGGATTTGACCCTTCGGCCTCTCTGATTGGACCTGTGGCCTTGAGGAGTCAAACTTGCTCCTTTTGAGGAGCTGAAGGCTGTGCCTTATGTCCCTGGAAGAAATCGTGCCCTCTAGATTTGCAGCAAGGGCTTAGCTCTGCGCTATAGCTTTAATTTTAGATCTGGGCACTTTTAATTGACCCGTTTCTTGGCTGGGTGTCCCCACATGCGTGTGCCTTTGTCCCCTCCGGGGTTAGATGAGCACCACCAGCTCTAACATTACTTCTAGGGAAGGCCACTCAGGCTAGCGCAGACTGCAGATGGCCACTTCGTTGCTCAGGGCAAAAGCCCATTAGACTGTTGCTCTGTACTCTGCTGCCAGGTCAGTTCCAGAAGGTACTTTAGGATGCTGGTTACCCCCTAAATTGTCCGTGTCCCGAGTTCCTCAGAGGTCGCCTCTCATGTGATGCCCTGTTGCTGCACCTGCATTCAGCTAGAGCGGCTGTCCCGGGATGGAGCTCACGGAATTCCCAGCTCCCTTTCTCTGTGCATATAACACAGGCCAGAAATACTTATCGCTCACCTGGTAGCACGCCAAGGCCCACGGGTAGGGTGTTTGGCGGCATGCCGAGCTCCCCCAGGGCAAGAGGTGGCAGGCCCTCTTTGCTGGTATTTGCTCCTGCTATAAGTACATGTAAACCCAAGCCTAGGTGGAGGCAAATTCTACCCTGAGAGTTGCAAGTGTAACACCCATTCACTGGGGTGCAACTGAGGCAGCATTTGATATGTAAGATGATATCTTAGCCCCACCAAAGTCAATGGTTGCTTTGCCTTTTATTTCAGTGAGGCCAGGATTTCACCCTTAGAGCGTAGTGTAAAATGGGTATTTTGTTTGTTAGGGTATTTTGCTAACTTCAAGCCTTGATATGTTCTAACCATCTTTGGTCCATTCTAGGTGAGGATTAAGTGGTGTGGTGAGTCAAAAACATGCTCTTTGTTTCAGGGAAATTCTTCTAAATTACGTAAGATGCAGTCAGATCCAGTGATGAGTGTCTTGTAGGTGCCCATGGGTATCATTAGGAGAGTGGGACATGTAGATAGGTCTTTTTCTTCTGTTTATTTACAACTTTTACCTTTCATCCCACGGTGTGAGTCCACCCCCAAACCCAAGCCCCAGATCGGAACAGCACAGCTGGGATCAGAACAAATCTCTACCTGTGTAAAGGGCAGAATCCAAAGTCCAGATGCAAATCCGCTAGGGTTTGGAAAACGAAACCTGCACCTTGCCATCACTGGGCCTGTTCAATCTGTTTTTCAGATTAAGGCCATTGTGGAGTGAGGTTTGAGTCGTAAACCCAAATTCGACATGGATCCTAATCTGAGGCAATGAGCCAAGATTTGCTAACGTGACTAGTGATTTTGGGGGGCCCAACTTGAGACTCCTTAAAGAGGCTGATTTTCAGAAAAGGGCCAAGCACCTGAACTCTGAAAATCAGGCCCCTGGCAAATGTATCAAGCTGGACACCCAAAAACTGACACAACCAAAATCACACATCACTTTTGCAAATAATTTATATACAGGTAAACCAGAGCTGGGCAAATGCAGTAAAATGTATGTGTGAATATTCTTGTGAATGAAACTCATTAAGTCATGTTTATTCATTTATTTGCCAATATTTGGGTGGAGAAAATTTTATTCACAAGATTTTTTTTCTTGTGGAAAGCAAAGCACTAGTGCGAATAAATATTCACAAGCACACTCACACCCAAAGTGCTCTCACAGCCATTTAGAAGAGATGTTATGATCATTACTGCAAATTTGGCAAACAATTATGAATGTTGGCAGAGCGTTCACAAACAAACACAGAACCTTTTTCTTTTATAATGCCTAGGATGTCCAATCAGGCAACAGGAATAAAACCATGTGACTCAGCTGAACAGTCACATGGCATGAATAATAGAGAATTGTGACAATGAGGAATGGATTGTTGGCTGGTTAGAGCACTGGAGACTTGGTAGACTTGGGATTACATCTCAGCTGTGCCACAGACTTCCTGTGCGACCTCGGGCAAGTCACTTAGCCTATCTGTGCTTCAGTTCCCCCATCCATAAAATGGGGATAACAACATTGCCCTATTTCACAGGGGTGTTGTGAAGATAAATACATTGAATGTTATCATTCCCTCAGATACTAGAGTAATGGGGACCATAAAAAAACGTAAGACAGATAGACTATCTCTTGAGGCTAACATCTTTTCTCACAACCAGTTTGTTTGAATAACCAGTCCCTGTTTACGAATCGTGACCTGGTCACATGCAATTTCCAAATAGGCAAAACAAAAATAAAAAAGGCTACAGTTCATCAAAGAGATTGCTTGCTGTGTAGAGTTTTCCCAGTGGCAACCCTGATGGTTGGATTCAGCTCCAGCTTTGACCTCCTACATAATGCTATCACACAACCTTACCTTCCCCAAACCAGCCCCTGCTCCTGCCAGAGAAAGAAAAACCATAGAAGATTGTGCACTGCTGTAACTAGTGAGCCCCAAAGACAGAATGTACCAGACCAGTGGTTCCCAAACTTTTTTCCACCAAGGATCCATTTGCCATCTGACTAAATTACCCAGGCCCATTTCATTTTGTAGACATAGGTTTCATGTTCTTATTTTTCTCTTTGTTGGGTTAGTTATTATTTATTTGATCCTTGCTGATTTGATATTCCGTTTCAACAGTAGATAATTTTTTCTTCTTAATGCTTCCACATTTTAACCACTGATCCATTTTTGTCTACAAATTCACGGTCCATTTTGGTCAATTTCCCAGTTAGAGGATTTTAAAAATCGTAAATTTCATGATTTCAGCTATTTAAATCTGAAATTTCACAGTGCTGTAATTGTAGGGGTCCTGACCCAAAAAGAAGTTTGGGGGAGGTCACAAGGTTATTGTAGGGGGGGATTGCGGTACTGCAACCCTTACTTCTGTGCTGCTGCTGGCAGCGGTGCTGCCTTCAGAGTTGGGCAGCTGGAGAGCAGCGGCGGCTGGCCAGGAGCCCAGCTCTGAAGGCAGAGCCGCCACCAGCAGCAGCGCAGAAGTAAGGATGGCACGGTATGGTATTGCCACCCTTACTTCTGGGCTGCTGCCTGCAGAGCTGGGCCCTCAGTCAGCAGCTGCCACTCTACCCGCCCAGCTCTGACAGCAGCAGCGCAGAAGTGAGGGTCACATGGTATGGTATTGCCACGCTTACTTCTGCGCTGCTGCTGGCAGGACGCTGCCTTCAGAGCTGGGCGCCCGGCCAACAGCCGCTGCTCTCTGGCCACCCAGCTCTGAAGGCAGAGCAGAAGTAAGGATGGCAATACCGCAACCCCCCTAAAATAACCTTGTGAACCTCCCCTCCTCCGCAACTCCCTTTTGGGTCAGGACCCCCAATTCGAGAAACGCTGGTCTCCCTGTGAAATCTGTACAGTATAGGGTAAAAGCCCACAAAAGACCAGATTTCACGTTCTGTGACGCTTTTTTCATGGCCATGAATTTGGTAGGGCCCTACACATCCCTCTTATTTTCACTTTAACTAAAATTATATTTGCGGTGTAGTCATGGTATTACTGGAATGCCCCCACCAGCGTGAGCTCTCCTGCGCCATGCGTGTGAGGTCACGAACTGCAAGGACACCATTTTATTCTCAAAATGGACCCCTCTGCACAGTGGGACCTTGCACAAGAAGATGGTGTCCTATGCACAGGGTGACCTAGCATGTACGGTGAGATCACACTGTGGAAAGGGTGCCATTTTGAAAACAAGATGATGTCCTCCTTGTGGCAAAAATGTCATAACACTGTACCAGCGCATTCCAGCCCCACTGCAGTACTCTGGCTCAAGGGGCGGACCCCCACATAACCCACGGCAGACCCCACACTCACTTTAATTTTCTCTTTTAAGACCATTATTTATCTTGGAACGGAAACCACTTACCAGTTCCTTCCTGAGCCAATTCAGAGCTTCCTGAATGCTTCCAAAGCCACTTAGTTTCCCTGAAGTAAGAGTCACCTTCTCCTGGGAAGAACTCCCTTTGAGATGCACCTGCACCTTTCTTAAAGGGATGGCTTCCTCTGTGGCCTTTTTTTCTTCTTTAACCTCTTCCTCCCCAGAGGGTTTGGGGCTCTTCCACGTCTGGTCCTCAAGTTTGGCCTTCCACTCCAAGTAGGAAGGACGCCTGGTCTCCAGTCTCAGTTTCTCCGTCAGAGCCTTCAGGCTTCTCAGGTGGTCATGGGGGGGTGTGGCATTTTCAGAGGAGGCATCTGCACTGTCGGCCACCTCTTCTATTTGAATTCTGGGCAAAGACATCCTCTTCTGTAGTAAAATGTTATAGAGGTTGATTGTAAAGTTTAGGGCAACAGCAAAACTCAGGGAATCCTTCTTCTGAGAACAGCTTCCATCTGTTGACTTGATGCACAAAAGCAAGCTCTCATAAGCCAGCCAGCCCCATCAGCTGCTTCTCCGCTCCGGCGTCACTTTAATTACGGAAAACACCTAAAAATAACGAACGATTGTTTTAACTGCAAGGGAAAAAAAAAAGGACATGACAGCTGAGTGACAGCTCCTCCTAAAACCTGGCTGGAATGCAGCGTGTGAATGCACGTTAATAACCACCGTGCAAAGCTCTTCCTGGGTTATGTTACTTCACTACAGATTTCTGACTATTTTCTTGGGCAAGAATGAACAAGCTCTAACTTTTAGAGAAACCTTTGTCACGAAGATCTCTCAATCCTTAAGCTTCAGGCCATAATGAGGTCAGGAAGAAACCCTAGTGCCCCTCTAGTGATAGCATAGCATTGCATAACTAGATGCCTTCTGGAGGTTTTACACCTTCCTCTGAAGCATCCAGCATTGGCCATTGGTGAAGTGAGGCTCTTGATCAAACAGGCTCCGATGAAGTAAAAACTCAGACTTCTAGTCAGAATTCAAGCCAAAGGGGGTTGGGACATGTTTGATTAACTTTTTTTGTTCCAGCCCAGTTTTTCAGACTTTAATGTTTCAGATACAAAGGATTAGTTTCTGTTCAAGCATCTGAACGTTTGGTCCCAAGCCATAATATTCAGATGTAGCTCCTCATTTCAGAAGATTGAGAGGAGGGGACAGAGTTTGGCCTGTTATAGATAAAAGGGGTGACTGTGACATAAATATCCAGACTGGGGTTCAGACCCCAAATCTTTCCAAAGTTCAGTGCATTTGGACCTGGGGTTATGGGCTCCTTGCCTTCTCTGACATAAACACAGAGCAATCTGTATATTTAAAAACAGAACAAGACCTAAAACCCTACCAAAACCAAACACTCCACTGCACCCTTTGGGGAGAGGAGGAGAAAGCAAACAACACATGACAGGTGTTAATCACGTCGCTTAATGAATGTACGGTGATGGGCACAGTATAAGGGCATCTATAGAATAGAACAGTATTGGGAACAAACATTTAAACTTTGAAACATACCTCCACTCTGCTCACACACTTCTTCGTCTGAGACTAACCCTGCACCACCGGCACCTTTCATGTGAGACTATCAGTGTGTTTTACAGACATCAGTGCTCTGAGGTAGGCAAGTTTTATTAGTCAGCTGAGATGGCAGTGGATTAAGATATGGGTTCTATTCTCACTGGCTCCCTGTGTGACTGTAGCCATATCACGTCCCCTATTTGTGCCTCAGCTTACCCATCTGTAAAATGGAGCTAAATGAGGCCCACATGTGAGATCTAAGCATTACTATTGTTACATGGAACGGGATGATGTTAGGCCCAGATAAGTTAAGTGACTTTCTCAAGGTCATGCACTAAGTCTGTAGCTGAGCTAAGAATAGATCCAAAGGAGTAAAAACACAAAACAAAAATACGTACTGCTGGGTTGGTAGCGTGCCCAGAAAGAACTGCCAGTGGATATCCAGCCTTCTAGCTGAATACATTAAATGTTGTAATCTGAGTGATTCAGTAATTCTTCTGCCTGCTACTGACGCCCACGAGGGCCCCTGTAATTTTGAAATTAAGACCATAATTACTCCTCGCAAATCTTTTCAGCGAAGATCCAATTTAAAATAAACACCAGCAGGCAGCAAGGTTTGCCCCACCGTTGTGTGTCGGCAGGGAAACAGACTGGGAAGCTGATAATATACACACAGACAGTCTGTGGGTGGAGAGCTATTCAAGTGACAGGCTTGTTCCTGCTTCCCAAATTAATGGGAGTTATCTTGGGAGCAGGATGGGACTGCAAAGCTAGAGTCGATTCAAGCTCGACTAGTCTGGATGTCTGATGGAAGCATCAGAGATCGGCTGTTAGGATCCACGCACACTGCTGAGGAAGGATGAGATAGTGGCTAAAGCAAGGCGGTAGGTGATCTGGGTCTAGTTGCCAGCTCTTCCACAGAGTCTCTGTGTGATCTTGGTTAAGTCACTTGCTCTCCCTGGTTGAGATTTTCAAAGGTATCTAAACACCCAACTCCCATTGAAATCAACAAGAGTGAGGTGCCTATAGACCTTTGAGGATGTGAGCCTCTGTGATGCAGTTCCCTATGTGTGAAATGGGGATATAAATACTTAGTATTATTTGGATTATGGTAGCGCCTTGCCCTGCCCCCTTTGTGCTAGGTGCTGTACAGATTCTTTTGTCTGTCTTGTCTGTTTAGGTTGCAAAAACTATTCAGAGCCGGGATTGTCTCTCACTGTGTCTGTATGTGGCTAGTACAATAGGATCCTGAAACTACTGATCCAGGATCAGGCCCTTACTTCCAGACAGAAAGTATCAGCTGTCCCTTCACTGGTATTCCCCGGTGGGGAAATGACACTTTCTCTCATTGTCACCGGCTCCCTGGCTCAGGCAGGGGATTTGATTTTTTCGGCACTGAAAGACAAACCACTGCCATCCCGAGCCTCGAACCCGTCGCCACTCTCGCCCCAGGCGAAAATAGGCAATTTTCACCGTGAAACCTCCCAGGCGGCCTGTCTCAAAATGTGCAAATAGATTTTTCTTTTGAACAGCAAAGCCTATTATCCCTCCCGCCCTTTCCAAATTCAACGCTGATAAAAGGGATTTTGTTCCAGCTGCCCCCCAGATATATTCACCTGGGGTCAGAGAGCTAATGCAGAAATGTTTTTGAAAGTTATAAGCATGTAAAAAAGTGTGTGGAGTTCTAAGAGAACCAGTTTCGTAACCCTAACCCTAATTTGCTCCCTGCCTCTGGCTAGGATAAACAGAGATCCATCATATCCGAAATCTGGGACCTAAGTTATGTTCAGCCCTTTGCGCTGCCTTCTGCACAGGAGTGAATTCCACCCTATAAGCGTATGCCACTTTATCAGTGCAATATGGTATATACTACAACTCATGCATAATATATATCCAATATCCATGGCAACATGTGACATGTTGTATAGGTAAGAAGGAACAGTAACCAGTACACATTATTTATAGCAAATTATTGAGAAGGCTCTGCCTGGACAAAATGACTTGGTTTGCTTGGTTCCTGCTGGCAGGTGATTGGTCTCCCTGGTCCATAAGTGAGTATGGCTCTAGCCAGCATTCCTTGTGCACCCTTGAAATCAGTGAGCAGATAATGCTCAGGTTTTATGTTCCTGCAGTGGACTAAGAAGAGGGCATTTCGTGAAATATGAAGAGAGTGGAGACTCACTTGGCTGATTTTTAGAACAGTTAAGAAAACAAATCATGTTAATGCAATGCACGATTCAGCCTGTGGAACCCACTGACACATGATATTACTGAGAAAATAGTAAACTCTGAAACAGACTTGGACATTTATGAAACCGATAACTATAGCAACTGCAGTAAAAGCAGGTAGGGTAACAATACTCAAGTGCTTTCAATACTCATGACATAGGGTGTAAGCTAATTGCCCCCTGGGAACAGGAAGATATTCCCTGCCCCCAACCATGGCATTGCCCTACATGATGAGATGCATCGTGGGGGTTTTATACCTTCCTCTGAAGCATCTGGCATTGGTCACTATTGAAAACAAAATGGTAGTCTACTGTAGTTGGGCCATTGATCTGTTCCAGTGTTCCAGACATCTTCATCATCGCGCAGACAGGGGCACGGAGTCTGCTTTGCTACTATTTCCCTCCCCCGGCTGCACAATAGACCTGCTGCTTTTCAGCTGTTTGGGGGCCATCTCCACCAGCGCTGGACACCGCAAGGTTCAGCCCTAGCTAATTAATTCATCAGCATTTCCATGGCACTCGTCACTGTCGCGTCGGAGCAGCCAGTTAAGCCTACTAGCATCCCCTCCTTCACAGATGGGGTACCTGAGGACAGAGAGGGTCATGAGGCAGCCAGTCAGGATAAAGAAAAGAGCCCTGCTTTGCGGCCCACGGCTCAAACCACTGCACCCCATCCATAAAGGCAGAACAGCTGGGCAGCATGCAAAGGCTGGGGCCTGTAGATCTATCCAGACTGGAGCTGCTGTTTGTTTTGGATAGACTCGCAGTTTATAATAATATAATATATGGAGATATACCTATCTCATATAACTGGAAGGGACCTTGACAGGTCATTGAGTCCAGCCCCCTGCCCTCACTAGCAGGACCAAGTACTAACTTTTGCCCCAGATCCCTAAGTGGCCCCCTCAAGGATTGAACTCACAACCCTGGGTTTAGCAGGCTAATGCTCAAACCACTGAGCTATCCCTCCCCCCTAAGTTTAACAGCTGCGGTTACAGAGTTGGGAGGCATTGCTCACGAAGCAGCTCTGATGATCCAGCCAGAACTTACGTCTCCTCTGGCCGTGACCCAGCCAGGCCTTTGGGTTCATGAGGAAGTGTCTGTTCTCTCCATGAAAGCACCAGGCCAAAACATTTCAGGGAACAGGCATAGAATCATAGGGTTAGAAGGGACTGCAAGTGGATGTCCATCTAATGGACTTTCATCTCTGCTGCATGACTTACAATGAATGGGGAACCTGGGCCTCTCAAATGGAGAAACGAAACATTGCATTGGTGCTGAGAGTCCTGCCTGCCCACTGAAGCCAATGGGAGAGGAGGGTGCTCAGAACTTCTGGCCCCAAACCCATGGGAGTTCCATGCGAACAGCTCTCACAGCCAGTAGCAAGGGACACCCATGTAATGGAGGGGCTGCTGCTAGAGGGGGCCCACCTGTTCCCATAGGCGCCGACTTCCCCTCTTCCCAGTGGGTGCTCAAACCCCCACCCCCCCGGCCCCACCCCCGGTCCGCCCTCACTCCTCCCCCATTCCACCCCCTTCCCAAAAGTCCCCGCCCCCTTCCTGCCCCCATTCCACCCCCTTCCTCCAAGTCTCCACCCCTGCCCCACCTCTTCTCCGCCTCCTCCCCTGAGTGCGCCACGTCCCCGCTCCTCCCCCTCCCTCCTGGAAAGTCCTAAGTACCACCAAACAGCTGTTAAGTGGCGGGAAGCACTGGGAGGGAGGGTGAGGAGCGGGGATGCAGCGCTCTCGGGGAAGGCTGGGGGGGAGAAGGAGGCGAGGAGGTGGGAGCTTGGCTGCAGAGCACCCACTAATTTTTTCCCCTAGGTGCTCCAGCCCTGGAGCACCCACTTTGTCGGCGCCTATGCCTGTTCCTCCTTTACCCTGTCCTGTGTATGCTGAATTCCCGCCTTTCCATGGGTAAGACATGCCTGCTCGGTGTGGTTCTCTGTCCCCCTCTAGTGGTAACTAGGCCAACTAGCATTTGATGAGCCTGCTACAGCCTTGGCCAAGTTAGTTGAGACAGTAGAAGCTCATGCATTAAAATCCAGAGGTCCTGGTTTTGATCCCTGCTGCCGACAACTCCCACCAGGGGTGTCAGCGTTATACACATATGATCAGTAGAGGAGCCAGCTGGGCACGTCTGTGCCCGCTAATTCCCTGCCCTCTGCAGGTTCACACTGTGCCCAAAGAGCACCGTACAGACAGGGAAGCAAAGACATGATCCCTGCTATAGGATGCAGGGGGTAGATGAGGAGGCAGGGTGAGGGTGACCCATAGAACAGGGTGCAGTTATTTATGGCTGTTATGTAAATATCTTGCTGGTTCTTGTAGGTGTATTGACTTTAATTGTACAGATAAGGAGGTTAGGCAGAGGAGCTTCCAATTACAGCAGAAAGAGCTGGAAAATGGGGTGTGGGCGTGCTTCTCTCCGGCAGCATACAGGAAGGTGGGGTAATTAGACACACCAGCAATGTTAATTATGTGCATTGTAGTAGCACCTAGAGGCATGAAATGAGATTAGATCCCCATCATGCTAGATATGTGCAGACAATCACAGCCCTGAAGAGCCCAGAATCTAAATCAGAAGACAGACAAAGAACTGATTATTAATCCCAGTTTGCAGATGAGAAATTGAGAGCGAGTGACTTGGCCAAGTTCACACAGGGAGAGCTGGGGAACAGAACCCAGATCTCCTGGGTTTTAAGTGCTTTGCTTTAACCACAAGGCGATTCTTTACCAAGATCCCTGAGTGCAGCCCTTCTCTCTTTACACAAGTAGCACCTTCCCATTGATGTCAATGAGACTACTCATGTGAGTAAGGGCTGCAGGATAGGATCCCAATGGCTAGATGCAGCATGTTTCTGAGTACTCATGATGATAAGGGGGCACCAGTCAAGGAGCAGGACCCTACTGTGCTTGGTGCTGTACAAACACAGAACAAAGGGATAATCCCTGATTCCAAGAATTTACAATCTAAGTATAAGACAAGTCCAAGTGGAAGATGATAAGCATCTGGGGGCAGGACTGTCCCTTTGTTACAGACTCTTGCGAGGTGTCGAGCAGAGGTGGCTGGAAAACAGATTTTCTGTCTAGCAAAAAAAAAATATTTTTTTTTGAGAAATCAAAAATAAATAAATAAATGCGTCCCTAATTGGGACAAACAGCTAAAATGTCAGTTATGTTCATGAAACAACATTCTGAACAAAAATTCACGTTGGGTCAATCAAACCTTTTATTTCAATACAGTCACAATGTTTCTTTTCTTTTCTAATTTTTGTATATAAAATAAAGTCAATTTCTAAACAAAAGGTTGTTTGGATGGGAAACATCCCAACTTTTCATTCTGCAAATGTCAAAGTGGGACATTTAGGAATTTTCAGAACAGTTTTTTCCTTTTTCCAAATGAAATTTCATAGAAACGCATGAAAAAAATTCGGTTTCGTCAAAGCGGCGTGACCTTTTCCGACGGCAAACTGCTTGGCAGAAAATTTTCCAGCCAGCTCTAATGTCGACTTCTCAAGTCTCATTGAAGATGCTCAGAGCTCCAGGTGCTCTGCACCTGGCACAACTGAGCCCTGGAGGGAGAAGTTTTCTATCCCCCCTGAGCCTTAGGTTTGCGTTGAACAATATACGGATTCATCTCCTGCCAAAGGAGGGGGAAGAAATTGCTTCACTCTCTCTAGGGTTGACTTACTTCCTGGGTATGTTTGGGGAAGGTGAGGAGCGCTATTGATTGCTGCTGTCACCGGCTGACCTGCACCTACGGGACCCGGGAAGCAATGGCTAGTTGCACTGCACAATCTGCAGTGAGTTTGCTGTGGGGCTGGCGGAGAGGAGCTCGCAAACGTTGCCATAGAGATTAGAATAGGGCAGGAAGCTGGCTCCACTCTCCCTGTGACCATTAGCAAGCAGCTTTTCCCCTGCATTCATATGCCAGCCAGTTCTTAGTGGAACCGCATCACAGGTGTGCGGTGGGGAGGGTGCAGATGGTGCCGATGCTGGGAACAATAGTGGCTTGCCCTTTTGGCCTGTGGTTTCCAATCAGGGATGGGATGCTGATACTCTTGGGTTGAATAGTCCCTTGTTCCACAAGTGGCCAATGAATGGGGTTGCTCGTGGAGGAAGATTTCGCTCCGCATGAGGAAGGGGTATCAGAATTCGGTGGCTTTGGGTTAGCAATAGGAGCACATTTGGGGAATTCTGTTGCACAGATCTGTCTCAGTGCACTTATACACCGAAACATACGGCGCATTGGTGGGACAAAGAGCGGGTGGATAAATAACAGTCCTTGCATAATGGAAGTTAGAGACTGAAAAGACCTGTTAGGTCGTCTGTCCATCCCCAGGCTCTGTGGAGGATTGCTCTCCCGGCATTACATTAGAGCGCGTGAATGTCTGATCTATTAGTGTATCGTTTGCCATATGTCCCGGCCGCACGTCTCCATTCCCATAATGTCCTTCAATAGCCTGGAACAACCTTCAGTCTCAAGAATCAAGAAGGAAAAAACTGTGTTCAAGACTAGTCTCTCTCTGGGCCTGATCCAAAGTCCATCAGTGTCATGGGGAGTTTTCCCATTGACTTCAGTATGTGTTGGATCGGGCCCTCTGGGGGTAGGTGTGTAGGGAATATGACATAAATACATGCAGCAGTACAGCTTAAAGGACTGATTGGATTGAGTTTCATATGGTGGCATTACTCATGGGTAGTGAAGCCATGAATGCATTATGCAGGTCACTGTAGGACCACTATCTATCATCATGTATTCCTTCAACATGCTCTCAGGCTGTGTCTACACTTACGGCGGTGTGTAGAGCCCAGACACTGCATGCCCCCCTAGCATAGGTATAAATAGCAGTGTAGACGGTGAGGCACTGCCTAGGTGAGTAGAGACACACCAGAACCTTAGGGTATGTACCCTGCATGGCTCTTTTCACCCCCAGGCAGCATCTTCTCTGTCTACATTGCTATTTTTAGCAGTATAGTGTCCTGCTGCCTTCCTGCTGCCAGAGCCTTTCCCCACTGTCTCCCCCCCACACCAGAGCCTTTCACCGCCATGCATAGCTACACAGCGCAATGTGGACGCAGCCTGCTTTTCACTGCGGCGTGTAGCTCTACGTACCCTACACACCACTGCCAGTGTAGACAAGGCTACAGACACACACATACGCAGACTGGCTGGATCTGAACACGTTTTGTTACGGAACAAATATGTTCAAGAAAAAACACTTTGGGAACGTTTTAGCCGTGGGGGACCGGCTGAACTATCGCTCGCTGGTTTGCAGGGGAAATGAAACCAATTCACCAGACTTCAGAAAAAGAGTAAAGCTGTGATGAAAAGGGATTCAGGGAAAAGGGAAGGGACCGGCCCTGTCAATCACACCTGGCCAGCAGCACTGCATCCCCCGGTCATCCCTGATGGAAGAATTCAGTACCACTGACCCTAGCATTGCCTTGTGAATTTCCTTGTGCGTCTGCTCTTCTTTCTGCAGGGGAAAGGCTGTTTGCTCAGAGAGGCCCTAAAGATTACAAACTAGTATTTTCCCGAGCATCTCTCTGAGCATATAGTACACCCAGGCTCACCGATCCTGATCCTGATCCTGATCAACTGTGGTTCCCCCTGGCCTCACACTCTGCGGGGAGCAATGAAGGTTTTGTTCTCTACATTTTATAGGACTTTTTCCAGGCTAATTTCAAATCTCAGTGGTCAGTATCAGGGCTTCATTGATAAACATAGAGGTAGGCAGAGTCCCCACAAGCGAAGACGCTGTCCCCCCTTGTCGACCTCGAATAATTCCCCACACTTCCCAGGTGTGCATAGCCCGAGTTAGGGTGGGGAATCCTGGCCCCACTGAAGTTTTGCTATTGATTTCAATGGACCCTAGATTTCACCCATAGCGTTTCATTCTGACTTCTTCCTCGGAGGCCAGCTCCCAGCTTTTTGCATACTGTAGGAGCCCATCCTCAGCCAATTGCAACTGGTCCTCACCTCCTGTTATGCACAAACCCAGCCAGGGTCTGACCAGTACCCGTGCGGGAAAGAGAAGCAGAGTTCTGGAACTGCCCTGGGTGGACCTAAAGGCTGGATTTTCAGAAGCACTCAGGTCCCATTTGGCAACAGAATAAGCAGCCGTATAGCCAAGGGGAGCCCAGCAGATCCCTTCTGAAAACACAGGCACTGCTGGATGCCAGGCACTTTGCGAATCCAGCCTGTGTTTAGCTGCTCAAATAGGAGCTGAGCTCGGTTAAAAATCTGGCCCCATTGTGAGTGCAGAGTGGTTGGAAGCCTGGCCCCAAGGGCTCGGTCGTGGCCTTCGCCACAGCCTTGCGCCATCAGTGGGGGCTCCCGGCAGGGCTCTGGACCCACCACCCCAAAGAAGGGAGAGTAATTAGCCATTGGAACCGCTTGCCCAGGGGCGTGGCCCACTGAGGTGGTTCCATGGAGATTGGATGGCGTTCTCAGAGGTATGCCCTGGCAAGGCAACGCGTTTGGCGCAGGGATTGCAGGGTGGAATTCTCTAGCAGGGCCGACTAGGATGATCACAACGGGTCCTTCTGGCCTTAAAATCTAGGAAGCTGTGAATCCATCCCGGAGCGCCTGAAGCACCTGAATGCACAGGGGCAGTGTGGACGCCAGCCCTGCTCCCCCCGGCTTTAGGATGGTTTGTGCCCTGGCAGTGGCAGTGCAGTGCAGTGCCAGGAGGGAGCAGCCCCTGATCCACAAAGGGCAAGAATGGTGATCCTCCCCTGAGGACACAAATGGGGTAAGGGCAGGCTCCTTGTGCCCAGCTGCACATTTTTTTTTTCCTAAGCTTTTGAGTATACCTATCTCATAGAACTGGAAGGAACCCTGAAAGGTCATTGAGTCCAGCCCCCTGCCTTCACTAGCAGGACCAAGTACTGATTTTGCCCCAGATGCCTAAGTGGCCCCCTCAAGGATTGAGCTCACAACCCTGGGTTTAACAGGCCAATGCTCAAACCACTGAGCTATCCCTCCCCCACATCAGTCAGATACAGCCTGGTGCTGAAGGTCCCACGGGCACCTGGGCTTGTGCCCTTCCCTGCCTCTCCGCTGTCTGCTGCCCTTCACTCCAGAACCTGCTGCGTTCCACTGGGGCTGTGTGAACAGAGGCAACAAAGCGCTTAGGGATCCTCTGGCAGGAAACTTGGCCTGTGTAAATGTAAAGCGTTCTGACTCCCTCTAGGGGCGAATGAAAAATACCTCTCTCCCTCAGAGCTGTGGGGAGCGAGTTAACTCTTTACATACAGGAGGGAATTTAGCCAGGGAAGGGGGGTTTCTTGTAGAAGTTCTTTACTCCTTTCAGGGCTTGATCCTGTGAGCTGCTGAGCACCCTACACATCCACTGACGTTTTTAGGAATGGATGCAGCTCATAGCAGCTCCCCGCAGCTTGCAATATTGGGCTCCAAGTTCCTTTTAAAACAATCCAGGTACAGGGGGGTCGGTATCCATTGTCTGCCATAGCTATTGTTCCATACTCTCTGTCTCATCCAGTTCCGTGCCTTAGTATGTGATCCATTCAAACACACGGCTGATTCACATTCACCAGCATTGTCAATCCATCCACAATTGTTTAAAGATTAATTGACAGTTAACTGCACCCAAAAGATTCCAGCTCTGCTAACTACCACAGGGTCAGGCTCCTCTTTCCTGGACTCAGTTTCTCTGCTATGTTTTAAAAACTCTGGTGGCTGAGAGTTTATGATCATAGAATCATAGAATATCAGGGTTGGAAGGGACCTCAGGAGGTCATCTAGTCCAACCCCCTGCTCAAAGCAGGACCAATCCCCAACTAAATCAGGTGATGATGAGCAGAACGCATATACAAAATGAGTTTATAATGATCACAGGACAAGAGGTAACATTTAAATATGCATTAGCAGACAGTCCTGCTTTAGCAGAGAGATGAGAAATGTTAACTCTTTGAACACCATCCAACACCACATTTTAACACTATGGCACTTAAAGAAACAAATCACTGGAATCTACTTACAGCAGAATCTCCCGAATTTCTATTGACAACCGGGAGCTCCACTGAACTTTGTAAATTAGCAAATCCATGAGCAAACAAAGCAAAGATAATCAATCCATCGCCAGGTGGACCAGGGTTTATTTACTGGAAAGGAGCAGTTTAGTTGTATTCATGTTAATAATGTTGTAATCACAGCAAATATGCTGTTGTATATTTCATAAGGGCAGGGACGTCCTAATGATAAGAGAGCTGGCTGCTCTGGAATCTTTACTGAGACGTAGGGAGAGATCCCCGTAGTAATTTACGTGTGAGTCAATTATACGGCGTGTGGACTGGCGGTGTTCTGCTGTGCTATGATTAAAGAAACCCAAAGCCAGTGTAAAAGGCTTTGCAGGAGTTCTGGATTTTTTCCCAATGTTAGAATAGACTGTATGGGCCATCTCCTCAGCTGATGTAAATCGGTAGAGTTCTGGTGGAGCTGATTTGCTCCAGTTGAGGATCTGACACCATGTCTGATTCAAAGACAGAATGACAATAGCTAAACCTGAAAATACCATCCGCCAGTGCAGCTCATCATGCCTACCCCTAGCACCCCAACATTCACTTGCACTGTGTTGGGGCCCTGAGCAGCAGATGATTTTCCCTTACATGGACCAGACTCTGCTCAGTTCTACTGGTGTCAGTCTAGGGATTTTCTATTGACTTTGGCCAAGTTACCCCCCACCCACATCCCGTTTACAGCCATGTAACCGAGAAGGGAATCTGTTTCCGTACAGGCCAGCTGGGAGTCTAACTGAATGTCCTTGATGGGTTTTTTGGGGGGGATGCAGCAGCCACTCAGGGCCAAATTCTGCTCTGATCTATACCCTGCCACAAGCCCATTCAAATCAACAGCACTGCCCAGGGTGTAGTCCCTGAATGGATTTTGGCAAGCCATAAAAAGTGTGCATTCCCGGGGGGACGTAAGATGCCCCTATGGAGCACATGAGCACACAGGATAATGCCCTTTCCTGAACTATGCTGGGGTTAGCATGGACAGCTCCCACCAATGGGCTCTCTACTCTACCTCCACCCAGTTCCCAGGCTCAGATACCAATATCTTACCATTGTCCATATTACCAGGGACAAAAAAAGATCTGTTCGGCCATCTAGTCAATCCTCCTGCTAGTGCATCTTTTATTTAGCACTTCGCTCCATCGTCTGGGTGAAACTACGGTTTACTACAACCCACGTTAGGAAGTAAATAAAGGAATCAAACTTACCGGGGGCTGAGTGACAATTACTATGCCAGAGATATATTTTCTTGCTCTATCGCGCCTTCTGCCTCTGGTTTGCAACTCGGGGTTTGCGAAGCTCAGTCAGTGGTGCCATCAGGTTTCTGTCTCGCTCTTGTCTCTGGCTTGCTGCTGAAATCTCTCTGTGTCTATGTGTGTGTGTGTGTGTGTGTGTTTTAAGGGATTTTTTTCGGTGGTTGCGTCAGGCCTGTTGCCTGGATACAGGCGAGCTATTCCAGTTGCAGCTTTTCAGTCCAGATTTTCTGTCTCCCTCTCATTCACACCACTGAGCCCTGGACCCTACCTCCCACCAAGTAATAACCCCGAAGAGACCTGAAAGGGAGCAGCAGCTGGGCTGGGTCCTAAACAGCCCCAGGTTCAGCTCGCTTGGGTAAGGAGCAAAGGAGGGCTGGGTGCATGAGAAGTGAAGTCAGTGCAGCTGACAAAGCATCTGGGTTGATGGCACTTACCCTAGTTGTTGAGGATGGCAAGCCGAGATGTCTGAGATGTAATAAACCAGATGTAATAAATAAGCTGCCTGAGATGTAATAAAAACAACAGGAGTCCAGGGCATTTCAAAATGTGCCAATGGCTCTTGTATGAAGACTCCCTGGCATGAAGCAATTCCTGAGCCACCCCAGGATATTCCTATTCGGGACAATTACCAGCTGTGGTTTGAATATTTTGCTTTTGCTTATTGGTTCCCAGACCCGGCTGCTTGCACAGCGGCCACAGAGCAGTCATGGGGGCCTATGGGAGGAGCTTTGAAAGCCCTTTGTTCAGATCCAGATCCTGAGAGCTACTGAGCACCTCCTGAGTAGGGATGAGCTCTCAACGACTAGGTAGGGAGGTAGAGAGGCACGTGGGTGAAAACATGTTTCTGTTATCAGACTTATGACACCGTCTGGCCCTGGCTACACTAGCCAGTGAAACAGTGTTATGTGCTTTTCTAGCAACAACCCCCCCTTGTGTTTAAACATTTCTTACTGGAAAGGTGCTAAGATGGTTTCAAATCTCAGGGCTGGTCCACAATGGAAGCTTACATTGGCACAGCTCCATCTCTCCAGGGTGTGAAAAATCCACCCCCCCTGGGAGACATCACCATGCCGACCCCTGTGTAGCCAGTGATAGGTTGACGGAAGAACTCTTGCCGCCTCTCAGGGAGGTGGATTAACGATGCTGACGGGAGAACCCCGCCCGTCACTGTAGCGAGCGTCTACACTGAAGTGCTACAGCGATGCAGCCGCAGCCCTGCCACCGTAGTATTTTAAGTGTAGCCATAGCCTCAGAGACAGAAAGAGAACCTGGATGGCCAGAAGCTATCTCAGCCCGGATTCACCAAAGCCCTANATTGCCCTCTGCTGGACTCTTTCCAGTTTTTCCACATCCTTCTTGTAGTGGGGGGCCCAAAACTGGACACAGTACTCCAGATGAGGCATCACCAATGCCGAAGAGAGGGGAATGATGACGTCCTTCGATCTGCTGGCAATGCTCCTCCTTATACAGCCCAAAATGCCGTTAGCCTTCTTGGCAACAAGGGCACACTGTTGACTCATATCCAGCTTCTCGTCCACTGTAACCCCTAGGTCCTCTTCTGCAGAACTGCTGCCTAGCCACTCGGTCCCTAGTCTGTAGCAGTGCATGGGATTCTTCCATCCTAAATGCAGGACTCTGCACTTGTCCTTGTTGAACCTCATCAGATTACATTTGGCCCAGGTCCTCTAATTTGTCTAGGTCCCTCTGTATCCTATCCCTACCCTCCAGCGTATCTACCACTCCTCCCAGTTTAGTGTCATCTGCAAACTTGCTGAGGGTGCAGTCCACGCCATCCTCCAGATCATTAATGAAGATATTGAACAAAACCGGCCCCAAGTAAAGAGCAGTGGCTGCCAGGTGTCAGGCTGAATTTAATCCCTTTCTAGCAATGTTAAAGTTTAATCCTTTGGCGACTGAGGCTCTGTATTTACCTACGCTTGTAAAGCACTTTTCGCCTTAGTATCTAAGTGCTGTGTCTGACTTTAAAACACACCATGGTATGCAGTGTTGTGGTAGCCATGTTGGTCCCAGGATATTAAAGAGACCAGGCGGGTGAGGTCAAATCTGTTATTGGACCAACTTCTGTTGGGGAGAGATATGAGCTTTCCAGCAGGAGCGCTGTGTAAGCTCGAAAGCTCGTTTATCTTGCCAATAAAAGATATTGCCTCCCCTGCCTTGTCTCTTTAAAACACATTGAGCATTCAGCATTTGTTTGTCTGGCAGTTTGGAAGTTGCTAGTGCTCTGAAGGGTTAAACCCTTTCATTCCCCATCCCCACTTTCACATACTGCTCTTAAGCTTTTGTGAGCGAAATGCATGACCTCCCCCTTTGTATAGGTCAGGGGGGGAAATGTCTCCCGCTCTAGGTTTCTTTGCCTTCCTCTCTCTGCTGCACACCAGGGCCATTCGCACGGCACACACACACAGCAGCGAGAACTCAGCCCCTCCTGCTCCCACAGGACAGGCCCCTGTGTAAAAGGAGAATCTCCTGTAGCTGTTAGCAGAGCAGGGCCCATGACACACAGCTGAGCAGTGCTGATCCCAATCAAGAAAAAGCTGTGGCATCTAATACACTAGCCAGTTCTTTACAATCGATGGATTGCGACTGGGATTTTTAAAGGGAGTGGGGAGCCTCCTTTGAAAATCACAGCCTAAGGGTGGGATTGTCCAAAGCATCTAGGCGATTTACGGAATGTCTCCTTGTTCTGTGTTTGTACAGCGCCTAGTACAAGGGGGTCCTGCTTCATGAGTGGGGCACTCCCACGATAATAATAAATAACAATAATGGTCATAATAATATGTGCCTGACTAATCATACACCATAAATGTCCAAGGCATGGATGAAGCTAACAGCTCGCAAACAGCTCACAGGGCAGAAATATTTTCACATAAAGTGATTTTCAGTCCAGATAACAAACACATCTGAAAAAAATCAAAGTTCGTTTGTGGATAATTCGCAAATAAGGGGGGGCGGGAGAGCAAAACTTGTCAAGTTAATTATTTGCTGCAAGTAGTTTGCCCTGCTCAACCTCTTGAGAAATTCGGATTTCATCCAGTAGAGGGCAATGTTGCGAATTCACCAACCAGTCCATTACAGTGTTAAAGATGGCTCCTCCCCAAGGGGTGTGTCTGATCTGAGTTTAATGTTCTAGTGATTTAAGACTTCATTCAGGTTTATGAGGTCACCTGAGCCCCCTGAAATGAACTGCAGCCATGTTTCTATGTATAGTCGGATGCCAGGAGGGAGGGTTTAGATTATTATTTATATTAACTAATGCAAAAAAAAAAATCACATAATTTGGATGTAGCTTTGAAAACATTCAGTGTGGATGCATAAAAAATATGTGATCTGGAGTTTGTGTTTGAAAATAAACCTGCCTGTCTCTCCCATCCCTTTCCCACCCCACCGCTCAGTAATCACACCACTTATTTGACCCGATCTGCTTGCCTGTCCACCATCGTATTAGATTACAAAATGCACATCGAGGCCTCAGTCCTGCACTGAGTTCCAGACAGACGGGCCCAGGAGGAAGACCTGCAAGTTACATCAGAAAAGCACCCAGAACCCTGTATATTTGAATGGCATGCAGCTGAGTTTAAACGTTAATAAGAAATTCTGTTCTAACCAGCAAATAAATGACTCATTTACTTGCACAATAAAATCAATACACACACAAACAAAGGCTGGAGAACTGCATTATATATAATGGAGATATACCTATCTCATAGAACTGGAAGGTCATTGAGTCCAGCCCGCTGCCTTTACTAGCAGGACCAACTACTGATTTTGCCCCAGATTCCTAAATGGCCTCCTCAAGGATTGAACTCACAACCCTGGGTTTAGCAGGCCAATGCTCAAACCACTGAGCTATTGCTCCCACAATAATGGAGCTGCTGCTGACCCCCTGTTCATATTCCATTCATATTTGTGTAACTGATTTCAACTCGGCACATTCAAAGTTGCCAGGAATACACAGCATGACCGAGAGCCTGTTCCAAAGCCCATTCAAAGTCATTAGTAGGACTGCCATTGACTTCAATGGGCTTGGGATCAGGCCCTACATCAGTAACTACATCGCTTTAGTACAAAAAAGAACCATTGATGGCCCAATCTTGATGCTTATTTATCCGTCAGTCATTGCTTTTATGGAGCACTTGCCCTACAGAATGCGTCTCCGAACAATGTACTGTGCGCCAAATTATGTCTAGTCCGGTGTGAATGTGCAAAAGGAGGAGTGGGCCGGGCATATGCGACATTGGCACTCCCCTCCTGGCATGTCGATACACACCTAGGCCAGGTCTATGCCAAAAAGTTAGATATATATCATCTGCCTGTGTCACCTCCCAATAGCTGAGTGACTGTACGATACAGCCGAGGCATTTGTGGAACTGGAATCACTGACAGAGGCCATAAGGGCTCTGCCATCCCCAGAGATTGCCAGGGGGAGGAATAGCTCAGTGGTTTGAACATTGGCCTGCTAAACCTAGGATTGTGAGTTCAATCCTTGAGGGGGCCACTTAGGGATCTGGGGCAAAAACAGTAGTTGGTCCTGCTAGTGAAGGCAGGGGGCTGGACTCAATGACCTTTCGGGGTCCCTTCTAGTTCTATGAGATAGGTATATCTCCATATATTATTATTATTGGATGGTGGGAGGTTCTAGCAGGAGTCCTACAAAGCAAAGACACTCGGTGGTAACTATAATTCCTTGGGAACAAATCAGGTGAGGGAGATGTGCAGTTTCATTCACTCTAAATACAGAGCATCCAGTGGAGAGCTGTAAAGGCATATGAAGCTGGTGTGTCACCTCTCAAATACTCGGAAACCTCCGGGCCTGCCCACGTCTCCACTGGAGTCTGGGGGACTTTTGCTGTTGGGAGCAGGATGAAGCCCTTAGGGAGCTTTGCAAGCTGGATGCAGGATTGCTACAAGGGCCTGCAGAGTGAGTGCAAAGAATGCAAAGTGAGTGACTGGGTTGCTTTCCATACCCACTTGGCACTGCAGTGACTGCAGGCGGGGAAGGCAGCGGAGAACCAGGATTCACTGCTGAGTCTCGGGAGCAATGTACTTAGTTCTCAGGGACAGCATGGCTATGTGGCAATAGTGAGTAGGAGGGGGTGGTGTGAACTGTACTCATTTCTTTACCTTACAGGCTGCCTGGTGCTTGAAAAGGCTGAATCTGGGGATCTGTGAATGTTCTGGTTGGGAGCAGGGCCGGCGCTCCCATTAGGCGACTTAGGCGGTTGCCTAGGGCGCTGCTATTTTGGGGGCGCCTGCGCCCCCGCCGCCTGTAGAAATTTGGGGGCGGGACCTTCTGCCGCCGCTGTTGGGGGCGGGATTTCGGGGGCGGGACCTTCCGCCGCCTAGGGCGCCGGCAAAGCTGGCGCCGCTACTGGTTGGGAGTAGAAACTGGTGGTAGCCAAGTATTTCTCGGCTGCAACCTTGTGTAGTTACAAAGAATGTACAAAGTCCTGTGTCTCTGACCACAGAAGGAACCAACTTACCAGCCCCCATAAACCCATTTAGTTAACACCAGACTCGAAAGCTGTCTCTAGCTTTTTCCAGAGTCACGCAGGGTGTGTCTGCACTGCACTAAAACTCCCCTGGCTGCTCTGTGTCAATTGACACGGGCTCACAGGGATCAGACTGTGGGGCTATAAAACTGCAGTGTAGATGTCCGGGCTCCCTCGTGGGGTCCTAGAGCCTGGGCTCCAGCCTCAGCCCGGATGTCCACGCTGCAGTTGGATCGCCCCGCAGCCTGAGCCCCGGAAGCCCTCATCAGCTGACGTGGGCCAGCCACTGCAGCGTAGACACAGGGCAGGTCAAGACTGCAAACGCTGCGTCGGCACAGCTGCACCAATGCAACTGCACCGAGACAGCGCTCTGATGCAGCTGCTCTAAGCCGACGGGAGAGAACTCTCCCGTCGGCTTAGGCAGTCGCTATATCGGCAGGAGACGCTCTCCCTCTCTCTACACGAGGAGTTACGGGCGGTATAACTGCGTTGCTCAGGGGTGTGGACTTTTCACACCTCTGAGCGACGTCGTTATACCAAAGTAAGTGTGTAGTGTAGACCCGGCCAAGCTCGTTATGGTAACGGGCTCCGGCTTGGCTTTTGCTTACCTCTTTTCCACTGCCTCTCTCTGTTCTTGTCTGTCACCTCAGCATGTGGGTTTGCTCACGCTCCCACACCCAAAACATGACAGTACTCAGCCCAAAAGCTCCTGGGCCAGTTCACACACACACACCTTTTGTTTTAGGTGGGGCTTATGTTTGCAGGAATGTTAACTGAAGGGTGAGTTCTCACCTCTGAACCTCAATGAGGTTTTAATCCAGCCCATAAAAACACTCCCTCATCTCAGCTTCATTCATCATCCAGAGGAGGCCTGAAAATGGTGACACTCAGTAACCCATCCCCTATAGAAATAACTTTACGATTGCCCAGATGTCTTCACCTCACCAACCCAAGATGGTGGCGCCCAGCTGGTGTGCAGCGTCACTGTGGCCCCACTGTGGGGAGCATGATGCGGGCAGCAGGGGTCCAGGGAGGCCGCGGTGGGAGCAGGCAGCTGCAGAAGCTGTGGCTGGTGGTGCAGGAGTTCGTGCAGGCCGCTGGGAGCCACCCTCCTCCTCCCCTGGGGGGCCGGGAGCCCAGCCCACAGGGGGCCGGGGCAGGAAGAGCCACCGTGAGCTGAGGAAGGAAAAGTGCAGGCTCAAGTGGAGCTGCCCCCACTGCCTGCACCACCAGGAGCTGGGCAAGGCAGGGGCTAGCCGGGGTGAGTAGCCGGAGGGCCCGGATAGGGGCCCAGGGAGATGCCCCTGCTCTGCTGCAGTTCTGGCCTCATCACCCCCTGGAGACTAGCACCGGCAGCTTTCCCAGGAGAAACTAGATACCATTAACTTAGGTTTGAACAGAGACTGGGAATGGCTTGGCCATTACACTAATTGAATCTATTTCCCCATGTTGAAGTAGCCTCCCACTTTCATGTCAACTGTCCGAAATGGGCCATCTTGATTATCACTTCAAAAGTTTTTCTCCCCTGCTGTTAATCGCTTCTCTTAATTAATTAGCCTCTTACAGTTGGTATGGCTACTTCCACCTTCTCATGTTCTCTGTATGTATAAATATCTTCTTACTGTATGTTCCATTCTATGCATCCGAAGAAGTGGGCTGTAGCCCACGAAAGCTTATGCTCAAATAAATGTGTTAGTCTTTAAGGTGCCACAAGTCCTCCTGTTCTTTTTGCTGATACAGACTAACACGGCTGCTGCTCTGAAACCTTTAAAGTTTAGTTAATTCCACTTGTCAGTCAGCAAGCGGTAGATTTCAGCAACCCCCAGCTTCTAGCCGTCCTAATTCCTGCAAGCTCCTGGGTTAAGACTGAGGTTGATACTCAGAGCTGTTCACTTTTTTACAGGTATTATTTTAAACAAAACACAATTGTGTTTCTGTGCTGTACTCTGACCTATAATAGTCTATGGTTTTAACTGGAAAGCTTTTTAAGAGCATGAGCGTATTGTTAGTTGTAAAACAGGCCACTAGATGGTGCAGTCCCTGGTAAGGTTTGTAACTACTCCCCAGTTTTAAAGAAAAGTCAACTGATTGACTTAGGGAAAAAGCCCAACCCAAAATAATTTTATTCCCTCCCAATTTTCTTTGAGGCTTGTCTCTGCCGTTTCCTTTTATCTGCAAGAGACGGGCCCCTTTCAGACAGCCCCTGAGGAATGCCTATTGTTTCTGTGGAATTTGCTGGCTGAGTCAGACACTGCCCATTCTGTTCAAAAGCGGGAGGGGGGAGGAGAAGGGCTCATTGCTGTCACAACTTTCTCAGCCTCAGCAGTTACAGTCTCAGCTTTGGGGGGCAGCCATGCTGAAGTCCTATCCCCCTGATATTGCCTTAGAAGGTCCTTATGGAGAACTCGGGGTTTAGTCCTGGGACCCAACTGTGTCCTGTACACCACTTTGTTTAGTCGAGTCACTTCTGAGTAGCGTCCCTCCCAAGGTATCTACAACTTAGGGCTCCTTCCCCCTAGGGCTGTGGAACCAGACCAGGTCTCCTCTTTTAAACATTTCCTCTCATGACTGTATGTCATAGAGCAGGGGTGGCCAAACTGCAGCTCGTAAGCAGCTCGTAGCTCTTTTGCAGAGAAAATGCGGCTTGCAGAACTCCCCCCCCTTGACCACTTACCAGACTTGTGGCGGGAAGCTCTGGGCTTCTGCCCTGCAGCAGGGTGGTGGGACTGGGGGTGTCTGCCAGAGACAACTGGTGCCTGCTGAGAGTGGGGGGGGCCCACAATTTAAAGGTCCCTCCCTCCCAACAGCTTGAGTCCCACCCCCTCAAGCACACCTCCTTTACCCTCAGCAGCCCCCAGGTGTTAATGTAACACCCACAGACAGTGGGTGGGATCGAACCTGGGACCTCTGGAGCTTAGTGCATGAGCCGCTACCTGGCTGCTAGCTCAGGCTGTAAAGCAGACTCATTTAACTCTCTCTAAGTCAGTGGTTCCCCAACCTTTTTGTGGCCAGTAGCACATTCATGTTTTCAGAAGAGTGTGGCGGGCGCCAACAATTTTTCAAGGCTTATTTTGTATTTGTACATTAAATAATACGAAAAACAGCATATTTAATATTACATAATATATGAATCCAGAGAGAAGCCGGAGAGAAGCCGCGAGGACAGAGAACGCCGGCGCCCGCAGCCCCAGAGTACTCTGTCCCCGGCAGGTGCGGGGCCGCAGCTTCTCTCCCCTGCTGGGCACTAGGCGGGCCCCGCGCCTGCCGGGAACAGAGAACACCGCGGCCGCAGCCTGAGTTCTCTGTCCCCGTCAGGCGCGGGGCCGGGGCTTCTCTCCCCTGCTGGGCACTAGGCGGGCCACGCGCCTGCCGGGAACAGAGAACACCGCGCCCGCAGCCGGAGTTCTCTGTCCCCGTCAGGCGCGGGGCTGGGGCTTCTCTCCCTTACTGGACACTAGGCGGGCACATTCCCACGGGCACCGCGTTGGGGACCACTGCTCTAAGTGGTCTCGGTGCCACTAGCGGGGACAGAGCACCGCACCCAGGAGGTGTGCGGGTTACATTAGCACTGCATAGAGAGGCAGCCGCAAACAGCTGGGAGCTGCGGGGAGGGGCCGCTGCATTAGCCCCGCGTGGAGAGGCAGCAGCAAAAGCAGCGGCTCTCCCTGCAGCTCCCAGCTGTTTGCAGCTGCCTCTCCCCACAGCCGCAGCTCCCAGCTTGCCGGCTCCAGCAGCTGCCATGCAGGGAGGGGGCCCTGAAGCACCATGTAACTGAGCGGGGACAGCAAACCCTGGCAAAAATCGGGGTGGGAGTGGGGGTATATGACCCCATGTGCCCCCCCCCCCCATGTTGCCTCCGGATTCTGCCCAAAGGGATGGGGGGGTCTCGGAGCTTCAGCCCCACGAGGGGCGCCTGCAGGGGCTTGAGGCTCCAACAGAAGCAGGGCTGAAGCCCCGGCAGGCACGCCCCGGCTCTCGAATGTCAGAAGATTGTCGTATGCAGCTTGGAGGGTCAGTACACTTGGCTGCCCTTGAGTCTCTGCATGGTATCGGAGGCTATCCTCACATTTTCCCTAGCAAAACGCGGAACTTTTCCCACTTTTCATGGAAGGGTTTCTCCATAGTCCAAGTCCCTCTTCAAGAACTCCATACGAGAGGCTTGCTGGGGTCCTTAGCTAGTGCCCGAACATGAGGAGTAGGGGGTATATTTTGTACTCGGAAAGGTACCTCTTTTTGGAAGGACTCACAATTCTTTGGGTTCAGTTTCAAAGTGGCCACCTTCAGTTTACCACTGACCATTTGTACATTTTTTTAGTTCCTGCTCAAATGGTTTAGCAAATGCACCAGGATATCATCTAGGCATAACAGCCAGGCTGAGAGGGGCACTGCATATCAGACCCTCGCCATTCGGCTCTCAAATGTGGCTGGTGCATTGCACAAGCCAGAAGACAGCTCTTAAACTGCCCCAAGCCCGGTCCTGTTGTGAAAGCAGGTTTTTCACTTCCACTTGCCAATACCCACCTTTAAGATCCAGTGTGGAAAACCAGATTAAACCTACTACAGCATCCAGGGTATCATCTATTCGTGGTAATGGACAATAATCATTTAGGTGCCTTCATTTAATGTTCTATAGTTCCCACAGAACCTGGAGCTGCCGTCCCTTTTCTTGGCCAGAGCTCTGGGTGAGAATCAAGGGCTGGTTGAAGGCTGAGTTATGCCTTCCTGATACATTTCCTCAATGGCCGATAGTGCCGCCTCTTCCCTGTTTGCTACTGGCAACTGGTGAGGCAGCTGTTAAATGGGTTGGCTTGCCCCAGTATCAGCCGACTGCTGGACCAGTGCAGTACAGCCTATGACTCTGTTAGGTCAGGAAAACAACTCCTGATTGCTAACCAGAGGGAATATAAAGGGTGGGTCTGACGGTTGGTCACCTGAGGCCAGGGCAGTAGAGTTTGAACTGATGACCAGAGTGGCTAGAACAGGCATTGTGGGATACTGCCGAATACTTCTGGAGGCCAATCAGAGCGCAGTGGGTGGCCACACTGGCGCCGCAGCGCAATACCCTTTATTCCGCTCGGGGAGGTGGAGTACCAGCAGCGCTGTATCCGCGGAGATACAGCGCTGTACGTGCCTTGCCAGTGTGGACGGGGAGTGAGTTACAGCGCTGTGGGCGGCTTTATTGCGCTGTAACTTGCAAGTGTAGCCAAGCCCTCAGGCTGGTCTGCTGTTCCCCATTTAAGAGTACAGCATTGCACCAGAAGACCAACAGAAACTCTGGGAGCTCATCTTCCCTCCGCTCAACCTTTCCTCTTGTAGTTTTCTTCTAGATTGGTATTTAACTGATCCGCTAATTCACATTTGGCAACAGCAGCTCCCCCCGCCCTTTTTTTTTTTTTTTTTTACTATTCTCTGCTTGTCAGAAAGGTTCTGCAAATGAACAGCGATCAGTTCTCCTTTCAGATCCCCAAGAGCGCTAGCAACCAAGATTCCCCTGAGTGCCTGAGTCTCGGACTAGTTTCAACCACTCCCTAGCTGTCCCTTGCTGGAAAGCTACCACAGCATAATGGTTATAATGGTTTCTACCCGCAGGGACAGGACAACTTCCTCACTGCAAACCAATTGCCTACCAACCATTCATCTTGCTTGGGCCATGTCTTTAAAGGGAATTTCCACAGACTGATTTTGTCAGACATTTTTCCTGACATTGATTGCACCGTTATTGGCCCTCATGAAATCCAAGCCAATTATCAGTTCATCCACTGTTTCAGCCACCCAGATGTCTTGCTCACATTTCAGAGGTGCAATCTTGAAACTCAGTTTTTTCCCAGTCTTTGGACAGGTGCCCTTCCCCTAGTCACTATCTTCATTTGAGTCAATGAGGCGGCTCAGTTTTGGATTCACTATTCCCTACTGTCCAGTCTAATAACTGTCATGTTTGAGCCCGTGTCACACAACACAGATCCTGATACACACTCAATAGCCAGACTCCCATTACGGTTGTGTAATCACCCAGATCTAAACAAAACTGTGGGACTGACACTTGTACCTCCAATTTTTTCCCCCTCAGCTTGGGGTCCCCCCCCCCATTTTCTGAACTGGGAGAGAGGCTTGCAACAGTCTCTCTTGGCCTGCCTTAAATTTATAACAATCATCCAATTTTTTCACAGTACCAGCAGAAAAGGAACTGGGAGTTATAGTGGATCACACGTCAACAGTGTAACCACTGTTGCAAAAAAACCCAAGCATCCTTTTAAGATGTATTAGCAGGAGTGTTGTAAGCAAAACACAAAACATCATTCTTCCACTCTACTCAGCACTGATAAGGCCTCAACTGGAGTATGGTGTCCAGTTTTGGACGCTACACTTCTGGAAAGATGTGGACAAATTGGAGACAGTCCAGAGAAGAGCGACAAATATGACTAAAGGTCTAGAAAACATGACCTATGAGGGAGGATTGAAAAAATTGGGTTTGTTTAGTGTGGAGAACAGAAGGCTGAGGGGTAACTTGACAACAGTCTTCAAGTACGTAAAAGGTTGTTATAAAAAGGAGGGTGATAAATTGTTCTCCTTATTCGCTGAGAACAGAACAAGAAGTAATGGGCTTAAATTGCAATAAGGGAGATTTAGATTAGACATTAGGAAAAACTTCCTAACTGTAAAGGCAGTTAAGCACTGGAACAAATTATGTAGGGAGGTTGTGGAATTTCCATCACTGGAGGTTTTAGGAATAGATTAGACAAACACCTGTCAGGGATGGTCTAGATAATACTTAGTCCTGCCTCAGTGCAGGGGACTGGACTAGATGAGCTATCGAGGTCCCTTCCAGTCCTATATTTCTATGATTTAATTGAACTTTTTCCTTTAATTTTTTCATTATTGCCAATTTCCCTTGTTTTACAAACCACATTTATCATTGGTGCCAATTGTTCAGTACAGTCACGGACCAGATTAGAATCCCTTCTTTCATCACACATCTTGGACACGGAGCTGTACTTACAGGAGTCATGGTGATCAGCTTCCACCTTCCTCACTCGCAGCTGCTTCCTCTTCTGGTGCACTGCTGCAAGAACAGATTCATGTTCTACACCTACAGCAGTGGGAGGAGTTCTCCTGCCAGCATAGGTAACCTGCCCCATTGCTGTTGGTTGTGTCTTCACTTAAGCACTACAGCAGGGCAGCTGTGCCAATGTAGTGTTTTAAGTATAGACATACCCTGAGCTGGCTATAATTTTGAATTGAGACAAAGGGAGTTTTTCTCTCAATGTTTTTATATTATTTGAGTTGGGACAGCCCGACCTCTTCCCTCTGGGCCCCTAGAAAACTGTTGTAAGTGCCCCGTCTTACCCAAGTCCTCTGGCTCGCTCTCAATTCCTTATCCAGATGGCTGCTTTCCACTGTGGGCAGTGACCCTTTGATTTCCTTCTGTAGCTGAGGTTTTAGCTTCATAAGTCCTTGCTGCATCTCGTTGCCGTTGGCAAGTTCCAGATTGGCTAAAATTTGCTTGATCTGCATTATTTGGTGGAAAACCCTCTGGTGTATGGCAGTCCGATTGCTGGTCACCTCATCAGTCCATTGTACCCTTCCAGTCTAGCTGTGCTGCAGTGGGGTTTCCCCGTCTTTCCGGGCACTTTGTAGTTGCTGCTCCAACAGGGATCCCATCTCAGCCTGGAAGTCCCTGAGGCCTTTCCAGGAAACCGCCAGCTCTTGTTTTAGGTTTGGCTTAAATCCTTTTGCAAAGTCTCCAGCTCCTGCTTTAAAGCCTGCTGGCTACTTTGGGTTTCTTCGGGCACCTCCACCGTTTGTTCTATCTTGGTCCACCAGGAATCCCCACTCACATGCCCTCTCCTTGGAAACTAAATCCCACAGCAAGCACCAATGATGCCCCTATTTGACCTAAGTGGCTAGTCAGCGTCTGGGGCTGTGTGGGTGTCCCAGTTGGGGGTAGAAATTGGTCAGAGCCAGGTATTTCTTTCATACAGTCTTGTTTCCTTTGCAAAGTCCTGTGTCTCTGAACACAGCAGGAACCAAGAACAAAACGGAGCAGTTTCTGAGCTGACCAGCCACTCAAATCCTTTTAGCCAACAACAGATCCAAAAGCTCTCTAGGTTTTTCTTCCAGGGTCAGCCACACGGTGGTAACAAGCTCCTGCTTGGCTTTTTTCGGGCAGGTATACACTTAAAACCAGGGGCGCCGGAAAAATTTTTATAGTGGGGGAGCTACAGCCCCCCTTATTCCTGTCCGCGTCCCTGTCGCCCCCTAGAGCTTGGGCAGGAGCAGGGCCGTGGGTCCAGGAGGGGGGGGGATGTGGATGGGGTAAGGAGGCTGAGGCCACAGCTGGAGCAGAGCCCCGGGTGTGGGGCCAGAAGTGGAGCCCTGGGCGTGGGGCAGGCAGCTGGGACCCTGGGTGCGGGGCCAGGAGCAGGGCCCCGTGTAAAACCTGGGGGTGCTGCAGCCCTCCCCGCCCCGCCCCGCCCCGCCCCTCTGGCTCCCGTGCCTATGCTTAAAACCCTGCACCGGTGCAGCTGTGCTGCTGTAGCGCTTCAGTGAAGACGCTACTATGCCAGTGGGAGAGCTTCTCCCGTCGGCGTAGGTAATCCACCTCCACGAGAGGCAGTAGCTAAGTTGATGGGAGAAGCCGTCCCGTTGACCTAGCACTGTCTACACTGGAGGTTAGATTGGTGTAACCGTGTGGCTCAGGGGGGAGGATTTTTCCCACCTCTGAATGACGTAGTTAGATCAATGTAAGTTTATAGTGTAGATCTGGCCTTCCTCTTTCTCTCTCTCTCTCTCTCTGTTCTTTCTATGACCTTCGTATCTGTGTGTTCTCTCAGGCCTTGGCTACACTTGCGAGTTACAGCGCAAAAAAGCAGCCCCGGGCGCCCTAGCTCACTGCCCGTCCACACTGGCAAGGCACGTAGAGCGCTCTGACTCCGCAGCTACAGCGCTGCTGGTACTCCACCTCGGCGAGTGGAATAACGTTTGCTGCGCCCCCGCTGGAGCGCCGCGGTGCCAGTGTGAACGAGGTGTTGCATTACTGCGCTGTGATCAGCCTCCGGAAACATCCCATAATCCCCTTAAGTCAAGTGGCCACTCTTGTCGTTGTTGTGAAATCGGCTGCAGGAATGCGGAAATGCCCTTTCAAAGCTCCGTTTCGGAGAAGCCGGCTGCTTATCAGTTCCGAGAAAAAGCAAACATTTACTGTTTGCTTTGAGTGAGTGGGGGTGTGTGTGTGTGGAAGAGGGGGGTCTGAACTTACCAGACAGCGTGCTGACACACTCTCAGCACCCCAAAAACCCACTCTCTCTCCCCCCACATACACACAACACGCTCCCTGCCACACTCCACCCCGCCCCCACCCCATTTAAAAAGCACGTTGCAGTCACTTGCATGCTGGGATAGCTGCCCATAATGCACCGCTCCCAATGCCGCTGCAAGTGCTGCAAATGTGGCCACGCCAGTGTGCTTGAAGCTGTCAGTGTGGACAGACTGCTGCGCTTTCCCTACTGCGCTCTACAAAGGCTGGTTTAACTCACAGCGCTCTACATCTGCAGGTGTAGCCATGCTCACACTCCCACCCAAAACAATATTCAGCCTTTAACCCAACCCATTACAGGTTTCATCCAGCTCATAACAATATTTAATAGTTTGTCTAGTTAATGACTCCAGCAAGGGGGCTTCCATCAGATCCCTTGTGAAAATGAGACGAAAGCAGTATGGGAAAATAATTTCAGCCCATCTATGTTGTAGGATAGAGAGGGATGGTGGGCAGGGTGAGATGCTGTGATTTAGGCTTTGGAAATTTAAAAAAAAAGAGTGGCCAGTCTGATTCCAGACCAAGAAGAATCATAAGGGCGGGAGCAGTTCAAAGGTTAGAAAGGGGGGAAGGATAGCTCAGTGGTTTGAGCATTGGCCTGCTAAACCCAGGGTTGTGAGTTCAGCCCTTGAGGGGGCTACTTAGGAATCTGGGGCAAAATCAGTACTTGGTCCTGCTAGTGAAGGCAGGGGGCTGGACTCAATGACCTTTCAGGGTCCCTTCCAGTTCTATGAGATAGGTATATCTCCATATATTGTATTAGCAGGGAGTGAGGAGTTCTCTGTCCCATGATTGCCACTGACTAGCTGTGTGGCCTTGGGCAAGTCACTTATGCCCTCTGTGCCACAGTTTCCCCATTGACAGAAGGATAATAAATTGTCAGCACAATCCAAAATACAAGGTTGCCCAATGTTCCACAACTGTACTATGCAGGGTCATGTCCCTGGTATAACATCACTGAGCTCAATGGGGTTAGTTACCTGCTGGATTTCATCCATTTAGTTTAGGGCAGGACCATAGTGTCTCTTGCTGAGTTCTTTTATCTCGATCCTCTTCAGCTTCCATCTGATACTTTATCAGTGGTGTGGGGGTTGCTGAACGGCCTCTCAGACTGGATTGCCTTGTGCTTAAATGTCAATACGCTCCTCCTCTCACAAACCACTTCTAATACAGCAATAAATCTGGGGAGCTGGGGGCCCTCCACCAAGAATGGCCTATATCCCTAGCCCCCAAAGAGCGGGGAGACCTTCTTACTTTTAAAGGAACAGATAAAAGAAAACAGAACATCTCCACCACATTTCCATGGCTGCATTCCCCACAGTAGCCAGGTTTCAGAGCATATATGGCTTTCTGGATTAACACCAATCCTCTGAATTACAAACAGCAGAGCAGCCTGGAGCACAAGCGTAGCAGGTTCACTCAGGGCTGCCTTGTCCTGGGTGGGAGGGGTCTCCATGGGGAGCCCTAACTAGAGGACAATACAATGATCCAGCACTGAGGTGACCAAAGGAGAGTGTAGTAAGGAGGTCATGTGACACGCACAAGTGCTTCTAAGAGACTGACCTTGGTGTCCTGGCCCCAGTCTCCTGATATGGGTCAGGGTTGTGCCCCGGTCACTTGGTAGGCGTCAGCATTCCAGAGAGGCCCCTTTCCAAGAGAAAGAGACTCTCCCTTCTGTGTTTGGCGAGGAGACGGCGTGTTCTTAGCCAGCGTTGCTACCTGGGATTGCAGGGGCAGAAAGAGGCCCAAACCATGCTCCTAGACAGCAAACCCCTTTGACAAAAGGTTGGCACATGCTTCTCTGGAGGGAGCTGACAAAATTCATCATGGCCTCCACCAGCATCACCTCTGTCTCAGCTGATGAAGCTCCAGCCAGCTTGCCTTCATCCACGCCCCATTTAAAAGCCATTAAAGTCAGTGGAAAGATTCCCTGGCTTTGCTGGGTTTTGGCTCACGCCCCGGGCGAGAGGGGAAAAAAGGCACCGTCTGGATCCGATGAAAACAGGGGTCAGCTGTAGAGCTAAGTCAAATTTTTCAACTGGTTCCTGTTAGAAATTCAGATTTGGGACAATTGAACTGTTTCACAAATTCATGTCAGTTCTGGCAAAGTGTTTAGGTCCATAAAAACCCAAACCAAATTCAATGTCTGAAAAGATTTCAATGTTTCGGTTTGACATTTTCTAAACAAAACCTTTCCATTTTTCCATTCAAAATGACTCTTGAGTTCGATACTGATTTTATTTAAAAAAACTTGGAAAACTTAAATGACTCAAAATCAGACGTTTTGTTTGACCAGAAATGAATTCCCCCCCCCCCAATTTTTCAGCATTGCCAGTGAACTGAAAAAATCAATTATTTGCCCAGCTCTTGTCAATAGAGATGGGTTTCTGGGTTTGAAACCTCAATGAAGATGGTTGGGTTGAAGTGTCCAGAAAAATACGGAACTACACAGCCCTAGATATACAATAGTCTCGGCATTCAGCCCCATTCATAGCAATAACACCCACAGAAGTACCACAAACTAAGGGCCCCAGAGCTGCCATGAGCACTCTTGTCCCAGCACAACACTGTTGACTTCCATATTGCTCCAGGAGGGGGCACAGGCTCTGCTCATGAAAAGCCGATTGCAATATCAGGGCCTAATTGTACAAAAGGAAGGAAAGCTCACGTGACAACTGCAAATCCTCACATGCCCCATTGATAGGGAGAGAGACTGGGCAGCATGAATGACCACCTTCTGCACCGTCCATCCCCAACTGCTCTCCTGTCTCTCAGTCTAATCCTTACCTCATCTCTGAAATGCAGCCAGCTCTGGCATGGAACATAACTGTTATTTAAGCACGCACGTCAGCTGCACCACAGTCCCAAACAGAAAGTGAACTAGAAAACAGTGCAATAACCTAGATGAATCCACAGGGGGAATTTTAGTTAGGCAGGATGTATAATCATTCGCACTGGAATCTGGCCAGAGGTAAATCCTCTCTCATGTTCAGTTTACCCAGTACATAGCTCATTCCCCCCCCCTGGCTGGCCAGAGGGCACTTCCTTGTGAGCCATTATGTAGAATCCTGAAGGCACCTAGCCGAAAAATTTCAGGGCTTGATTCTTCTCTCATTGATACACCTATTTGACACCCTTGAGCGGAGTTACATTCGAATTGCATCAGTGTGCGTTAGAGGGGGAGCAGGCACTATCTGCACCCGGGCACTGCTTTTCATATAGCCTGGTGAGTCTTTGCCGGGGGTGGGAGGGTGGGGGGGAAGAGCACTAATGAGCTGGTCACTGTTCTAACATTAGCTCGGGGTGTGCGGTGCGGTGGTGCTACCAGCCCCTGATTACTATAAGTGTAACAAACCAGCTAGATTTGTCATTCAGCTGCTCTCGGCAGGAAACCACGAACAGCAGTCAACTGACAGCGCCAAGAAGAATTGGGGTTTCTCTCGGTGTGTGTTTTAAGAATTAAAACTTATCAAGACGGGCTTATGTTCCTCAACACACACCCTGCAAAGGACTTTTTCACACCGGAGGATGACTAGAAGTTAAAGAGCGATGCTGTAATCCAGTCAAGAGACACACCAAGGTAAGTGCCGGCTTTTCCATTAGCCCTTTTCCATCAGCCCCACTTATTGAATGAGTGCTGTTTACCATGAGGATTATTCTTTCATTGGGTGCATAGTACCCCGACTACCTGCCTTATTAAAAAAATATTATATGGACTAAACAACCTCTTGAGACCCCTTCCAGCCCTACGTTTCTGTGATTCTGTGCTTTTTTGGGGGGGGTGGGGGGGTCAGATCCTCCGCTGATGTAAACTGGCATATCTTCATTGATTTCAATGGAACGATGCTAATTCCCTCCACTTGAGGATCTGGCCCGTTAATATTCATTGCCGAGGGGCCAGGTGGTTAAGGTATTTAGGTGCCTGAAGATGCAGATAGGCACCTAGTGACACTTTCCAAAGTGTCCAAGGGAGTTAGACACTGAACTCCCATTGATTTGAGCAAGGTTGCTCGTTAATTAATGTTGAGTTGGAAATTTGCTGGGTAACTAACGGCAATCCGACTTATTTATTGTGGTATTATTGCAATTAACTGTCAAAATCCGCTCTGGCAACTTCCCTTTTGGGCATTGGTCACCTTCTTTTTCTTGAAAGAATTAAATACATTGAAACATAAACGCACCATTAGCTGCTTCTCCGTGTGGTTTTTGTGAAAGCAGGGCCCAATCCTGAAGTTAATGGAAGTTGCAGGACCGGGTGCTTAATAGATAAATGATGCTTGTTGTATTGACCTCCTGAAGGGACTGTGTGTGGTTTAAACCAAAGCCTTAAACCTCCATCATGGAACCATGGGCAGAGAAGACACTGTAAGAAGAGGGCACCTTCCTCCGCTTTGCCCCACAGCGGGTTATGTGATTCAGTGACGTTTCTCTCCTCTTGGGAAATATTTTCCACTCTCTCTTTTTTTTTTTTTTTTTTAATTTAAACCCTGAACTTTGTAGCTCGTTATTTAACCTGGGTAAGGCAGACAAAGGGTTCTGTTTAATTGTGGACGGAGCTTCTGGGATGCTGGTGATCTCAAACAGAGTGAGCTGGGGTGTAATTGTTTCACTCCCAGAAGACTTCATCCCCCACACACCTGTATTCTTCTGGCTAAACCTCTCTAGCTTTCAGTTGTCTGTACCCCCAAATCTTCAAATTCTCTAAAGAAGAGCTCTAACTCGCAGCCCCGTCACCTTATGGGTGTGTTTGATTTCAGCCGGTGTTCTGTGCATTGAGTGCATTGCGTGGTTGCAGTATTGAGCCCTGTGTTTGTATCTCAACCATTCATGTAATGGGCGTTGGCCCAGATCCTCAAAGATATTTAGGTTCCTAACTCCCACTGAAATTAACATACCCCTGTCCAAAATACAGAGCAGCTCGGAGAGTTTAGCACCTCAATATCTTTGAGGAGCTGGCTGTGTGCCGTAACACTTACAAACAAAGGGCAAATTTTTCCTATCCAATCTGCACTGGGAGTCAGGACTCCTGGGTTCTTTTACATCCATCTCTGCCACTGACTCTTTGTGCCACCTTGAGCAAGCTGCTTAATCTCTCTGTGCCTCACCTGTGAAGTGGGACTATTTATAGCTACCTCCCAGGGTTGCTGTGAGGCTTAATCAATTAAAAATCATAAAGGGCTTTGAGTTCTTCAGATCAGAGATGCCGTATACGTGAAAAGTGTTATCCTTATCTGCATGGATTCCTAGTGCATACTCAACACTCACTGTGTGCACTGACCTCTCATAGCCACTGTGTATGTTGGACAGGAGTATGTTGCAATAGATCAGCAAGAAAAATGGACAGTTGCACAGAAGTAAAAGCACCCTTGTTAATACTAGATCTACATTTGCAAATGCTGGGATACCAACTGAAATAGTTGCATCAGAGTATTAAATGACTTTAACAGAAGATTTTGCATGGACCTTTGGGGGCTGCAGACCCCGGCTGGAGGGTATGTGATTGTAGCAATCACATATTTTTAGTAGGATCCTGATGTGATTATTTCATTGCCATGACACAGTTTTCAAAATGGCTTGTTAATGGTGTCAGTTCTAGTTTTATTCTGCAAAAACAAGACATTGCTGTGCATGGGTTAAGGAAGCTCAAAATCTGACATCTGAATAGCCTCGAGACTCTAGGGGGCCAAAAAAATCGAAAATATTTGGACCAAAATTCTCAACTTGAGACATCCCTAGTCTTTTTATTTTTATCTGCAGCTCCCATTGAGTTCTGCTGGTGTCAGGGGCTGCTCACCATCTCTGAAAATCAAGCCCACGATGTCTCCAATTGAGCACCCAAAATCACTGGCACCTTTTTGAAAACTTGAGCCGTACTGTCCATTTCAGACAGGGATCTGGGCTCCCTTTTTTACTACTGTGGAGCTCTTCCTTCACCCACGAGGTTTTTTTAAGTCCCCCATGGTGCCCACAAAAATGTTCCTGTTCGTAGGTCCACGAATTCCTGGGTTTGTATTTAATAAAGGATAGTGTAAGAAAGGAGGTTCCCTCCCCCAGCCCGGTACCTCATGACGGCTTTTGAAAGGTGTAGAACTGCTGTTAAAAATCACCATGGAGTTAAAAGAAGCCCAGGTAGTCTAGTGATGAGCAAAGTAGGAATGCATGGATCCTATACTGCTGCACCATTCTTTGCAACGTGTTTAACAAAACTTCCTCGCCTTTTTCTCGTTCCATTTCTCTCTCAAAATTAAAAGACGCTTCAGACGGACACTTTCCCTTTCCTTTTTTACATCTCACGAGACAGAAGAAAGGCACATTTATTGCTCAAGGATCACTTAGGCCCTGATCCTGCAGTTTACTCGGGAGTGAATCCTATTCCCCACTGACACCAATAAGGCTCTGGGCAGCTAAATCCTGCTCCAGTTGATGTCAGTGTCTAAACTCCCATTCATTGACATCAGTGCTGGGCGATCAGCTCTTTATTTAATGCTCCCAGCATTTCTCGTCAATGTCTCAAATCTGTGTCCTGTTGTAGGAGCAGTAAAAATTAGAGCTAGTTAGAGTGAGATGAAATTAGCGTCTAAAGCAGTGGTGGGCAAGCTGCGGGCCGCATGCGACCCTTCAGGGTAATCCGCTGGCGGGCCGCGAGACAGTTTATTTGCATTGACTGTCCGCAGGCACGGCCGCCCGCAGCTCCCAGTGGCCGTGGTTCGCCGTTCCCAGCCAATGGAAGCTGTGGGAAGTTTTCCCACCGCTAATCTAAAGAGATGTATATGTAATTCCTGCTGCCCTTGACAAAAGATTACAGTCTCTGATTATCATTATTAAGTGTGGTGGAGATAGCGACCATCCCTCGACGTGCAGCTCTGAGCCATGGATTAATGAATGTCCTTAAATGCGGTTTGATGGGATATTAGTGGGCCACACTGTCATTATTTTTTGTAAATGAGCAGTAACATCTAACCCCCATAAACAGGAATAGCAACCCAATCCTGTACATTTCAGTCTCTGCACACAGAGGTGCTTTGCCGGAAACATAGCGCTCAACCTCCCAGCCGGCCCACTGCACCGAATGTAAGACGCAGGAGAGCTGACCAAAGTGGGGGCGGGATAGCTCAGTGGTTTGAGCATTGGCCTGCTAAACCCAGGGTTATGAGTTCAATCCTTGAGGGGGCCACTTAGGGATCTGGGGCAAAAAATTGGTCCTGCTAGTGAAGGCAGGGGGCTGGACTCAATGACCTTTCAAGGTCCCTTCCAGTTCTAGGAGATTGGTATATCTCCAATTATTATTATTAAAAAGCAATGGTTTGGGAATGATTTATGTGCCAACTGATGTGGGGGAAAAGAACAGTGAATAATTGATTTGTCCAACATGACCACATCATCTACATGGCTGGTTGACAAATTAAAAGCTTTATTCATGAATAATGTATTTGCTAATTGATTAGGAAGGTTCATGGACTAATCTGTTCGTATTCTTCACCCCGCTGCACTATTCCAGTTAAGCGTCCCTGCGGCTCCCCCACTACTGTGTTATTGCAGCTTTTGGAGCACATGGTTAGGGCCACTCAGCACACAAAAGGCAGCCCTGCAACTTGCGAAAATACCTCTCCCAGTGTCGAGACCCAAACTGGGGTAATGGGCAAAATGGGGGACAACAAAATTGTTCTTGCAGGAAAGTTCAAATGCAGTGGGATTCCTTCCACCAGCGCATACAGCGCTCTCTCCAACAATGGTTATGGGTGTCTGGTGCAAATAATTTTCAACAATAAAAGTAAGGGACACCTGATTTGTGTGGAAATTTGGAGGTAATCTTGGGAATGATATCCCTCAAAATGGGGTACTCAGGAGGGGGATGCTTAAGAAATGGGCCATAGTAAAAGCTAGATGAGATGTATGGGAAAATCAAAGACATATGAGATATGTATGAATGGAAGGATTGAGAATAAAGCCATGCTAGATTAACAGAAAAACTCGAGTAAAAGATACATCTTGGTTTCTGTCTCGTCTCTTCTCTTTTTTCTATCATATATTTCACTCTCAGTGAATGAGAAGTATTGAAAGAGAAATGTCCGTCTTCAAATGGGACAACATAATGCAAATAAAACTCATTGGGAAATTTTTTTTTCCTGTGAAACATTTTGACCCCCCCCCCCCCCCCCCCCACACACACACACCCTGTTTTTGACAAACACTGTTTTCCATTTTTGAGGATATTTTTAGTTTACATTTTTGGAGTTATCAATGGAAAACAATTTCAGTTTTTGGTAAACACTGAAAATATATTTTTTTTAAATTGAAAACCAGGGGAAAAAAATTGTGGAAATGGACATTTTTCACAAAAATTTTACTTTGTAAAAAAACAATTTTTGATAGATTTTTTTTTTTTTAGTAGCCCTAAATAATAGACGAGAACAGTAATAGCCAGAGTGTCCTGCATTTACAAGACGGGTTTAAGTGAGGCAGAGCTAGAGGCTGGAAATTCTGGGCCTGATCTGAACTGTGCGTTATTCCAGTTTTATGCCAGTGTAAATCCATTGATACTGCTGAAATTAATGGGAGTTTTAATATTGACCTCAAAGGGAGAAGGATCCATACCTAAGAGATGTTTCCATGGTAAATAAGATAAATTTATACTACCATAAAACTGGAGTAGCCCTGTGGTGAATCAGGCTTATAGTCTGCATTACTATGCTATAAATAAGTGAATTTCTATAACACACAACCTTTGGCCCTGGTCTCATCCCTTGTACACCCAGACTCCACGCTGATTTCAGTAGGGTGTTGCTGGTGTCAAGATTGCAGGGTCTGCCCCTAATTTGGTTCAGTGTCTTTCATGTAAACTGGATCCTGACGAGAGAAAGAATGAAATGACATTTAGATGAGGAATAATAGCAGAGGGAGAGAGAAACAAAGAGCTATGGGCAAGGGAGATACATATGTTCAGGTGAGAATTAGAAAGGCAGTGACTTGCAGGATCAGACAGAGAGAAGCATTCCAAGGACCTTAGAAATTCCCTTACTCAGATCCTTCCAACTCACTGATCCTAGTTGGGAGGGAAATGTTAATATAATCGAGACTGTGATATATTTCTTGAACCCATTAAAACTGTTCAGGAACCAATTTATTTTTTGGAAGTGGGATCCGATTCCATTTAAATGATCATCTCTTATGTGGGACTATCAGTGAAATGGAGACTTGAAGAGGAAAAACAAATTCTTGATTGGTCTTTTCATATGTGCATAATTGCCTGACTCATTCAGCCCTGTCTCAGCTGCCTTTCCCTCAGGTATAGCAAAAATACTACGTTTGTAAGGCCAGTCCTTAGCTCCTTATGAGTCAGATCCCTTGGCTGGCCTAAATCAGCATAGCTCCATTCACTTCAGTGGAGCTGAGTTGATCTATACCAGCTGAGCATCTGGCCTCCTCTATATTCAGGCTTACCTTCAGCTGATGAGAACTACAGATGAGTCTAGCCCCAAACCCCGGAACTGAACACACCAAAACTTTGGGGAAGTTTGGATTCAGTTCTGAGTTTCACAAGTCAGGCTCCTCCCTAGATACAGCCCAGCGTGACCTGGTAACCTTGCATGGTCCTCCTAGAGCGGTGGGAGGGAAAACCGCAAGGCTTGTGAGGGACGAATCATTAGTCAACTCCTCAGCTGGGACTAAATGGCCCAGCTCACGTAAAGTGGCACGGTTCGGCTGATGACGCCAATTTACAGCAGCTGAAAATCTAGCTGCAGTTTTTGTGCAGCCAGAAAAAAACGGTGATTTGGGTGGTGGGGGTAAAAAAAAAACCCTCTCGCGCCGTTTTCACAGAAAAAATGAAACGTCATCGTCTCCACAGAAAGCATCCCCTCTCCCCTCCCCCGCCCCGTATTTGAGCAAAATTTCCATATACGGTTTCCAAAATTCTCGATACCTCCCATTTACCCAAAACTACCTCCCAGTTCCCATTGGCCAGCCACTGTCCTCTCTTCAGTCAACCCCCTCCTCAGAGCTCCTTTCTTCTGCGACGTCCACGAGAAGTGAGTCGATAATAAGTCATCATCATAAGTCATTTAAAAAAATACTTTGCTGGGCCATCTAGACGTGCGTGTGCCCGAATGGAACAACCCTGTAACCGTGTTTCTATAGACCTTCAGATGATGACGCGAAGAGGCGGATGGGTAAATAATGACAAGAACAGGGCACTCAGTGTTGCAATATGGATAGTTTGGTAATCATAGAATCATAGAATATCAGGGTTGGAAGGGACCTCAGGAGGTCATCTAGTCCACCCCCCTGCTCAAAGCAGGACCAATCCCCAACTAAAACATCCCAGCCAGGGCTTTGTCAAGCCTGACCTTAAAACCCTCTAAGGATGGAGATTCCACCACCTCCCTAGGTAACCCATTCCAGTGCTTCACCACCCTCCTAGTGAAAAAGTTTTTCCTAATATCCGACCTAAACCTCCCCCACTGCAACTTGAGACCATTACTCCTTGTTCTGTCATCTGCTACCACTGAGAACAGTCTAGATCCATCCTCTTTGGAGCCCCCTTTCAGGTAGTTGAAGGCTGCTATCAAAACCCCCCTCATGCTTCTCTTCTGCAGACTAAGCTGGCAAGCTGGGTCCATTCAAACAAAATGAGTTTTAATACGCGCAGTTAGACGTGTAGGAACAAAGAACACTGGGCTAAGCCTCCGGAATGGAGGACAGTATCCTGGAAAGCGCTGACTGTGAAAAGGAGTTAGGGGTCATAGTGGGCAAACAATTAAGCATGAGCTGTCAGTGCAATGCCATGGCAAAGAGGGATCCTGGGATGTATACGCAGGGGAGTAGTGAGTAGAGCTGATTTTTTTGGTTTGCTGGCGGTGCCAGGAATAAAAAAAAGGTTTTGGTTTGGCACGATGTGAAACTGAAATTTTTCGGAATTTTCAGCAAATCAGAAAAGTCAACAAACATTTCCTTTTGGATCAACAGGAACATGTCAGCACCTTGAAATGAAACATTTCATTGAATTTCTGTGCAGCTTTTTTTTAAATAAAAGCAAAGGAAATGACGGGCTAGATTCAAGCAGCTGGAAGGGGAGGTGGTGCCATGGTTGTCCCCTTTTTCAGGCAAGGGCCCAATGGTTAGGGCTCTCACCTGGCATGTGGGGTACCTGAACCCAGGGTTCCCTCTTGAGGGCTGTGGCGTGCCCTCACAACGGCCTATAGCTAGACTTGGCAGAATTCCATTTTTATTCTTTCCTAATTTCGATGGATGTTGATGTTTATTTTGAAGCATTTTTTCTGCTTTGATCTATTTAAATTTTCACAGTCGCAAGAAATGACGGGAGGTCAGACAATGGTGGGGTGTCAGACCATCATTATTCACTGATAATAGATACTGAGGTTCAAAAAGTTGCAGCTTTATAGCCATGAACACACAAATTGTCAACATCACACGTCAACATCTACAAAGTCAACATCCTTTGATCGAACTCTAATAAAAGTCCTCAAGCATCATTTTCCTTGTTTTGCCTATCTGCACATTTTGATGATCGACTGGAAATGCTTCTTCATCCGTTGGGGTGTGTGTGATGAGATCAATGTTTACCGACATTGACTGATAAAAATCTCATCCTTCCAAGCCTCACTATCGGGTATCCGGGTGTGGGACTCTTTCATTTTCTCCTATTGACGCTGTTTCACTTTGTATAAAAGACGCGAATAGTCACCAGGCCAGAGATGTGAGAGTCCCAAGACCATGCTCCAACGGTTATTTAATTATTTATGAGACGGGGTAACTAGGTGAAACTTAATGGCCTGTGATACGCAAGAGGTCACATTGGATGATCTAATTGGCTCTTCTGACCTTAAATTCTGCTCACCATCTTCCTACACCCCTACCCACTCCCTCCATGTTGCATGGAGTCTGCAGTTGAATTGTCGGCCCATCACAGCAGGCCAGGAGGTTGCGACCTTTTCTTTCCAACACAGACCTCATTGCTATGATTCATGCCTGTGTCACTACCAAAGATGATTGCCACGTGCTCTGCTTCGGGCTACGTCCCTACATCCATTCGGAAGCTGAAGGTGGGGCGGAATGAGACAGCCTGCTTGCTAAACGGGATCTCTTGCCATGAGCTGGGCGCTTCATGACTGCGCTGCCTGCCTGCAGGACTCCAGGTGGAGTTTAAGGGGTTGGTACCAAGTACCAATCCTTTAAGCCCTAAATAACATGGGCCATAACAAGAGAGACTGCCTCTCTCTTTTAGAGTTCTCCCCATACAGGAGACCAGTAGCGGCACCCAAGCTGGAGTTCTCCTGGTTATAAGAGAGGGAGCTGCAGGCGGTCATTCTCTGTGAGAGCCCTGGAACTCCCTCCTGCCTATCCTGAAATAGCCTCAGTCTAGCTTGTTGGGTTTCTTGGGAGGAGGTGTTCCCTGAGGAGCAAGATTTATTATTATTAATATGACAGCAGCCCCAGAAGCCACAACCGAGATCAGGGCCCCATTATGCTCTGCCATGTACAGACACCAGAAGCGGCACTCCCTGCTCTAAACAGACCAAGCGTGGGAGGCGAGACAGAGGCATTGAAATTACGTGACTTGTCCAAGATCACCCAGGGACACTTAGGCAGAGGACCCAGCTCTCCTGACTCTGACGCGAATGGTCTTGCCACTAGCCCATGCTGCATTCATGGCTGCTGTTCTCTAGCGCCCCATGTTCTCGCCGCCTTCTAGCAGTGGGAGCTCTTAAAATATTTCTGCTCGCTTGAGAGGTTTTTGCCGGTTCCACTGGGCTTTCTCATTTTAAGTATAGAGAGCTTGTCTCAAAACGGAAGAAAGTGTTTGAGTGGACTCTTGACTCATTTCCCAGACCTACTGAGAGGACTTGGGTTGATACTAGACTATTTATACCTCTCGGCTGTATCTAGTCACAGCGACTCCGTCCTACCTAAGCAGTGGAGAATAAGTTCTGAACAAGCAACTTCCCTTTTCATAGGAGTAGGAAGTAAAGCTGTGGTGAGAGCAAAGAGCTCAAGTGCTTTCTTTGGCTGTGGAGGCCACCCCCCCCGGTGAATCTTGTCTGTGTTCAAGTGAGGCACCTTTTGTTGGTTTATCCTGAAACTGCATCCCCGGCTTCAGCTAAGTGGAACCGATAAAATGAAAGTTCAGGAGGGAGAAGTTCAGCAAATGCCTACCCACAGGGCTTCCTCATTTCGCTGTCTCCTGGGCATGCAAACAGAATGGTGTAAATCTTTAACCGTGAGGGCAATTAACCACTGGGACAATTTACCAAGGGTGGTGGTGGAGTCTCCTCCGTTGGAATCCTGTGGCCTGTGTTATACAGGAGATCAAACTAGATTACTACAATGGTCCCTTCTGGCCGTGGGATCTATGACACACAGGGCGTGAGCCTGCAAGTGGCTTTGCTCAGGGAAACCCGCCCTTCGCCGGGGTCAATGAGGCCCCATGGAGCCCCCAGGCATCCGCCCACACGTGGTCAGTTGCAGAAACAGGGCCATACCTTCCCTGAGGGTGAGTAAAAGTAGCACACGCGTGGGGGGATTAGCCCACCTAGGCCCCACCCTGCAACTGCATCCAGAGAGCAGACCTTTGGGCCCCCGCAGAGCCCCATTGACTTCAGCGGGTTTCCCCACGGGAAAGGGTCCACCCACGCAGGGCTCGTTGCAGAATCAGTGCCTCAGTGACTTGCATAGATTGAATTTTCATGAAGGGCCCGATGAAAACTGACACCTCCTTCCTTTTATACCGTCTCATAATCCAGGAACCAGGGTCGCGCAGTTAAAAGGAAACAGTTCTTTATGCAGCCTATAGGCAAAGCCCCAGCAGGTTTTATGGAATAATCATCACAGCTACCTCTTACAGAGTGCTTTCCATCAGTGCACCTCAACGTGGTAAATTTCATTGTCAAATTTAACAGAAGGGTAAACTGAGGCACAAAGAGGGGAAAATGACTTATCCGAGGTCACCCAGCTGGCCAATGGCAGAGCCAGGAATAGAACAGAAGTCTTTATGAGCACCACTCCCGTGTGTTATCCCCTAGGATATACTGCCTCCCCGAATACTGTAGCTGAATTAATTTATGGCCAATTAGAGCTGGTTGAAATTTTTGGACCCAATTTTCATTGAAAATGGCCTTGTGGCAGGACTGGGGTATAAACCCCTTAGATGCCCTGCCAAAGGGGTAGCTCCTCCCCAGCTTCCCGGTAGAACGGCCAAGTGCAGGGGCCCAGACACTCAGCAAAGAGCTCAGCTGCAGGCTCTAACAATGGCAGGCTCAGAGGAATCAGCTGAGTTGAGTGGAGCCAGCTGTGCTGGGGGCTGGGAGGAGATATAAGCCCAGGCTCACTGGGGGGGGGAAGGCAAGCCAGGGGGAAGACAGAGGGACTGCAGCTCTGTCTCTAACGGCTGCAGAAAGCCCCAGGGGCCGGTAGACCCAGAGAAGGGTCAGAGTGGGGATTGGTGTTGTGTGAATCGGGACTCTGTATTAAGCACAGTAAATAAAAAGACCCAGGAGAACCACCTGAAGGAGGCGTTGGGACCCTTTCTTTGACCAGCCCAAGCACAGTGCACAGGGACGAGAAGGCAGTAACCTGGGCAGACCCTGTGACAGGCCTTTCTATCAAAAAGTGCGAATTATTGCAAAACCAATGGGGTAAAAATCTGTCTGGGGTTGGTCCTGCTTTGAGGAGGGGGTTGGACTAGATGACCTCCTGAGGTCCCTTCCAACCCTCATATTCTATGATTCTATGATCTAATTTTTTGTTCCCCAAATGTTTTGTTTTTCAACTTTTTTCTATGGAAAGTTTTGACGAAAAATATTAGCCCGTTTGTTTTACTTCCAAATATATTTTCATTGAGTTGTTTGTGGGTTTTCATGTAATGGAAACGCAGTTACTCAACTCTCCACGACGAAGAGGAAGAGTATCTAAAATAGGTACGGTAAGCGTCAGATGCTCTAAAAAAAAGGCGCAACACCCAATCTGGAGCCTCTGTTGACTTCACTGAACCTTTGAGCTTAGTAAGGACTTCAAGGGTTGGATCAATGGGCAGAGCAGCAGGAAGGGAGCCAGGGTTGTCTGCTCTGCAAATCCACCCTCCATGGCTGCCCTCAGGGGACGAGGTGGGAGGGTAAAGGGTGGAGCACAGCAGTCTTTAACCCCCATCGATTCACCCCTTCCCCCGACCTGCAGAATCCCTCTGCACCAAGCCCGGCCACTAGGGTTTGGTGCATGATTTTGCCAAGGTCTTTAGTCCCTGGATAACTGGGCACTTGGTTTTTATTAACCCAGCAGACAGCAAAACCTGAGAAGGGGCAACAGTTTGCAAAGCTGCCTCTCAAACCATCTTCTCTCCCCTCCTGCTGGATGTGCACAGAAGAGGGGGGCTGCAGGAAGGGCGTTCTTGGCATTCACGTCCTTCCCCAGGTTTGAGATAACTCAGGCCTTCAGGGCAGGCGTCAGGCCCGGCTATTTGCTTAGCCCTTGGGGGCACAGGGAGTAAGGTGGTTTGTTTGGGGGAAGATGGAGCATATATAGCACCTGTCAGGGAATGGTGGCTGGGTGGGTCTGGTTGTGTTGTCAGAGTCGTCGTTTGGGACTGACGCTGTTGCACAGGATTTGTCAAAGCGCTTAGGGCCCAGGATGGGGGATTTCTGACCACACAAAAGGACCAGAACCTTCACTGATGTAAACTGGTGCAGCTCCATGGATGGTGATTTACACCAGCTGAGAGTCTGGCCCCAAGTGGCCTGGCAGGACATGGCTCTTTGCCAGCGTTGAACTTCTGGGTTCTTTCAAGCCAGTCCTTTTATTGCCACTCTGGGGAGGTGGCGAACGGCATCTGCAGTCCCTTGTCTCCTTATGCCCAGTAGGCACTTTCCACTCCTAAAGAGAACTCCTCTGAGCTGTTAGATCCTGCTGTGTCTTTGTTCGCCTGGTCTGTGAGCCCTTGGGGACTGGGGAGGTGGTGTCACGCACTCCGGGGTAAATTGTGGCTGTCCCCTGAGTGGATGTGCCAGGATGGACGGGTACTCGTCCCCATCCCAACACCGCCGTAAAAGCGGCAGCCGGAATTCAGACTCACTGCACCCCTGAGCCAGCCGCTACACCTGGGAGTCATCCTTGTCCAAAAGGGGTGTGGCCAGACATTAGGGGGCGTGGCCAAGGCACTGAACCACATAGCCCACCTGCTGGCTTGCAAAGACAGGCATGGACAAGAGCACACACTGTTGATTACCTTAAGCAATGCAAATACTGCCCCCTGGGGCATTCTGCTTGTATCTCCCTCTTTGCTGGGGCACTTCGCTCCCCCCCCCGCCACCTCCCAGCCGCGTAGAGCAGGGCAAATGCGCAATCTAGCCCTTTGTTTGGAAAGCACAGAGTAAATTCCCAGTACGGAATGAATTGATTATGTTAATTAGTAATAAATAGATGATAAAAAATAAAACCTACATCCCTGGAGGCACAATCTAGAGTAAATAAAGCTCCAAGGACCAGCTGAGCTTGCCTGTGAAAAGCCTTTTACTGCTCAGCAAAGCAGCTGGCAGGATTCAGTCGGTTGCTGTTCTCTGTGAAATCAGCAATTTTTCCTGCAGACAGGGGTTTTTATCAGCAAACAACCATACCGGCATCATATGGAGATTTTCTACTTCTGGAGAGAGAGAGAGTTTATTTTTTCCCTCCCTTCTCATAAAGCTTTTGTATCCCCCCAAACACCGTGCAGTCTATCATCCCAGCCGGCTTCCTGCTAGAAGGTACCACCTTTTGGAGCAGGCTTTAATGAACCAGTGCATCTGTTTTTTTCCGGCTGGATTCACCTGCTGGAGCAAGAAAGCTGGAAGACTCTGAGAGACAGGTGATTCCGAACCAGCCTTTGTTTGGATGGAAGTAACAAGCCGACCTGATGTGATTCGAGAGATCCCAAATTAACCCATATCGTAGTTACTCCATTCATGCACTTGGAGCACAGGTTAAGATGGCTTTGAAGCATTATTTTTCTCCCTGGGTTATGGATCCATGCAGGAGCCTGTCCGGCCCCATGTGTAAATCAGAGAAGCCTCTGGGCTGCCCTAGTGTGGTATGTTCAGCCACATCTCTGATCTGCCCCAGAGTTGGGAACAGGGGCACCATAGAGCTCTCCTTATGCCAGCTCTACCCTCTGCTCAGTAGGGATTCTCAGGGGGGGGTCAGTTCTACCCTCTGGGGGCATATCTACAGAGTCAAGCCAAAGTTCCCCCCATCCAATGGCTCACTCAGTTAAGGCACATCGCTTGTATATGGTGCACAAGGGAGTGAGGAGGTCAGCATCACGCCTGCCCGTCCTTGACTGCCTGAACCCAGTACCCATTCTGCAGCTGGGGGAACCAGAGCCAGCCGGTCAGTGTGAGATCGTGCAAGACTCAAACCCACGACCTTTAGGATTGTGATCCAGCACCTCAACGACTCAGCCACCAAGAGGCAGCCTAGCTATGCTGTAATGTAAACCCAGGTGTGGGAGACCTGGGCTTGTGGACTCGGTGTTTCCAAGCCTATGCTTGAGTGTCTACACTGCACTGCAAAGCCGGGTTTACAGTGGCTGGACCGGGGTCTCACAGCCATGCTAGCGCGTCTGTACTGCACCACACAGACCTTCTGACTCAGGTCTGCAGTTCGACATGGATCCACACTGCAAAACGACAGGGCTTGGATCAGAGTCACGGCAGGAGTCAGGGTCTGACCCACCCACCTCACAGAGTCATAGGATCTGGGTCCTGAGAGCTCGCTGACCCGCGTCAGACTGATTTGTGTGTGGATGAAAAGGGGGCTTGGGCCCAAAGCCGAGTCAGAGCCCGGGCTTCATATGAAATGTAGCCACACGCTTTACAAGCCCTTGCACTGCCAGAATGACATAAAGGGGCCTACATGAAACTGCAAATCAGGCCCAATATCTTTATATGGCAAAGGGGAGACTGGATAGGATCAGAGCATCGCTAATAGGATAGGACCAGTTCCCAAGCTGGCTAACATGTATGTTCGCATCTGCAGCACATGCTAGCTGGGGACCCACCCTGCTCCTTTGCAAAGGACCAAGCAGTCCTGCTTGTACGAGGCAGGTGTCCGCTCTGGGCTATCCTGCATTTGCCATACCAGTCGGGGCAGCGATTGGCTTGAGGAGCCGCCATTAACGGTGAAGAACCGGCGGCTTTTTTGGAGACAAGCAGCAGAGCTGGAGCCCTGTTTAGAACTAATTCCCCGTTCCCAAACACCCTAAGGGCTCCTGTAAAACCAGGGATGGATTTCCCCAGGCTACCCCCAGAGCATCTGCTGGCCAATATCGCAGCATTAGGAAAGCAAAGCAGATGCCAATGCCTGTGAGATGGGAAAGTTTAAATTAGGCCCTGACCACATCAGCCGCTGCATCCTGCTACAGGAAGATAGTCACGCACTCCACCTTCTCTGCCTGAGCTAGTCCTTGTATCTGATGGGGACTGTTTATAGTACAGTATGGTTGTGTTATCGCACATCTCTTTCTTGCCTTAACCTAGGTAACTAATCATTTAGCGACTCAGAAAACCAGCAAGGGGATGGAAGCCAGTTACGTTATATGCGAATATCTGTAAATAAGTAGGGTTTTCTTTTTCAGAGGCAGAAGATAAAAAATATAGAGCAGGATTCCCCGGTATGCTGCAGCTACTTTGCATTGCTCTAGTGATGCAATGCATCCCTGGTTTAATGGGCTGGTTTTTCAGCTGCTTTGTGTGGTCCTACTCGTGCAAAAGAACTGGAGAGGACCAGTGCATCTGGCCCATAAAATGCAAACACGCCGACAACTCTGCAAACAACAAAAGAGACTCTGGAGTGTTTAATGCGGCGGGGGGGTCTGATTTTCCACAGCACAATTTCACGAGAGTGAGGTAGACAGGTGAGCTGAGACGTCTGCTTTTTGGCTAAACTCTGTTTTAGTTAGGGTGACCAGACAGCAAGTGTGAAAAATCAGGACAGGGGGTGGGGGATAATAGGAGCCTATGAAAAAGACCCAAAAATCAGGACTGTCCCTATAAAATCAGGACATCTGGTCACCCTAGTTTTATTGGTACCTTGTGATCCCAGGCAACCTCCCTTTGTCTCTTTCATCCACATGTTTTGTCCCGGCTGGCACCTGGACTGTAAGCTCTGAGGGGCGAGGATTGTCTCCTTTGTCATTGGCCTGTACAATGTCTAGTGCAAGGGGGCCAGATCCTTGACCAAGGTTCCAAAGCACAATTGGGACAGGAATAATATAATTGAATCCTAGGGTCAGATTCACCACTACGCTCTGGTTGCACAATGCACTGGTGAGTGTGTGTTACAGGTCCCCTCTGGGACAATCCACGAGGATATACGTTGGTGCAGCCCCCAGATATAAAGTTTGACTCTTTAGCTCAAACCGCTTACGCTTTTAGCCCCATTTCGGTCCCCAGGGTGTCGGTCCAGAGGGAGGCTGTCCCAGTTGCTTTGTGCTGCTCTGGAAGCTCCAAGCAGCTGGAGTGGATTCGTTAATCTAGCACACAGAAATCAGAGATGGAGAAGACCTATTTGGTTATCCTTCCTGTCCACCTTCATGGTTCTGTTGGAGGCTGAGCTTGCTCACATTGAAGTCAATGTCAAAAACTTCAGCGCCCTTCAGTGGGAGCAGTAGAGTGTTTGTTCCTCTACAGCAGTGGTTTTCAACCTTTTTTCATTTGTAGCCCCCCAAAAATTTTGAACGGAGGTGCACATCCCTTGGGAAATCTTAGACAATCTGCAGATCTCCAGGGGTCCACAGACCACAGGTTGAAAACCACTGTTCTATGGTAATGACAACCTTACACGGACCTCAGACACATAGTATGTGTCTCCAGTCTCCATAGAATCATAGAATATTAGGGTTGGAAGAGACCTCAGGAGGTCATCTAGTCCAATCCCCTGCTCAAAGCAGGACCAATACCAACTAAATCATCCCAGCCAGGGTTTTATCAAGCCGGGCTTTAAAAACCTCTAAGGAGGGGGATTCCACCACCTCCCTAGGTAACCCATTCCAGTGCTTCACCACCCTCCTAGTGAAAAAGTTTTTCCTAATATCCAACCTAAACCTCCCCCACTGCAACTTGAGACCATTGCTTCTTGTTCTGTCATCTGCCACCACTGAGAACAGTCTAGATCCATCCTCTTTGGAACCTCCCTTCAGGTAGTTGAAGGCTGCTATCAAACCCCCCTTCACTCTTCTCTTCTGCAGACTAAATAACCCCAGTTCCCTCAGCCTCTCCTTGTAAGTCATGTGCCTCAGCCCCCTAATCATTTTTGTTGCCCTCCGCTGGACTCTTTCCAATTTGTCCACATCCCTTCTGTAGTCAGGGGACCAAAACTGGACGTAATACTCCAGGTGTGGCCTCACCAGTGCTGAATAGAAGGGAATAATCACTTCCCGCGATCTGCTGGCTATGCTCCTACTAATACAGCCCAATATGCCGTTGGCCGCCTTGGCAACAAGGGCACACTGCCGACTCAGTTTCCAGTCTCATTTTAAAGACATCATATGATTCACGTGATTTAGCCACTTCCTTTCAACTTCCCACTTGAAGTTCTTGTACCAAAACACCAGCCTTACTGAAAATCACGTGCTGACAAACAAGAAGGTGCAAAAGTCAATGCAGACAGTCCCACGAGCAACGGTCACTGGTGTGAATGGCGGTTACAGGAACATGCCACGGAGGGTGGGCAGATCAGCATGTTCCTGGTTGAGTGGTGGAGCAGCCCAAGACTGACCCATTATAAATAGATCTGGTTTTTGCACAAAACTTTTTGGGGGCAAAAAATGCAGCTTTGTCAACACCGAAACATCTTGTGAATTCTTGTCAGTTTTGCCAAATCGTTTCAGTCAAAAAAAAAACTAACAAATTTTTCAGAAAAAGTCAAAACATTTTGATTTTTCTGTTTGAAAAAAGATTTCTTTTAAAAAATTCCTTTCGTTTTATTTTTAAAAGATCAAAAATGTTTTCAATGCTCAAAACTGATACAAAATTTGAACTGTTTTGTTTGACCCGAAACATTTTTTTAAATTTTCGATTTACCAAAAATGTTGTGTTTATTTTTTGAAATTGCCGGTGAGCTGAAAAATCCATTGTTTGCCTAGCTCACCTTGTAAGAAGGAGATTAGGTTTCTTTAGTGTGGAAGTCATTGCCTGGATTTGAAGTCCAAGGCCAGCTCCATATTACAATGATGGACATCCAGAAATGCAATGGGATGAACCCCACAGTCCTGATTCAGTTGAATCAATGGGAGCTTTGCCTGAATAAAAACTGAGTAAGGACAAGAGTGGGGTTTTCAAAAGGCTCTAGCAGAGTTAGGTTCCAGTTCTCATTGACGGCTAGTGAAAGTTGGGTACCTAAGTCCCTTGCACTTTGGAAACTCTCACCCTTAAGGATTTGGTCCCCAAATGGTTTGCGGGCTTTAACTAGTTATAAAAGTGCTTTGTTTCCATTCTTGTCCTCATCAAGCTTCCTGTGCGATACATGTGTCTACAACAGGGGTCGGCAACCTTTCAGAAGTGCTGTGCCGAGTCTTCATTTATTCACTCTAATTTAAGGTTTCGCGTGCCAATAATACATTTTAACATTTTTAGAAGGTCTCTTTCTATGTCTATAATATATAACTAAACTATTGTTGTATGTAAAGTAAATAAGGTTTCAGAATGTTTAAGAAGTTTCATTTAAAATTAAATTAAAATGCAGAGCCCCCCCGGACCGGTGGCCAGGACCCGGGCAGTGTGAGTGCCACTGAAAATCAGCTCGCGTGCCGCCTTCGGCACCCGGGCCATAGGTTGCCTACCCCTGGTCTACAATGAGGGTTGGATCGGTGCGGCTTCATTGACCTTTATTTACCCTGTCCCCCCCCCCCCCCCCGATGTTTTTCTACAAGAACGGCTCTAGGAATTATTTTAGGGAAGTTCTGCGGCGTGTGTTATACTGGAAGCCAGACCAGCTGATCAGAATGGTCCCTCTTAGCCAGGGAATCTAGAATCGATGTGATCTGGTTCTGAGTATTTAGCCACCACATTAGCCATATCAGTGTTAGACCCCATTTTACAGCAGCGCAGCATGATCAGTGCATGCAGCTCACCCCAGGGTAAGATAAACTGGTGTCAATCATGTCTACACCTATGGGGCTTTGCGCTGGTGCCTGAATGCCCAGCAGCGATGAGGCTTAAATGTCGGTCGGCTGGAAGAGGTATTTGAGGGCCAACTTAAATAGTCTTTTGTGTCTCTAAAAGTAAACACAGGCTTCCTTGCTGTGCGCAGAATTACACTGCGTTGAGCTTCACAAGATGTGCCTCTCCTTCTGACCTCACTCTACCGACATGTGCTGTAAAATGGGCCTCAAAAGCTGCAGGGCGGATTATACTTTTTGCAGCAAGCATGGCGCAGACATTTCACTTCATTTGGGCTGGGAATGAGGTGGGATTCAAGGGCGAAAATCTGCACTGGTCAATGCACCAAGAGGTATATGCTCTTGCAGTGCACCTCCATCCTTTTGGGTGTGTCTACACTGCGATTAAAAAACCCGTGGGAGCAATTCTCAGAGCTCAGCTCAGCTGACTTGGACTCGCGGGGTGCAGGCTGCAGGGCTATAACAGTGTAGATGTTAGGGCTAGGGCTGGAGCCTGGGCTCTGAGCCCCATGAACCTGAGTCAGCTACCCCAGCCAGCTGCCATGGGTCTTTGATGGCAGTGTAGACATACCCTTTGTTACTCTGCGAAGCACATGCATATTTTGGGGGTGCTGTACAAATAATCAGTGTGTCTGTAGCCTTTGTGTTTTTTCTGACATACAGTATGAGCCTGATCCTTGGGGTGTATTAAAATCTGTGTTAAAATTGTAGACTGTCACTTTAAATTTCAGGGATTTTTGGCTGGGGGCGGGGGTCTAAAGGGAAGTGTGTTATCTGGGTCCCACCTAGTAGCACCAGTCAGTCAGCAGAGAGCCAGCCTAGTGTAAGGCCGGGTGAGTTGCGCCTCTCTGTTTTGGGGAGTAGCCTGCTTTTTCTCTCTCTGTTTTGGGGGTTTTCTGTGTTCTGAATTCTAAAAAAATAAAGTCACGCTACATTGCAACCTTCCAGGAAGAGTATTTATGTTTCTATCTAACAGCTCTGTGTGTATGCCATGAACATAATCCCATGCAGTGCTGATTGCCCTCAACTCCCATGGACCCGAGTGGGTAGAGCGGGTCGAAAAATCTGTTATTTTCCCTGTGAGCAATTTCAAACGAAATGTTCTGGCGCAAAACTGTCTGATGCCAAATTTTGATTCTTTTGCAAAAAGCTTCCAAACTAAATGAAACTTTTCATTTCAGATTGCAATTTGTGTTTCATTTTTGGTTCCAAACAACAAAAGCAGTTTGATTTCCAAAAATTTATTTTTTACTGTTTTTTCACTTATTTACTTTCTGGAATGGGGTTGGGTATGGGGGAAATAAGCCAAAAAGGGAAAGAAAGTAGGGAAAGACATTTATTTGATATTATAGTGGTGGCAGAGTAACATTTGCAGTTAATTAATTAACTGATAACTCAAGCGGTTAACGCAAAACAAATTAGCTAGATTAAAAAAATTGTTGAAATTAATTAAGTGATTGACTGTTAATCAATTAACCAATCGATTATTTGACTGTCAATCAATTACCAGTTTAATTAATTACTTAATTGCATAATTAATTGTGACTAATTTTTTTAATCTAGTTAATTTATTTTGTGTTAACCGCTTGAGTTATCAGTTAATTAATTAACTGCAATTAATTAATTAACTGCACTGTTAAACAATAATGGAATACCAATTTAAATTTATTATAAATATTTTTGGATGTTTTTCTACATTTTCAAATATATTGATTTCAATTACAACACAGAATACAAAGTGCACAGTGCTCACTTTATATTACAACAGTGCCATGTGAACACCTGTTCTCACTTTCAGGTGACATTGTAAATAAGAAGAGGGCAACATTATCTCCTGCAAATGTAAACAAACTTGTTTGTCTTAGCGATTGGCCGAAGAAGAAGTAGGACTGAGTGGACTTGTAGGCTCTAAGTTTTACATTCTTTTGTTTTTTGAGTGCAGTTATGTAAAAAAATCTACATTTGTAAGTTGCACTTTCATGATAAACAGATTGCACTACAGTACTTGTATGAGGTGAATTGAAAACTACTATTTCTTCTGTTTATCTTTTTTACAGTGCAAATATTTGTAAAAAATATATATATATAAAGTGAGCACTGTACACTTTGTATTCTGTATTGTAATTGAAATCAATATATTTGAAAATGTAGAAAAACATCCAACACTATTTATAATAAATTTCAGTTGGTATTCTCTTATTAACAGTGTGATTAAAACTGCAATTAATCGTATATTTTTAATCTCGTGATTAATTGTGATTATTTTGTAATCATTTGACAGCCCCAAATATTACTTTTTTCACACTTTTCCAGTGGAAGAAAAAAGTAAAAGTATGGGAAAGTGGGTCTCCCCTGCCATTTCTCTCATTTTAAAAAAAAATTCTAACTTTTTCAAGTGGGAAAAGGTAAATAAGAGGGCTGTCAATTAATCGCAGTTAACTCATGCCATTAACTCAAAACAAATTAATTCGATTAAAAATATTAATTGCAATTAATCACAGTTTTAATCACACTGTTAATAATAGAATATCAATTTAAATGTATTATAAATATTTTGGCTGTTTTTCTACAGCCCTAATAAATAAATCAGAATATTCCCTCCACACACACTTTATCTCATCTTTTTACCTCCTTCCTCTCTTTTTCAGAGGAAAATAAAGGGGGAGTGGGGGGGGGTACAAAAATTGAGAGGGGAGAATTTTCCAGCTGTTTTGATACAAAACTTCTCAAACCTCTTGCCAAATGTTGTTTTTTTTTTCAAAATTAAAAAACTCAATTTTGTCAAAAACAATTTTTTGTGAAAAAAAATTTCAACTCAACTCTATTGGCTGACCAAAACACTTATTTTTGTCGGGGGGAAAAAGAAGCAAAGACATTTTGACTATCTTTGGAGGCTTAGCACCTCACAGGAGGCCTGGCAGACTCTCTCTTATCTATCTATCTGAGGGTTTTGCACAACAGTCATCTGCATGTAGGACTGGCATATCCGAAATGAAGGGTATAAATAGAGTGTTTCCATAATGTATGAATCAGGTCAGAAAGGGGCTTATGTATATTGTAAATGCCTTCAGCTCTGGTCTTCTTACGTCTCTTAAAAAAGGAGGGCGGGATGATGAGCGGGGGAAATTATTTGCAAATATTTCACAAATTCCAATTCCCATCTAGGTGGAGCCACATTTGTTCACTTTTTCTGTGTAGTTTTACGAGAACCATTTCTAAATGTGAAACCTGCCTACGCCATCAGACGAACCAGGCGCCGCCATCTCTGTTTATCCTGGGGCGCTCTTTGCAGGTCCTCTATGTTGTTAAGACCCATAAACTTTCCGTCTCCGAGTACTGTAGTGTTCAGTGCAGCCATTTCTGTTTGGGGAGGAACTTATATTTGTGCAAATGCACCTGGTTGCCTGCAATTCCACTTACTCTTGCCTGGATATCCTCCATGTTGAGGGGAAGGATGGTCTAGTGGTTAGGGCACTAAGCGAGGACATGGCAGACCTGGGTTTAATTCTGTACTTTGCCACAGACTTTGTGTGTGATGTTGGACGAGTCACTTAGTCTTTCTGTGTCTCAGTTCCCCGTCTGTAAAATGGGGATAATAACACTTGCTGTACCTCACAAAGGTGTGTTGAGGAGAACTACATTGAAAGATAGTGAGGTGCTTAGATGCCACGGCGGTGGAGACCATAGCTAGATACACACTTAGAATGAGGCTGACGGTAGCTAGACAATGCGGAAGAAAAGTGAATGGTTTTAAGTAGGGTGACCAGATAGCAACTGTGAAAAAACGGAACAGGGAGTGGAGGGTAATAGGCGCCTATATAAGAAAAAATCCCCAAAAATGGGACTGTCCCTTTAAAAACAGGACATCTGGTCACCCTAGTTTGAAGCCAAGCAACTTGTCTATGATCCAATCAAGGATCAGCAGCAATGCCTCAATGGCTTGCTGGACCAGTAACGTGACTTGAAGAGCAAATTCTGAATATCAAATACTCAAATGACCACACGTGGCAAGTAGTTCAACACACAGGCTGAAATATATTTGCACAAAGTATTCGACAACTTCAGATAATGAGCAAATTCATTACAGTCATGATCTGTTCATGGACAATTCACAAGTGGAAAGAATGGGACAAGTTCAATAAATAGATCACATTTGCTCCTAATAATCACCTAGCTCTGCTAAGCAGGGTCAGACCCTGTCAATACTTGGATGAGAGACTGCCAAGGAAAGCCCAAGCTGCTGAAGGAAGTGGAGTAGGTGTCTGAGTAAGTGAGGCTTTCTCTTCTGAGTCAGTGGTGTTAGGGGGCTTTGTACTGTCACATAGATCATCCAAAAACTCAGGTCCTGACTACTTGAGTGCATTGAAAGGTTCCAAGTTACTTTTTGTAAGAGCAGGGCATCTTGCCAAAGGGGGGAAGCTGGAAGCTCCGCCCCATCAGGCAAATTTTGTCTTTTACATTTGGTGTACCTGAAACTCCCCTTCTTGTTGGAAGTCTGTATGCCTAGGCTTCCCCTTCCTGCTCTCAGTTGCCACCGGATTCCACCCCAGAGACGGCTGCATATCCATGGTGTAGTGATTTCTATATATACACGGCTAGACTGTGCCACTCTCGCGCAAGTTGGTGAGCCATTCCTCACAGCAGGCCCTGTGAAGTCAATGGGAATTCGGTGCCGCCAGCTCTCGCGAGTTCATTGCAAGTAACGCCAATGGTGCCATTCTCTGGGAGTGATGGGAGAAGCTCCCACCCTTTCAGGCATTTCAGCTCCGCCCGAGGGAACCCCCCTCTGATTGGCTGCCTTCGGCTTCCCCGCCTCCTGGGGGAAAGCAGCCAATCACAGATGCAGCAGGAGATGGGCAGAACTCTCCCCACTCCCCATAGGAGCCTAATGGGTTTTTTGGTAGGGGAGGGGGATTAGCCGGCACCATTCCCATGGGACAGAGCAGAAGGGGAAGCCAAATGAGCCCAGCAGCTCAGGGTGGCTCTGCTCCCCCCTTTCCTCCTGTGATTAATGGGTCAGTTTGCTCTCTGCTCCTCTCCCCGCATCCCTTCAACACCAGCCTGAGAACAGGGGCAAGGGGGATTTGGTGCAGCAGCTCCCCCAGGCCTGGGAGACTGAGGTGAAGAACCCCTGAAGCAGGGATATGCTGAGGAGCAAGGGGCAGCTGTGGGCAGTATTAATGTGGCGCTGGGGGTGCATAATTACTGCTGGGATGGGCAGATGTGGGGTTGGGTGGGCACAGAGGTCATTAGACTTTTGGAGGTGAGGAGAAGCTGGTAGCGCGGCAGTCAGCATGTTAGGTAAATCTGTGTGATTTGCTCTCAGCTGGGTCCTGCCACCAGAGCTCTTGGAGCAGGGCCCAAATCATCCATTTCAGGAGAATGGGCAGCATGGTATGTCCCGCAGATGCTGGGTGGTGAGGGGAGCTCAAAGAGAGACCAAAACCACAGGAGATGGCTTTTTGATAACCATGATGTTTGAGTCAGTCTAGTGATTTTTCAGGGTCTGGCACATGCCATTTGAACTTTGGAGGTTGGCAACACTGGGGCGATTCATGGATAATGTGCTACTCAATTGGAGTCAGGGTATCGGAATCTGTCCTAAAACTGGTGGAGCCCTTTGGGAACCATGTGTATAAAAAGGACTGCCTAGGTCAGCTTCTGATATCCTTACTCACGGAGAGCATAACTTACTCTTCAAGTGTCTCAGCATCTGACCCCAGAAGTACAAGTTAATGACCATCATGTAACTAGAAACACTGCACGCTGTCTGTGCACCCTGGATTTCCATAGGTTATTGAGCTCCTTTTCCGATTTCACACGGAGAAGCTTTCCTCTTCTTGTTAATCAGATGACTTGTCTTTTTTACCCTCTTCCTGTTGTTTCCATTGAAGAGCTGAGTAGCAGTTGCCAATGGGGAAATCGAAATCGGCTTATAATTTACAGATGTGTTACCCTGCATAGTGTAACCCACTGGGGAGTGTGTGTTCCAGGTCCCCCTCTGTGCCAATCCACAGAGGCCATGAGTAGTTATAGCTTCCAGCGAGGGAGCTTTATCTCAAGGGGCATCTCACGCTAGTAGCTGTTCAATCCCCGGTGTGTCAGCCAAGAGATCGGTCATCACATCAGCGCCATATGTGGGTATAATGCCCCGCAATGGAAATAGAGATGGATTCCCTGAGCGAAAGATCTTGCAACCTAGGAGCCTGATGCTGTCCTGCTGAGCGTGTGGGACTTGACAAGCTGCCCTGAGTTACAGGCAGCAGTAGCTGCCCTGCCACTGAAGCAGACTCTCAGAGTCAGAGTTCATTTCCTGGCTTGTCCCCCTGGATCCAGGGTAAGGATTCAGTCTGCTACTGATTTATACAAGGAGCAGAATACTTCCTCTTCCATGCAGGCTCAGCAAGAGGGGAACAAGCAAAGTCAGGGCAGCCCCCGTTTCCCACTCCTGCCCGCCCACCCATATGGGAGGGGGAGCAGCAGTCCTATGGAATCTATTCTCCCACCCCTGTCAGGGTGCATAGCCCATGCAGGGTTGTAAAGGCATCTACGCTCCCTTATTCTCCTGCCTAGGCATGTAGGGCGAGAGATGATTTTGCATTAAACTAAAAAATTAGAGCCAGTCGAAAAATGCCAATTTTTGCCGGCTAAGGCCCAAAATATATATATAGGGTAGGGGAGGTGTTTAAAAACCTGTCACTGACAAATCTTTGGGGTATCTGAAAACTGAAAAGTGAAACAATTTACTTCTCAGTAGAAACATTTGGGTTTCCTAAACCTGATTTCTTTTCCCCCGTCATCGACAAAGCAGAACATTTCGACCGAAGCAAAGAAGTAGGTTGTGGTCAGAAAGCCATTTTTTGACAAAGATGTTTTGACGCAAACATTTCAACCATCTCTATTCAAAACCTCTGCTACCTTCCAAACACTCGGACCCAGAGTGTCCGGGGCATTGGAAAGCCAGGATGGCCCAGGGGTTAGGGTGTTAGCCTCAGAGATGCACGCCCAGTTCCCTGCTCTGCCACAGACTTCCTGTGTGACCTTAGACAAGTCACTCATCTGTCAGATGCAGAGAACAGTGCTTCTGAATCCTGCAGGCCTGTTGTGAGGTACTCAGGTATTACAATAATGGGGGGCTTTTGAGTACCTCTCACTCCTCCCTGTGTTCCCATCTCCTACCGTTTGTCCTTACCTTAGTTTGGGACCTTACACCACCCTTACTTGTACTGAATAGCACCTGACTCCGTGCGTCGCCCCCCAGCACGTGTTCATTTGTGTTCTCTCTCACAGGATGGGACTGTATGGGAGCAAACGCCGGCAGTCCACGCCACAAAAGCAGTGTGAGGCTGCGAATAGGCAAAAACCTCAGATATTCTCCAGGAAGAAACCTCCTCCGCCCCCGCCCCCGGTAAGTAAGCAGCTTGTGACTTCCTTTCTGTGTCCTGTGGTAGTGTAGCCGTGGCGGCACAGGTAGTTCTGAAATCAGTAGGGCAGCACGTGTGTATGCCAGCGGTAACTCGAGCCCTTTAGTGTCCTTCAACTCGGGCCACCTTCTCTGTAAAGGTGAGGGAGGATGGTCCAGTGGCTAGAGGGCTGCACTGGGCCTCGGGGGACTTTGGTGCTATTTCTGGCTGAGCCTCAGATTTCCTTAGGTTTGATAAGTCGCTGCCTCTATCTGTGCCTCAGATCCCTATCTGTAAAATGGGGTTAATGCTCCCCTCCCTCACAGGGGTGGTGTGAGGATAAAACCTCTTCAGGACTCTGAGGTGCTCAGAGGCCCTGGAAGCATCTACCTGGGTAGATTCTGTAGACCAGTGGTCATTACTCGGTCAGTTGAGATTGACTGGTCGATCCTAGAGAATCTCCCAGTCGATCGCGATCTCTGGCGGTGCAGCGGGTCTGCCCCCGAAGCTCCCATTGGCCGGGAACGGGGAGCTGTGGCCAATGGGAGCTGCGGGGGTGGTGCCTGCAGAGAGGGGCAGCACATGGAGCCACGTGCCCCCCGCTCCCCCCCAGGGGCTGCAGAGCCATGCTACCCCCTTCCGGGAGCGGCGTGGGGTCGGGGCAGGCAGGGAGCCTGCCTTAGCCTCGCTGCGCTGCCGACCAGGAGCCGCCCAAGGTAAGTGCTGCCCGGTGGGAGGCTGCACCCCAGCCCTGAGCCCTCTCCCAGAGCCTGCATCCTGTGCCCCCTCCTGCACCCCAACCCCCTGCCCCAACCCTGACCCCTCTCCCAGAGCCAGCACCCTGCACCACCTCCTACACCCCAACCCCCTGCCCCAGGCTCAGCCCGGAGCCCCCTCCCACACTGCGAATCCCTCGGCCCCAGCCCAGAGCCCTCACTCCCTCCTGAACCCCAACCCCCTACCCCAGCCTGGTGAAAGTGAGTGAGGGTGTGGGAGAGCGAGTGACGGAGAGAGGAGGGGATGGAGTGAGCAGGGCGGGGCCTCGGGGAAGGGGCGGGGTAGATCCTGGTTCCCCTTAAATTCAAAAAGTGATCTGGGGTGTAAAAAGGTTGGAGACCACTGCTGTAGACATGAGAGGGGTTGAGACCAGATGGATGTCTGGCACAATCATTTGCTGACACTGTGCATGGTATCGAGGTGGAGAATGGACTGGGTCTGGGAAGAATACAGCTAGCTAGGTGAATAACCACCCAGGCTTTGCTGTTTTCTGTTGTCTGGCTGAGAAAACCTGGAGAGATTCTAAATGACATAATTTTACCACATGGAACACTGAGGTGCAGAAGGATTAAACCCCTAAAACTTGGGGATTAAATTTAGGCATCTAAAGTTAAATCTCTGTATTTAGGTGTAAATAATTAACCCTGATATTCATGAGCAACGAACATTCTATGAGCCTCGAGACAATTATGGCAGTTTCCTGGTTTTCTGCCTGAGGTAATACTGCTTTGTACATTTTTTCAAGGGGTTCATTGATTGCATCATGCATCATTTAACAGAGATCTTGCAACAATGAACTGCATTACATAGTATGGCAACGTTTGAAATCTAGTTAACTCCACTATGATCATCCAAATCAATTGAGAGGAGACCAGTGAGTATTTAAGGACATGCGCAAGCAAGCTCTGAATGCATCATAGTAAAATATGCTAACACCATGAAAATACATAAAGAGCCTGTTCCTAAGCACATTTAAAGCAATAGAAAAACTCCCATTGAATTCAACGAGTTTAGGATCAGGCCTTGAGTGACTTTTGTGCCACAAAGCAGGTCCTTCCCCTAGTCCAGCAAAGTAACAAATGGACTTTGTTTGTTTCTCCCAAAGTTCAGACAACATGTTAGTACCTCACCTCTAAACCAATCATCAGAGCAAGGTAAGATTTTTACATTTAATCACTTTACTGTTTCCTTCTCCTCTGGGGTTCCTGCAAGACAATGTGCTGTGACTGGGTGAACCAGTTCTAATATCATTAATTCATTTGTGGTTGTTTTTTTTTTTTACAGTTTTCATGCAGATGCACTGTTAGCTCCTTATTAGTACATCTAGGCCTGGTCTACATCTAAAATTTAGGCCGGCTTAGCTGCGTGGCTCAGGGGTGTGAACGTAGACAAGTTGTTAGAAGGATTTGATGTAAATATTGGTAGTCATCAATTTCTCTCTCTGGTCAACAACCATAAGGGAAAAAATGTTCTCTGTTAATTGGCCAGGTGGAGCAAGGTCTACACACAGGGGATTGAACCAGGAACCTCCAAAACTAAAATTAGGAGCTGGTACAACTTGAGCTAAAGAGCTGATCTGTATTAGTACTGGCTATAATAGACTCAAATCCTCTGTGGACAGAGCAGTGAGTGGGAGATGTAACATACATTCAGTAGTGAGTTACACACACACACAGATTTCACTAAATCAGTTTAGTTAAATTGATGCTGGCCCTTCTGAAATTGGTTGAAGAGTGCTGTATATTGAGTGCTTACTTTTAATAAAGAATAAACTAAATCACCATTAGGCGTTCTTCAACCAATGTTAGAGTGTCCACACAAAGGTGTTGCATTGATAGAATTAAACTGGCACATGTTTTGTGGGTGAGGAAAGCCTGAGACTCAGAAGAGCTGTGTTCATTTCCTGGCTCTACTCCAGACTTTCTGGGTAACCCCAAGCAGCCATTTCATGTCTCTGTGCCTCAGTTCCTCATCTGAAAAATGGGCTAATAATTCTTCTTTTGTGCCATCCTTTGCCTGTCCTGTCTATGTAGATTGTAAACTCTTCATGCAGAGGACTGTGTCTTATTCTCATTATTTAATATTCATACTGTGGTAGCGCCTAGCAGCCCTGTACAAACATAGCAAGAAAAAGTTCCTGGCCTGGAAAGCTCACAACGTCCAGTGCCTAGCACATTGGGGCCCCAATTTAGGTTGGGGAGGGTCTCATCAATGCTAATAGCTTATTGTCCCAGGATGTTTTTTGTCAATTTAAAGGGAAAATGTTACAATTAATATTAAGGATTATGGGGCTATTATATCAGAATCTGTTCTATGACAAGGTTGCCTGCAAAAGCAGAGGGCTGGAGTGGATGGCCCAGGAGTTCTATGTCCTATGGGCTCTGGACCTACCACCATTATATATTGATTAAGTAACAATTATTCAGAAACTGGGGGTTATGTTATTTTTATTTCCTGTTTGTGCAAAAATTTTAGCCAATAAAAATAATGTAAAAATGCAGGACTATCCATAGAAACCCATAAAAATAAGCATCAAATTCTTCCTACCCTAATTGCTATTAACAAAAGAACCTCAAGGTATGGAACTAAGGGTCTGCCCAGACAAGGAGCCAGACATTTAAATGCTTAAGCTAAAGTTTATTAAAATCTCTTAAGCTGGGCTGGTTGAAAATCGGAATTTCCATCCCCACGATATTTTGCTATACGTTTTTGGATGAAAAGTCGAAATGTCAAAACTTTTCCCAGACCGGAACATTGCTAAAAATATCCATTCAGAAATGTTGAAATTTTTTGTTTCAGGCTGGTTCAACTTTAATTGGTGTCCCCAACAGCTCCTGTGGAGCCTCATGGGAGCTGTAATTTGACTGCCTCGGGAGTCTGTGTGTTTTCCCGTGGAAAGATTTTGCAGAAATTGCATTTTCCAGAAGGGAAAAAGCACCATTTTGATAGAAAATTCCCAACCAGCTTTATTCTCAAGTCTGCAAAATCAGTCTGGAAATCTCAAATGCGGGCTTTTGAGGGGATTTGTCATCTCCTGTTTCCAGTCTAGCCAGAAACACAATGAGAACAGCTTCCCTCAGAATTGGAGCTTTCACTTCTGCTTCCGGCCAGAAGACAGAAGTACAAAGGTGCTCAGTGAAAATGAAAAATACTTCAACGATATATTACAGGGACTTTTTCCATTCCATCTCAAAACACACTCGCGCGCACACACACACACACATGACCAAGAAGGCTCGGTTTGGGGTTGGGATCAGTTCTAGTTTTGGGGGAAGGTTCAAAGAAACAGTGTGGTGAGGTTCTTATTTTTTCCAGACTGAGGAAGGATTTTCAAAAGTGCTCTTTTGCTACAACACAGTTTTATTAACAGTTTTGGAATAATTAATTTATTCCGTTAAGTCAAGACAATTAATGTGAATTGACTGAGGAAACTCAAAATCTAGGCAGTTCAGTCATCAAAAAAGCCTAAGAAATAAAAGACCTGAGATGTGTTTTCTTCAGTATTGCCAACCCCACACATTCAAAACCCATGACTGAAGGCACAAAAAAATCATGAGAATTGCTTTAAAAATCACAAGGTGTTTTTGTTGTTGTTGAAAGAATAAATGTTGGGTTCTTTTTCTTTACCTTCTGGCTTGTGAAACTTTAGGGTGAACTTGCTTCACACTTTCAATCTCTTCTCTGCAACTATGGTTGCTACAAACTGACTTTTTTTTTAAAAAATGAAAGCTGAGATTCTTAGGTAGTCACTTGACTCCAGAGGCTGGAGCTTTAAGAAAAATACCAAAAGTCAATAGGATCCAGATAAAATCACAAGAATTGGCAGCACTGTATGGTGTCTATTTCAATTAGGGCCTATAGGCCCTATAGTTAGAGATTTTTAAAAATATAAACCTGTCTTCTTGGTGGGTCTTTGCTCATTTCATGCCACACGGGTTAAATCCCCAGTGGTGACCACGAGGATTTGAAAGTTGTCATTCCCGAAAAGGCCTACATCTTCCCTGAGCTCTTAAGGGTGGGGATTGTCTTTTTGTTCTGTTTGTACAGCACCTGGCACAATGGAGTCCTGGTCCTGCATTTGGTAGGGAGAAGATATGGTGGTTTTGTAAAGGTGTTTGGTAAAGGGAATTCCCTCTTCCTCTCTCTTGCTATCCACATCACAGCCTGGATTTTCAGAGAACACCAGTGGTTTTTGAGTGCCTTCATTTTGGGGTCGCCAACCTGGGGCCTGGTTTTTCACAGAGCAGGTGCTGAGCGCTTTCTGAAAATCGCCCCCCCCCCCCCCCACACACACATCATTAGTCACTTTTCAAAATATTTGTCCTAATGCTTGTCCCACCAGACACATGGACTAAAGCATGGAGTGGAGAGGAGTTGTGTCCACTGGAAATTTTGGAAATATTGAAAAAATGAAAAATGAAAATTTTTGCCCAACGTCTGAAAAACTTTCAACCTAAAACTAAAACATTTGTGACCAAAAATGTTCAGTTTTCTGAAGAAAACAAAACAAAAAAAACCCGTGCAATACAAACAAAAAACCCACCCACAAATTTTGACACTTCCCATGAAAATTTTCACCCAAATTTCCACAGAAAAAAAGTTTTAATGGAAAATGTTTGAGCAGCCTGAGAGGCCCCTGGCATTACGTTACACCCAGTGGTAGCAGCAATGGAAGCTGTTGCATAAACTGGCCTCTGGTGTTTTTATGAAAGTGTTGTCTAACCCTGCTCTGAGCCGCTTACGGCCATGTCTTAAGGCCATCAGCTCTAGAGAACTGGGCCATTCCTAGCTGACCTGGGAGCACAGGACCAGAGAAAGCACAGACGGTTTGGTGTGCCCACACTAGCACGGCCAACTCACGTTCTGAACTGTGGCCATTTTGCCCCACCTCCACTTAGCACTGTCGTAAACCATTTCGGGCACAATGCCCTCTGAGGAACTATCCCACAGGACCCAGCCCAGCTCTCTGAAACAATGGGTTCTGGGACATCTGTAACCTCCACCAGTGCATGATGGGACAGCAGTGGGAGAACTGTTTGAACTAGTAGGCCCTAAACCTGTGCAGACTATGCTGGTGTTGAAAGCAAGACTCACCCAAGCAGGTCATTGGGCTGTAATTAAAGTATGTGGGTTGTTGTTTTTATACTACAGCAGCACCTAGTGGCCCCTTCCAAGGTCAGGGCTTCACTGTGCTAGGTGCTGTACAGAAGAGCTCATAAAGTGGTATTATCCTTATATTACAGTGGGGAAATCCAGTAGTTAGTAAGCAAAGTCTGTTCTGTTGCCTGGTCGGAAACAGCCAGTGTGGGGTAAGTTCCACTGTCATCAGTACTCTTGTGACTAAAGTCAGGACTGGGAGTAAGGAGGTGTGGGTTCTGTTTGTACCATAGGGTACTTATGTGGCCTTGGGGTAAGTCATTCAGGATGCATCTATACCACAAAGAAAGACCTGTGGTGCTGAGTCAGGGTTCAGGCTGTGGAACAGAGCTCAGGCTGTGGAGCGAAAATAGCAGTGCAGATATTCTGGGCTCTGAAACCTGGCAAAGGGGGAGGGTCTCAGAGCCCAGGCTCCAACCCGAGCTAGAACGTCTACACTGCTGTTTTTAGCATCACAGCCCAAACCCCATGCGCCTGAGTCAATTGACCCAAGCTCTGAGACGCGGCGCCATGGGTCTTTTATTGCAGTGAAGATTTACCCATAGGGCCTAATCCAACGGCCATTGCAGTCAGTGGAGAAACTGCCATTGACCAGGGTGGATAAAAACCGATGATATTTTAAAAAAAAATCCAAACATTTGGATTTTTTTAAAATTTAAATTGGATTTTGTTGATTTTGTTATTTAAATTACAAGACATTTTTCTTCTTAAATGTTTCTTTTCTGTTTATAATGAAATCTGAATTTAATACAAAATATGTTAAGGCCTAAATTTATCATAATCTCTTAAAACACAAGGTGGGTGAGGTAATATCTTGTATTGAACGAACTTCTGTGGTGAAAGAGAGAAGATTTTGAGTTTATATAGAAGAAGAGCTCTGTGTAAGCTCAAAAGCTTGTCTTTCTCACCAACAGAAAGTGGTCCTGTAAAAGATATTACCTCCCCCACCTTGTCCCTCTAATATCCTGGGACTGACACAGCTACAACAACACTGCAAACATAATCTCTTAAAACATTTAAATAAAAAATAATATGCTGGTTTGTGTGTTGAATTAAATTCTACCATCGTAATTCAGCTTGACATAAATCATGAGCAAAAAGTTAATTATCTAGTAAATAAGCAATATGTCATAGACCATTTTCTGACATGATAAAAATGTACAATGAATATGAGTCTGAAAATATAATATAATATGTAATATATAATATAATATATAATTGCTTAAATAAATATATATTGTTATAGCGTACTCTCCTAGATAGCAAAAAGATGTAGCAAATCTAGAGTAAAGACACTATTTAGTTGTAAATCAACATGTTTTAATGATGATATCAGTCAATGAGAATTCACCTTTCTTTAGAAAATATTGGGCATTTGACCTCTCTTCTCCTTCCAGTCTCATTATCACTAAAACAGGGATAAATATTAACTGCCTCAACGGGATGATGTGGGGGCTTAGCACATTAACCTGTGTGACGTGCTCTGAGATCCTCAGATGGAAAGCGCCACAGTAATGCAAAACATTATTATGTTTCCAAGTTTTCTCTCTCACTGGAGCTGCTCCTACCTCATATCAGGAAGCCTCAGACTGACACACTTGAATCTGCCCAGTTGACCTTCAAGTTCCTCCCTACAAGCTGGAGGAGGCTTTGGTTTTCAGAGCCTCACGATTTCCCCCTTTGATCATGTGACATTGCCAATAAATCCCAAACCAATAGCCAGGCTCGGCACACACAAAACTCGTGTTGTTCTGGAGACGTATTATCTTTCAGTGAAAAGGGGTAGTCTGGGCTGCTTGCTGGTGGCATTATTTTAAAAGGTCAAAGAGAGAATGTGACTTGACTGTCTGTCTTGAGACGGTCTATATATAGAATGTTTATCACCCCTGCTGCATTAATTAGGCTGCGCGCACACAAAATCTTTCCACATCACGTGGGGTTTTTACTTAAGCTCCTAGTAGGGTTTGATTTGCCCCAGAATGTCAGGAGAGCAGAGGTCTTTTCTGCTTCAGTGGCTGTAACCACACAGAGCACGTGAATAGTTACATACTTGTTCAGAGAGATGCAGCCGTGCTGTAGGCACAGGGCATGGAAATGTAGCAATGAAACAACATCACCAAGTATTTCAGTGACAAAGAGTCCACACCGGAGTGGATTATTATGTTAGTCATACTCTGACTGTGTCCACAATGTGCTGGGTGTGGCCAGCATTTTAGAGTAAGATGCAGGCCCTGAGGCTACGTTTCATGGCACCTCGTTTACACTGATGCAACGCCGCCAGTGTAACGTTGGTGTGTTGGGACAGAGAATCGGGCCCGGAGCCTCGGCCCTGAAGTCTTTACAATCTAAGGACCTGATCCAAAGCCGATGGAAATCAACCGGAGCCAGGAAGAGGACTGCAGCAGCACCAGTACTTTGAATGATCTTGAGTTGGGAAAGGCCAGCAAGGAGGAAGCAGTAGTTGAGATATGAGAGGATGGGGGCCTGAAGGAGAAATTTAGCTGAGTCGACTGAGAGGACAGGCTGGGGCTTAGGCTATGTCTACACTTCACAGTGATATGTAGAATACATACACTGCATGCCCCCTAGCACGGGTATAAATAGCAGTGTAGACAGTGAGGCACTGCTTTGGTGAGTAAAGACACACTAGAACCTTCCGGTATTTACCCTACATGGCTCTCTACGTGCCCAAACAATGCCTCCCCCATCTCCACTGCTATTTGTAAGGGTAGTGTCCCGTGTCCTCCCTGTGCAGGAGCCTTTCCCCGACGCAGGGAAAGGCTCAGTAGCGGGGAAAGGCTCTGGCAGGGGGCAGGCAGTGGGAAAAGACTCTAGGAGCGGGGAGCTGAAGGAACCTTTCCTTTCTGCCTCCCCGCTGCCAGAGCCTTTCACTGCTGCAAGTAGCGACGCGCCACACTGTGGACGCAGCCTGCTTTTACTCGTACCCTACACACTGCTGCCAATGTAGACAAGGCCTCGGAGATGTAGTGTGGAAAGTAGCAACAAGATTTAAATGTGGCCTAGATATGCGGGTCTAGAGAGATAGTGAATTAAAAAGGGAAGGCCCAGAATACGCACTCGAGAGGATGGTGATGTCATCCACTATGACCAAGGGAAGAGGGAGGAGGTGGGGTTTGGGGTTCACTAAAATCCATGCACCACATGGGGGGAGGGATAGCTCAGTGGTTTGAGCATTGGCCTGCTAAACCCGGGGTTGTGAGTTCAATCCTTGAGGGGGCCACTTAGGGATCTGGGGCAAAATTGGTCCTGCTAGTGAAGGCAGGGGGCTGGACTCAATGACCCTTCAGGGTCCCTTCCAGCTCTATGAGATAGGTATATCTCCATATATATATATTTAATTCCCCGATCAACGGCAGACCAGCTAAACCCAATGGTGTCACTTTCTCTTGCCGCAGAGGAGGACTTTNATTTAATTCCCCAATCAACGGCAGACCAGCTAAACCCAATGGTGTCACTTTCTCTTGCCGCAGAGGAGGACTTTGTGATTGTACTGTATGATTTCGCCTCCACGAGTGACCGCGACTTGGAGCTGACCAAGGGAGAGAAGCTTCAAATCTTATCTAGGTAAGTGATCCCCCTCCGCAGCACTTGCCAGCCCCTGCTGGAGAAGTCTCTACAAAATACCGTGGGGCTCCGGAGATCTGGGTTCGGTGCTTGGCTCTGCCAGGCCTACTCTGGGATCTTGGGAAGTCACTTGGTTCCCTGTCTGTAGAACAGGGATGATAAATCTTTGGTCTATTGAGTTTGCATGGCCAGCACCCAGCAATGTGGCTTTGCTGTGAGCTAATGCTCATAGGTGCTGAAGTAGTATAAATAATGACTTGTCAGCACGTAGGCTGATCTTTGCCTTAAAAAGGATGTGGGTTTGGTTTAGTTTGTTTTAAAAACTTTTGTGTGACCATAGTCCTGGTGAAAGGTGACAGAGAGACAGCCCTGAAACAGACACCAGGTGTTAATCCAGATGAGAATAGCATTGCAGGCTTGCCTCGCATTGCTCTACCATGTGACTTTCCACTCTCCCGCTCAGGGATTTGCAGTGAGAGAGCTGTTCATTAAGTGTTAGTCCATAACCTCTCTCTGAGGCTCTCACAAACGGAGTTAGTGATGCTGGTGGATATTTCTGATTCAGACACCTGCCCCCTGGGCTGAGACCAGTCAGCTGGTTACATGTGGGCTCCTGAACATCCAGCGGATGAGAACAGCTTTCAGTTACTACCCTGGTAGTGCTGTGGTTTCTGAAGGCACTCGGAGTGGCCAAAGCAGAGAGCTGCCTCATGTGATAAAGGAAGCAGCAGTGAGGGAGCAGATGGGGAATTGAAGACAGTGCTCGGGTCTCTGTCTGGGAGCTTGGGACTGAAGGTGGGAAGTGAAAAACACCCACTTGTTCAGGGTTGAATAAACCAGTGTCTTTAAAGGTTGCCTTTTTAGACTGCCTTCAAACTGGGGGTGGCCTGTAGGAATGGGTGTCTGTTGGTCTGTCCACATTGCAGCTGGGAGGTGTAATTCCCAGCTCGGGTAGACATACCTGTGCCGGTTCTGATCAAGCTAGTGTGCTAAAAATATCAGGGTGGCCACGGCAGCATATACCTACGATCTCAGTGTTGTACTAGGCCAAGTCCCCGCCAGTGCTGCTGCAGACACACTGCTATTTTTAGCACGCTAGCTTGATCACCTCCCAGCTGCAGTGTAGACACACCCTGTGGTGCTACCTGTAGAGTACAGGGCTACCTGCATGAGAGAGGGCTTCAGAACGTGCCTCCTACTTTGCAAGGTTCATGAAGCCTCCAAATCCATGAGTCGTCTTAGGCGGGATCCATGCCGAAGCTCCTTTCGGTGTTCATGCTTCTTGTCCTGTTTGGTTTGTAGAGATGGGGACTGGTGGCTGGCAAAGTCTCTCACTACTGGAAAGAAGGGTTACGTCCCCAGTAACTTCGTCGCACAAATGGATACCTTGGAAGTGGAAAAGTAGGTGCACAAGCTTATATGAAACATTAACGCTAATATCAATGCTTTATATTTATAATAGCCCCTCCCAGGGCTATTATAAATATAGGAGCAGGAAGGGCTGACAATAGGAATTGTTTCAACCGTCACCGAAATGCAGCCACAGCTGTGCTGGACGGTGACAGCTGTGTCACAGCCCACAGTAACACTACACACCAATTTAGGAGAGGATGAGGCGTTTAAAATGCAGAGTGTTTTAGGGGATTGGAATTGCCAAGAGGAATTTGGCCAGAAGACTAATAAAAACACTGATACTGTTCCCTATCTTTCTAATGGGAGGATTGAATTCCTAATATCTTCATATCCTTTAAATACCAGTGAATTAAAGGGCTCAGAGAAGGTGCAAATGGAGTTTCTAGTGTGGGAGAAAGGTAAAAGGCAGCATTCAATTTCAATTTGGGAGGAATTCAGTCCCTTAACATATCTGCAAACAGTAACAGCTTAAAAGGGATACACTCTGTAATATAATGCCATATGATTCTATAGCAGCTTTGGTCCCAAAGAATTCCAAAGGAGACTACAATGGGTGCAGTTAAAAAAAAGGTCGTTCCAGTTTAGGGTGATTGGATAGCAAATGTGAAAAATCGGGATGGAGGTGTGGAGGGTAATAGACACCTATATAAGACAGAGCCCCAAATATCGGGACTGTCCCTATGAAATCGGGACAGCTGGTCACCCTACTCCAGTTTCAGAGAGATTCCTGATTCCATTGATATGCTGTCTATTTGTAAAACAGGGAATACAAGTAGAACCAGCAATATCTCTAGAACTAAAATGAACTTTTTAAGTGTCTCCATTGAAGAAGAGCGCTTGCATATACAGCCATCACTCCGCTCACCAATGAAAAACCTTTTCCTGGGGCAGAACATGACAGCTCTTTAACAGCCCAGCGCCATGTGACTTAGTAAGCTAGAGAAGTGAAGAGGTATCCAGCTGAACCTGCAAAAGAATATATACAGGCTTATCCCTGGGATATACATTCACACTGATATTTGGACACAAAGTGAACAGAAGTCTGATCCTAATCTCTTGAAAACGTTGTGTTAGGGGACTCTTCCCAACCTAAAACCATCCTGAAATGTAGTCAGTCTTAGACAGAGGAACAGCCAACCTAGGACTGAAAGTGACTGCTTGGCTTGAGTCCAGTCCCCTGCTATCACAGACAACCACCTAACCCAGGGGTAGGCAACCTATGGCACGCGTGCCGAAGGCGGCACGCGAGCTGATTTTCAGTGGCACTCACACTGCCCGGGTCCTGGCCGCCGGTCCGGGGGGCTCTGCATTTTAATGTAATTTTAAATGAAGCTTCTTAAACATTTTAAAAAACCTTATTTACTTTACATACAACAATAGTTTAGTTATATATTATAGACATAGAAAGAGACCTTCTAAAAACGTTAAAATGTATTACTGGCACGCAAAACCTTAAATCAGAGTGAATAAATGAAGACTCGGCACTCCACTTCTGAAAGGTTGCCGACCCCTGACCTAACCTAATCCTGTTCATCAACCTATCAGCTCCATCTTAAAACTTGTTTGGCCTCACTACTCCTATAGGAAGGCTGTTCCAGAACCTCACTCCTCTGATGGTTAGAGAGCTGCTTCTAATTTCCAGCCTGAATTTAATCATGGCCAGTTTATCCCCATTGTCCTTTAACTTGAATAGCTCTTCTCACTCCCCCAATGTATTTCTAAAGAGCAATCATGTCCCCTCATAGCCTTCATTTTGCTAGGCTAAACACAACACTCAGCATTTTAATGGCACAAAAGTGAACAGCTGGGTAGGATTTGCCTCTTCTTGGAGCTCTTTATAACTATTTCATGACTTTTCTCCCTCAGATGGTTTTTTAAAGCTCTCAGTAGAAAAGATGCCGAACGGTTGTTGATGGCTCCTGGCAACAAAGTCGGGTCTTTCCTTGTAAGAGAGAGTGAAACAAATAAAGGTAAGATTCGGGAGGTGGGTGGCCTCTGATTATTGCTGTTGCTGGACAAACCTCCAAAGATTTCAAATTAGAACCCCCGCAAATGTGGCTGCTTCTCCTATGGTCCTACACTCTCGAAACCTATTGGAGCTGTACCAACCTAGACAGATTAGATTAGATACAACACGTCTGCAAAACTGGGCCCTAATTTAATGAGATCAGATTTTCTCACAAGATTTCTTGAATTTCCAGTTCCGGTGCCTGGGTGTGGAAATGATGGCTACCCGCAGAACAGCCCCTGGCATATTTTGTGCCAAAGATGTGGGTAGTGCAAGGGGGAGTGGTGGTCAAAATTTTTTCCATAGAATCATTGTTTTTCTCTGATGGAAATGGCTTTTTTTGGCAAAATGGACACTTTTGTCAACATTTTTCATAGAGCGTTTGGGTTTTCAACCAAAACTCAACACATTTTGAAGAACATTTTGATGAAAATAATTTCATTTTTGTGGAAATTTTTCACAGGAGGAAAAAATCTTTTCCCCGCTACCTTTAATGGGGGGAATTGATCCAAATGTTTCAGAGCCTCTGAAAGGCTTGATTCTGTGCATGGACATACATTTAGGCTTGGGGAGAAAGGGTAATTCACGAGCTTTCTAAACTGATTCACCCATCCCTAGTTATTCATTTTTACATACACACCGACGCGCACAGGTGTTGAGGACTCAATCAGATATAGATGGAAGGGGGGAATTGCTGAAGTAAACAATTGTAACCCACACACGTCCTGGGTGTGGTGTTCTGTCCCTTCTAGTGGCACCGAGACCACTTAGAGATAAATGAGTCTGCTACAGCCTTAGCTAAGGGCCGCGTAGCTTTTAGCTCATGCAGTAGAGGCTCATGTATTTAGCTCTAGAGGTCCCAGGTTCGGTCCCGACCGTGGTCTGTCAGTGTTACATAATCTTTTGTGTGTCTGTAACTGTTAAGAACTTGTTTCTTTGTGCTGCACTGTTAGAGGTTATGTCTCAAGGTTGCCCCTTTGGGATGAAGGCAGGCGTTTATACAACATTCCCTGGGTGACAGCATTCCTGTGGGCCAGTCCTGGGGTACGGCCCTCCAGCTGTACCTCTTAGCAAGTCCACCCCCTTCCAGGAGAATATAAAACAGTCCAAATAAAAAGGCAACTCGTCCCAAGGCCCACAAGCCCCTCCCTCACACGAAGGAGGAGAAGCTCTCTCTCTGGCTCCACAGGAAATCCCAGCACCCGTTCTCCTCCACGGCTACAGGCCAAGAGTTAGTCCTGGGGATGTCAATAAAAGAAACACACCGGCCTGCCTTCTTTTCTCAGAGGGAGCAGGCTGGCGGTGCTGCCAAGCTGTTCCTCAGCAAAGAACCCCATGCCCTAGCCCTTGTCTACACTACAGATTCATTCAGTATAACTTATGTCACTCGGGGATGTGAATAATCCACACCCTGAGCGGCATAAGTTACACCGACCTAAAGCGCTATGTTGGCAGGCGAGTTTCTGCCGCCGACATAGCTACCGCCTCTTGCAGGGGCAGGAATGATTAAGCTGATGGGAGAGCTCTCTCCCGTCGATTTAAGAGCGTCTTCACCACAAGCGCGACAGAAGCACAGCTGCATTGGTGCAGCTGCGGCGCTGGAAAAGATGTGGTGTAGACGTAGCCCTGGTCTGGGAGCTCTAGCTCTGCTTGTTGCAGAGTGCAATCACAACTGGGCTGTGCACCTCCCCTTTAAGGGCCCACCCCCGGGCCTGTCAAGCCATGCAGCTGCAGCGGGTTGGGCTGATTGTGGCCACAGAGTTCTTTAAGCCCTTCTTGACTGGTGTGTGTGTGTGTGTGTGTGTGTGCGTGTGTGTGTGTGTGTGTGTGTGTGTGTGGGCGGGGGGAGGTTCTCTGCCCCATCACATACGCCTTTACAATTTAGGAAGTGTGCTGTCTGCAAAGTCCAGCAGCCATTTTGTGATTACCAGGAAGTCGCAGACTGAGTTCTCCGAAGGGGACTTTGTTTTTGTTCTTTCTTGTTTTATGGTTCTTGCATCCATCCGCGTAGAAGATGGAAGTCTACTTGGTCATAGAGGAAAGGTGGTTCAGTGGTTTAGGCTCTAGCCTAGGACTTGGGAGAGGTGGTTCATGTCCTTGATCCACACAGACTGCCGGTGTTACTTTAAACACGTCATTTAGTTTCTCTGTGCTCCTCGGTTCCCCGTCTGTAAAATGGGGACAGTAGCATTTCCTTACCTCCCCAGTGGTGGTGTGAGGCTAAATTCATTAAAGATTGTGAGGCACTCAGATAGTACAGTATTGGGGGCCATATAAGTATCTTAGATAGACAGAGATTTGGAGTGTCCCCTGCAGTGGTATGAAAAGCTACTAACCTCTCCTCATTGAAATCCCTCCTGAATGCCCACTTCTACAATGTATTATCCATAAGAACGGCCACATTGCCTCAGACCAATGGTCCATCGAGCTCAGTATCCTGTCTATGACAGTGGCCAGTGCCAGAGGCTTCAAAGGGAATGAGCAGCACAAGGCAATTATTGGGTGATCCATCCCCTGTCGTTCCAGTCCCAGCTTCTGGCAGTCAGAGGCTTAGGGGCACCTGGAGTATGGGTTTCCATCCCTGACCATCTTGGCTCAGAGCAGTTGATGGACCTATGCTCTATGAACTTATCGAATTCTTTTTTGAGCCAGCTAATAAAAGCTTGGGGGGAGGGGCAGCTGGCCTAGATGCTTAATTTTTTTTAAAGTGCTTGTATGTGATCGCAGCTTTCACCAACTTTCATGTGTTTCTCTTGTACCTTTAGCAAGGAAGCTCTTCAAACAGGGACTGTCCCTTTCTCTGTGTGGCCAGTCACTAGACATATTGTGGGCCCCACCATTACATAATAGTTTGGGTGACAAGCTCTCTTTCCAGCTCACAACACGGAGAGGAGCCTTAGTTGATTAGATGTGCCATTCTCAGGCAAAGAAGATCTTACCTTGCTAAGCAGGGAGAGAAAAGAAGACTGTGGGGGACCTGATAACTGTTTTCAAATACGTTAAGGGCTGTTATAAAGAGGAATGTGATCAATTGTTCTCCATGTCCACTGAATGTTGGTCAAGAAATAGGCTTAATTTGCAGCAAGGGAGATTTAGGTTAGATATTGAGAAAAACTTCCTAACCATAAGGGCAGTTAAGCTCTGGAACAGGCTTCCAAGGGAGGCTGTGGAATCCCAATCAATGGAGGTTTTTAAGAACAGGTTGGACAAACACCTCTCAGGGGTGGTCTAGGTTAGTGGTTTTCAACCTTTTTTCATATGCGGACCCTTAAAAAATTTTGAATGGAAGTGCGGACCCCTTTGGAAATCTTAGACATAGTCTGTAGTGGACCACAGGTTGAAAACCACTGCCTTTGCGCGAGGGAGTGGACTAGATGACCTTTTGAGGTTCCCTTCCATTTCTATGATTCTATTTATCTATGCCAAAGCCCCTGTGTTTGAAGCAGAGTGACAAACTTTTTTTCTAAACATAAAACCACCCAGTGGGGACTTACTGAGTTGGCTCTAGCTAGGTGGTTTCTTTGTACATAGATCTGTGACATCCAGAACTTCAGGTTTATCTAGGGCAAGTTCTGAGACAGGAAAATCTGAAAAAAAGTGCTTAAGAGTTTCACCTCAGAGAGCCACTCAGTCACATTAATATTGATTCTGCGGCTAGCAGGATGTGGTCCCTTTAAGCAAGCCAGGAATAGACTAGCGATGTAGCCACATGCCTCGATCACTGTGACTTCCGTCCTGTCTTGCCCACTCTTTCCTTTTGTTTTTTATACCCATTATTATAGAATCATAGGACTGGAAGGGACCTTGAGAGGTCATCTAGTCCAGTCCCCTGCCCTCATGGCAGGACCAAGGATTATCTTTCTAGACCATCCCTGACAGATGTTTGTCTAACCTGCTCTTAAAAATCTCCAATAATGGAGATTCCACACAGGGCCGTCTCTAGCTATTCTGGGGCCCTACACAGCCCCCTGACGTGGGGCAAGGGGCAGGCCTCCAAGGGGGGGGGCGGGATGGCTTGGGGGGCAGGGGGGAACCACCCCCCAGCACTCACTGGCGGTGCGGCTGGGGCCAAGTCGCTGCACTTCCCGCCACCAGTGAGTGTGGGGCGGGGCGGGGGCAGTCCTCAGGGGTGGGACGGGGGCGGGGCAGAGCAGGGCAGGGACTTTGGGGAAGGGGTGGAGTGGGGGCGGGGCTGGGGCGGAGCAGGGGCAGGGGCTATGGGGAAGAGGCGGAGCAGGGGCTGGAGCAGCACGCAGCTGCACAGGGCACCAGGAAATGTGGTGCCTCAAATTTCCTGGTGCCCTACGCAGCCGCGTACTTTGCATATGGGTAAGGACGGCCCTGATTCCACAACCTCCCTAGGCAATTTATGCCAGTGCTTAACCACCCTGACAGTTAGGAAGTTTTTTCTAATGTCCAACCTAAACCGCCCTTGCTGTAATTTAAGCCCATTGCTTCTTGTCCGATCCTCAGAGGTTAAGGAGAACAATTTTTCTTCCTCCTTCTTGTAGCAACCTTTTATGTACTTGAAAACTGTTATCATGTCCTCTCTATCTTCTCTTCTCTGGATTAAACAAACCCAATTTTTTCAGTCTTCCCTCACAGGTCATGTTTTCTAGAACTTTAATCGTTTTTGTTGCTCTTCTCTGGACTTTCTCCAATTTGTCCACATCTTTCCTGAAATGTGGTGCCCAGAACTGGACTCCAGTTGAGGCCTAATCAGCGCGGAGTAGAGTGGAAGAATTACTTCTCATGTGTTGCTTACAACTCCTGTTAATACATCCCAGAATGATGTTTGCTTTTTTTGCAACAGTGTTACACTGTTGACTCATTTTTAGCTTGCGACCCACAATGACCCCCAGATCCCTTTCCGCAGTAATCCTTCCTAGGCAGTCATTTCCCATTGTGTATGTGTGCAACTAATTGTTCCTTCCTAAATGGAGTACTTTGCATTTGTCCTTAGAGAATTTCATCCTATTTACCTCAGACCATTTCTCCAGTTTGTCCAGATCATTTTGAATTTTAATCCTATCCTCCAAAGCACTTGTAACCCTTCCCGGGTTGGTATTATCCACTAACTTTATAAGTGTACTCTGTATGTCATTATCTAAATCACTGAACAGAACCAGACCCAGAACTGATCCCTGCGGGACCCCACTCGTTATGCCCTTCCAGCTTAACTGTGAACCGCTGATAACTACTCTCTGGGAACCAGCCCCGGCTCCAGGGTTTTTGCCGCCCCAGGCAGCCCCCCCCCCCCCACAAAAAAAGCTGCGATCGCGATCTGCGGCGGCAATTCGGCGGGAGGTCCTTCGCTCCGAGCAGGAGTGAGGGACCCTCCGCCGAATTGCCGCCGAATACCTGGACGTGCCGCCCCTCTCCGGAGTGGCCGCCCCAAGCACCTGCTTGTTAAGCTGGTGCCTGGAGCCGGCCCTGCTGGGAACAGTTGTCCAACCTTATGCCTTGATTTAAGCTGGGCCTTGCCTGGGTAACTGACTTCAGTGGGGCTCTGGAGTGGCTGTGACAGTCACATTCAGTGGGACTCCGTGCAGCCCCAGCAGTCCACCCTGTGCTGTCAAATGAAGGGCTGGAAAGGGAGTGAGGTAGTGTTGCCAACCCTCCAGGATTGTCCTGGAGTCTCCCGGAATTAAAAAATAATCTTTAATTAAAGATTATGTCATGTGATGAAAGCTCCAGGAATTCATCCAACCAAACTCAGTGAGGCAACTCAGTAACGCAACTCAGTGAGGCCCTTTGCCCACACATATTCCTAGTCTCTATGGTATCTATGGCCTAGATTGTAAATACTTGGTGGCAGGGACCATTTCTTTCCATACACATGTAACCGTCTCTGGAACAGTGAGGGTCTGATCCTGATTGGGACCTGTAATCATGAATAAACTCTATATTTGTCAGTGCTGTGGAGAATGGGTGAATCTACCCCACATAGTATTTTCTATCCCTGATTAGACTGATACAAGGGGTGGAAGTAGGATCTTGTGAATAAAATATATGACTTGGACTCAGGAGACATATGAATATAGGCATGGTAAGGCTGGATCAGAGCCATCATGTTCAGTATTGTGGTCAGAAGAAGTTGCAGAGGAGCAGAGAAAAGTGTGAGACATCTTGAAGGAGGTAGATGTGGCAGCATAATGTGTGGTTAAAAGTTCGGCTGTGTGTGTGTGTGTTCTCCCTGTGTGCTGCCCCAGTTCTGTGCAGACAGCCGGCACAGCAGACCTTGAGTGAACTGCCCAATGACCACAAGATCCGTTATGGTACGAAGGCACCAGGCCAGGTTTATTGTCGACAAAGCACAGTAATAGCCCCTGGCAGAGCCTACGAGGATACTAAGACATGTATGTCTGTGACAATGGACGCAGGTCTGTGTATGGTGGTACTTTCCAGTCTCCCCTCGGCTGGACCAAAACACTCTCTCAGAAATACCTCTTTATTCCCTGATACAAACAAGTTACGTACTGCCCCTCTGACATAGTTAGTTACTGCCCCCGGACGTGGCTAGTTATCACCCATCACCTTGTACATGGTGGGTCAATCCAAACATCTCTATTCATCACACTGTCATCCTGACCTTATCTTTTAGGAGGGGTCAGTGTGTTCCTGTTATCCTTGGGGAATGTTTTTGTACCATCCTTGATATCAGGATATTCTGGTACCACTCTTCTGGAATGTGTTTGCGTGAGTGCTCTGTGCCTTGCACTTCTTAGGAATGTGTGTTTCTGCAATATCAGCCCTGTTCTTGCCAGATTTGATGAACTTGCAAGCAGGCAGAGCCTGATGTTTGCTCACAGCCTGACTTTTGCTAACTTTGCTTTATATCAGCAAATCTTGCCCACCACTTTAGCTCAGGCCTCATACCAGTGCCCCATACAAGGGCTTATATCTCAGCTCTCTTCCAACTACAATCTACTCCATGACAAATTCCTCCTGACTCATAATAGTCAGTGATTATCTTATACCTGAAAGTGTGAGCTTTTATCTTCAGTCTGACACACTCTGTTATTTTGGTATTTGTTATTCTACCTCTGGCTGTCTTTATCCAGATAAGAGGTCAATCCCTCTTTTAATCTTACTAAGTTCTTGACTTCTGTTTGACTGCTGTCTCTGCCACAGGCTTCCTGAATCACCTTGGTCAAGCTTGGTTAATCTCTCTCAACCTTGGTTTCCCCGTCTGTAAAAGGAGAAAAGCTGTCCCTCAAAGGGTGTTGTGAGGCTGAATTCACCAGTGTACAGCACCTTGGGATCCACAGACAGAAGTGCAAACTATTATTGTTAAAGCTATAAATTAATACACCCTGTGCAGTGTGGTTGAATTCAAGTTGCTCTTTGAACCTTAAAGGTTTTTTGTTCTTTATTTACATATTTATTTACATCCACCTTCCATTGCGTGGATCATCAGCAAAGTTTATACTCCCGACCTTCAGCACTGGCCTCTACCTTTTGAGCTAAAGGAGTAACTCCATTAACTGGTACCAATAGTAGGCTGTTATCCGCAACTGTCACAGCCACTAGATGGGGACACAGCACACTTTGCTAGTGTATTACATGTTCAGAATTCATTCTTACCATTGTAGTGATGCAGGTATTTACAGTTCCAGTAATCTAATTTTGTCTACAATTAATTTTCTAAAGTATTGTAATGCTGGCAATTTCCCTTTAAATTTAAATTTTATAGAGGACACTAGGGGTACATTCAAGAGCACATTAAGGTGGAGCATTTGTCAAGACGACCTGATAAGCAGGTCACTAATAAAATAGATACCAGAGAGCAAATCTGCCTAAGCTGGAGGAAATAAACAAACCTTCCAAAAAATAATAATTGTTCTGAAACTTGTGGAAACAGCTGTGCCTCACTAACCTCAGACTAACAGAAAATGAACATCTCTGGGGTGTGGGGGGAAGGAAGAGTTTACCCACAATATCTAGCTTTTTTTCTCAAGATCACTGAAGTTTGAATGTTGGCAGGGCTAAGAAAATATTACCCGTGCGGTTACTGATCCCACTGAAGCTGATTGGGTCTTTGGGTCTTTCTTAAGGCACCACTTGTAACTTTTGCTAAAAGGATGAGCAGACCAGTGCTGTGGGGCTACATTACTGTGATGAGGGCTGTTTTCTTGGCACATTCCAGGCACAATGGAGTAAAAATCCCACAAGAAAATCAGAAGTTTCTAGTCTAATGTTGCAGACTCAGTGGGCCAATTCTGATCTCAGTTACCCTGGTGTAACTCCACAGAGAGGAAGGCTAGACTTGTGGGCAAGGCAGTGGTGTAGGACTTGTGAAATCTGGGTTAAGTTCCTAGGTTCTGCCACAGACTCACTGAGTGCCCTTGGGCACGTCATTTAATCTCCCTCTGCTTGGTTCCCCATCTGTAAAACAGATGATGTGTGAGAATAAATGCAATACAGCGTGTGAGGTTCTCAGATACTACAGGAATGGAGGCGTATGATGGTGGAGAGCCTGAGGCTAAGACAGCCCTGATTACAGAATGAGCCAAAACTAGGCTGAATCAGGTGAACCCAGTATAAAAAAGAGTAGGAAAGTGCAGAGAATAGGGGAAAGCCCAGGCGATTACAGTGACGTCTGTAGGTACTGCAAGGAGCAAGGAAGTTCCTGCAGGGCCCTGAGTCAACAGGGTGAAAGCTGAAGAAGCAGGAGAGAGGGGGAGGAGGGCTGGATTTCAGGACAGGTGACCCAGAGGACCGCCTGGGGTGCCAGGCTTGGGGCGATGCCAGGCTTCAGTTCAGTTGATGGTAAGGGCGAAAAAAGCGACCTTTTGAACTAAAGAACTTGGGTTAACGTTCTAAGGCTGCCACCTACTGATACACGATTTAATACTGGTCCACCCAGTGTTGGTGAACAGTTCAATTTCTTGAGGTTAGTACATTTTAGTTATTCTTAAAATTAAAAAGCTTCTGTAAGCTTAGCAGAAACTCATTTTTTTTTAATTTGCTTATAGATGGCATGAATAAATACAGATTTACAGATCCCAGCGTGCAAATGTATCATCTTATATAACAGGGATAAATCATGCATGCAAATTGTGCATCATAGGCGTGAAATGGGCTACAAATGCAATGAAAAAAAAGGTATTCAAACATTTAACAAATGGCGAGGGCGGGGGGGTGGGGTGGGGTGAAGATGCTGAAGATGCTCCGTGCCTGGGGTACCATTTGGTCTAGGGCCAGCCCTGAGTGTTAGAAAGCGTCTGCAGACAGAGAGGCCGGGGAGAGACCCTGTCTAAACAGGGTGGAGAGTGTAAAGACCAGCTGGGATGAAGTCTGTGTGAGTTTGTGTTCTGTTCTGTGTTATTTTGGATTAATCAGGGGAGGGGCACTGAACTGGGCTCGAGGGTCACTGTGTCCTCGGGGACGCAATAAATTGGAGCCCAAGAGGGGATTTATTTTAACTACCTTTTGAACTGAGTGAGTTCTTAAAGGGCCCTGAACAGGGGGCGAGCAGAGCAGGGGGGCTCTAGGGGCAGCTGCCTGATATTACATAGATAGGGGCGGCTGCCTGATATTACAACCTAGATCAGGGGTGGGCAAACTACGGCCCCTCGGGCCGCGTCCAGTCCGTCAGACCTTTTATTCCAGCCCTCGAGCTTCCGCCAGGGAGCGGGGTCGGGGGCTTGTCCCGCTCCAGCGCTCCAGACGGGGAGCGGGGTCGGGGGCTTGCCCCGCTCCAACCCCCAATTTCATGAGCAATCATGGCCTGCCATACAATTTCCATACCCAGATGTGGCCCTCAGGCCAAAAAGTTTGCCCACCCCGACCTAGATAGACGGTTAATACACATGCGTCTGACGAAGTGGGTATTTACCCACGAAAGCTTATGCTCCAATACATCTGTTAGTCTTAAAGGTGCCACAGGACTCTCTGTTGCTTTTTACAGATCCAGACTAACACGGCGACCCTTCTGATGGTTAATACGCTGACTTCAGTAGTGTTAGGCTGGATTGGGGCCTGTGTGCATGAGATCAGAATTTTGTACAATACATCTGAATAGTTCAGAGAAGCATCTGCTTATCCTAACAGGATTGCCAGTCCACTCAGACAGGTCCATTGTTTCAAGGTAGTCTTCAGCATGATTTCGTGCCATTTTCTTGCTCACGTTGGCTTGCTCATTATTATGATGTGTATTTGTCTTGTGGTAGCGCTCAGGGGACTTGAATCAGGGCCTCACTGTGCTGCATGCTATACATCCATATAACAAAAAGACGGTCCCGGAGTTCAAAGTCTTCTCTGATGATGAACGGCAAGAGGTGGATACAACAAACCAATGGCAGGAGGGGTGAGGGAAACAAATAACAGTGAGATGATCATGGTTAGTTCCAACACAGAAATAATAATTAGCCCTTGGAAGAGTAAAATTCACCCCTTCCTTTTGGCCACAGATCTCATGCACATAGTGACTGGAGGGTTGGTCCTCCTTCTCCTCCCCCAGATTCTTACTGCAGGGATGCATCTGCATGCTGGGATGTGTACACTGAATTATTATTGTAGGGCTGATTGAGCTAGCTGGCTGTACTCATTGGCTTATTATTACAGTGTTCCTTATTAGTACTAAGCTCTGCATGCAGCTTTATGATTGTGGAGGTGACTGGGAGTCACTGAGGCGACTAGTGTTGGGGATTTTGTTTCAATCTTTCGTTATTATTGTTGTTAAGAGAAGAGAGAATTGAAGCCTTCCAGCCTTGACACTTTCCCTTTCCACTAGTAGCCGGCGGCCAGCTCTGTTCTGTAATCAACCCTGAATGGGTAAATACCTTTGAAAGGAACCAGACCCTGGCGGTCTCGCATTTCAGATGAACAGCGATGGAAACCACCGTGAAAAATCTTTTCTTCCGCTCCCCTGAAATAAACCGGAGCTGCTTAGGAAAAAAGAAGTGCCATGACGAAGTTCAAGAAACAGACTAAACTCCCGTGCCAGTTGAAATGCACTCTACACTGCCCAGAACGATACAGCCATTCATTAACATAAAAGGCAGGGTAAATATTAAGGCTAGCATTAGACAGCTGATTGATTTGCCCGTAGAACCGCTGGATTCTAATCATCAGGCAGAGCTCTTATTAGAGTGGGTCACTTCATTGAGAAAAGCAAGTTAATCTCAAGCAAACAGAAGTGCTGGAGAAGAGGATACTTGGACAATCAGGATCTGGATTTCCACCAAGTGTCCCCTAGTTTTGCCTGCCTCCATTTTTGGTTGGCCAACTTGAGGCCCCTTGGGGCTGATTTGCAGAGGTGCCGAGCACCATCGCTCCTATTCACGTCACTGAGTCATTGATGTTAAGGCTACAAGGGCCCATCAGATCACCTAGTCTGATCTCCTGCATCACAAACATCTCTTCCAGAAAGGCATCCAGTCTTGATCTGAAGATTGCAAGAGATGGAGAATCCACCACTGCCCTTCAGCATTTGTTCCAGTCGCTAAGGGTCCAGTGGTTTTCAGTTAAAAGACTGATTGCTCGGCACACTCCGAAAATCAGACCCAAGTAGTCTCAGGCCAGTAACCCAAAAACGGAGGCATCTCAAAATTACTGGCCACTTTTGAAAGCATTGGCCCAAAGACCTCCCATATCCTGATTCGCCAGAAGCTGAATCTGCGTCAGGATGAATATATCCAGAAGAATTGTATGTAAAAGACAAGTACAATTGGGCATGATTGCCAGTCACCGGTTAGGAGAGACTCAGGGCTGCAGCAGGAATGGATATTGCTGCAGGATGGGAACACGGTGAGTTGGCAGAACAGTCAGGACTGGAATAGCAGGGAATGCTGTTGGTCAGGGCGCAGGGTTGCATTGCAATGCAAGACTGAACTAGTAGGCGGTATTACAGACCAGGACTGAAGTGCATTGACCGCGTTATGGGGGCTCAAGACTGGAATAGCAAGGAATATTGCATGGCCGTGGGGGGTGGGGGGGAGAGGGTGGACCAGGAATGCTTATACAGACAAGACAACTAGCACTTAACCATATTCATACTGACCCTCCACATTTTTTACTGACACAATACGAAATACAAAAAAGGCCAATAGGTCGGTATTACACATTTTTAAAAGTCCTCCCACGTCTGGAATACTACGATTTCACAGCAATTTTGGATGCACACGACTTCTGTTTATGGTCCTATATGACAGATTTTCTTCTATAGAATCCAGTACTTCAAACATTAAAAAAATCACATAAATCCAGATTAATCTGGCGTAGTCCTAGTCTGGAAACATACTGCAGACAAAGGAAATACTGTCTCTACACTGTCTTGCAATTTTTACTGATATACATTTTAAACTATCACTCCATAAATGTACTGGCTGCTGGCAACCCATATTGGACTGGACTAGCAGGGAGTCGAGAAGAGCAGAATAGAGGTGTATTTTCAGACCTGCATGAAACCCCAGGATTTAAATAATAAGGATGTTGTATTAGTTGGGGCTTGGTCCTGCTTTGAGCAGGGGGTGGGACTAGATGACCTCCTGAGGTCCCTTCCCACCCTGATATTGTATGATTCTATGTCAGGACTGAGGTTCTTTGCCAGATACTGAGATGGTCATCACCAGGGTGATAACACTTCCTTGGCAATGTTTAATCATGTGATATCTTGGTGGGATCATGTTGTATCCTCATTATATCAGTTAGAAACGTCCTAGCTCCAAAGGGTATGTCAACACTGCAGCCAGGGGTGTGACGGCAGCACCAGCTAGCCGCTTGCATAGATACCCAGGGTCCCAGGCAGGCTGCTGCAGCTTCATTGCTATTGTTATTCGAGCGAGCTAGACCAAAGCTAGGTTGAGTGTCTACCCATGCTGCAGTCACACCTCGGATTGCAGGGAAGACATACTCAAGAAGCATACAGTCTACACAGACAGACAATGGGTAGGCAAAAGGAAGCATAAGATCCATTTTACAGATGGGGAACTGAGGCATAGAGAGAGACTAAGTGACTTTTCCAAAATCGCAAAGGGCGCAGGTGATAGAGCCGGGAGCTGAAACCCATTCTCCTGAGCATCACTCCAGTGCCTTCATGACAAAACAAATCTTCATGGTGGGATTTCAAAGAGAGCTGGGCCATTAGCATTCAGAGCAATGCAAGCCAAGGTTTCTAATGGCCATGAAATATCAGACTCCTTAGTCTATGCTGGTCGCTCGTAGGGGACAGAATAGAGTTCCATGACATTCGTTGTCCCCACAGACACACATGCTCGGGAGCATCTAGTGTTCTCCATGGGGTTGCTGGACCTCATGGACCAAAAGCTAGATCCAAACTGGTAAATGCTATGTCCCGATGAAATGTGATATGGCTAAAAGGACAAGTGCCCGGATCTCACCAAGATGGAAGATGGATGGGAGGCAGTGTAGCGTGCCCTGCACCTGAATATTCCCAGCATAGACTCACCTGTCTGTGAGAGGGGCTGTATCCCATTGCAGACACGGGGCTACTGAAGGAAGATGAAAGCCATCAGGTCTGTCTCAGACAGTGCCAGCCAGGCCAGTAAGTGTGGTCTCTTCTGCTTGTTCCCCAGATGCCTTTTCACTGTCCGTGAGAGACAGCACCTCTGCTCAAGGCGACATCATCAAACACTACAGGATCCGCTCCTTAGACGGCGGGGGATACTACATCTCCCCCAGGATCACCTTTTCCTCGCTGCACCACCTAGTCCAGCATTACAGCAGTAAGCTGCCCGTGTCCCCGTTCAGGGCCGTCTGTCATAGCATTTGAGATTGCTGGCATGAGGAGGCCGCATGGTCTGGTGCCTCATGGCCAGATGGGGGTTATCAATCAGTCGCACGCCCATTGAGCAGCGACTGCATGTGGAGCAATACCTGTAATAGGTGGCAGTATAGGGAACGGGGAGGTGGACGCAGGGTGGGCATGAAACGCCTGCTCTAGCTAGCACTGGGTGGGGGTGCAGCAGAACGCCGGTATACGGAGCGAGTCGGGCAGCCCCTGCTGGTCACTCCACCCACAGCCGTAAGCAAAGTGACCATCCCAAATCGGACGTGCGCACGAGCAAAACCGCCCCTTCCAGGGGCATGGCGAGCTTCACGAGGCACGGCAGGGACCATGGAGGCTCCCCGGGGGAAGGGGTGTGTGGAGATACTGGATTCCAGAGAGAGGCGTTCGGGGGGAGGGTGCAACCACTGTGATGCACTGGGGCCCAAGCCGGCTGGGGAAAGAGCAGCACTAGGGGATCTGCCATTGCATGGGTCCTCCAGGCCCCGCTCCTGGGGCGCTCAGAGCTCTGGGGCTGAAGCAGCCTGTGTGGAGTGGCTGTTCCACACGCTGAGGAGGAGGGCGGAGAATTACCCTCTGCACGTCTCCAGCCCGGCGACTCAGGCTGGAGGCTGGGCGGAGGGTTTGGCCCTTTACCGACGAGCTGACAGGTGTTCTCTCAATACGCAGACAAAGGGGATGGTCTGTGCCAGAGGCTGACCACTCCGTGCACATCCCTGGTTCCCCAGAGGCCCTGGGCGCAGGACGAATGGGAAATCCCACGGGAGTCTCTGAAGCTTGTGAAGAAACTTGGTGCGGGACAGTTTGGAGAAGTATGGATGGGTAAGTACAGCGCTCTCCAGGCCCAGCAGGGTCAGCCCCGGTCGCTACACGTGGCCCACAGGAAAAGGGAAAACCTTGTTTTCTCAGAATTGTCACGGGTGCGGGACCTTGCTAGGACCCAGCACACTGCTCGTGGTGGGGGAGGGGTGGGAATTATGCAGCCCATTCAACTGTGCTTCTTTAGGGCTGTATTGGGGCTTTAAAGCACAGCTTTTGCCACAGGTGTAAGACAACTGCACCTGTGTTTGCCCTTAGTGTTTCAGCAAGGGCACCCACTCCCAAGCTTCTGGCCCCCTAGCCGTTGCCTTTCCTGGGGGGAGACATCTCGGTCCCTCCTGACTGGGAAATGTCCACCCAGAAGAGTTCCCTGCCTTCCCCGTGTTATTCCCAGCAAAAGCCAGGCTGCCGAAACAGGCCTGCATGCTTTCTTTTCAGAGACTAATAACAGAGTGATTGTCAACAGTTGTAAGTTGCCACCCACCACTTCCTATCCAAGCCTATTTTATTCTTAAGGTAAAAGCATTCTAGAGAAAACACATTAAAATCAATCAAAGAACCTATGTGTATGCTAATAAGCTTATCAGAGATCCCTCTGCCCTGCCCCAGCTGTCTCCAACATGGGTTGTGGCAGGAGAATCCTTCAAACCACCCAGAAACAGGTTCCTAATAGCCTCAGCCTAGAACTAGCCCCCTCCTGAAAAGTTTAGTCTGCTGTTGATACAGTTCAGGGGTCTCTGATCGGGCATTTCCAGGAGCAGGTCATTTTTCTCCCCAAGGTGTAGCTTCAAAAGGCCTCCCAAGTACCTCCTAGGAATCCCACTTAACACGTACTGTCCCAAACAGTTCTTTGAAGTTCCTAACATTTACATTACAGTCCTACAATAACACACAAACAATTGCATGTTTAATACAATGGACTCCAAAGATAGGAAATAAGGTTAAACCTAATTCAGGAAAGTTCATTCCGGATATTGCAGGAAATTGCCATCTGTTACAGCCTGGCTTGGGGGGTGGGGGCTGAGTAACGGGAGGCTGTGTGCCTTGAGGGACACTATACCTACCTAAGACACAGGGACCATGCATCCCCCTTCAAAGGATGCAACTTGTGCTCCTCCACATGGCTGGTCAGCGTGGGGAGGAGCTGGAGCTTAACTCCTCCTCCTCTTCCGCCCCTTTGTGGTTGATTGCTCCCAGGAGAGTGCAGGAGACTTGACTGCGTGTGCAAAGTCCCAGCTCCTTTCATTAGGGATTCAGATACCACGGTGAGGGGCATAGCTAGATAGCTGAGAAATGGGATGACACGGCAAAGGAAATGAAGGCCGTATATGAGGAGAACATTTCCTAGCAGTGGGGGGTCTGGTAAGCTGGGGAGCCGTCTCAAGGGAAGTGGTGGAAGCCACATTGTTCAAGTGACTTAAAACCAGAGCGCAGAAAGGTCCTGAGAATATGCCATAGGGCAGGGCTTCTCAACCTTTTTCTTTCTGAGGCCCATCCCAACATGCTATAAAAACTCCTCGGCCCACCTGTGCCATAACAACTGGTTTTCTGCATATACAAGCCAGGGCCGGTGTTAGGGGGTAGCAAGCAGGGCAATTGCCCAGGGCTCCACGCCACAGGGGCCCCCACGAAGCTACGTTGCTCAGGCTTCGGCTTCAGCCCCGGGGGGTGGGGCTCGGGGCCCTCGGCTTCAGCCTCATGCAGTGAGCTTCAGCTTTCTACCCTGGGCCCTAGCGAGTCTAATGCCGGCCCGGCTTGGCGGCCCCCCTGAAACCTGACACCTGGTTGAGAACCACTGCCATGGGGATGATCCCACATTGCTGGGGAAAGGGGAGTAGATTGGAGGCCCTGGTCTGTCTCCTTCCTGTGGAACATTCATGATTCTATACTACGCCATGTTTATCCAGGATGGTGGTGACATCCCCTCCATCCCTTCTCAGCCATGGAACAGCCTTCAGGGCCCTGTCTGCTGTCAGGCACCTGACTGCTGTCTGCCCTCAGCTTTACCACTTCTTGTTCCTCTCACCAGGAACTCAATAACCTCACACCACCCAATGCTTTACTGCTCAGCTCCTCCAGAGCAGAACCCTCAAGGGCTCCTCCCCTCCCCATCCCCAGCATGGAAAAGGGAGCCACAGAAACATTGCCTGGGATCCCCTGCCTCTTCCATTCTGAGGACACCACCCTCTGGAATAGCCTCCAAACCCCTTCCAAGGTTACCCACTCCCCAGAGGCATGAATTCCCCAAGCTCTCTTACGGACTGGCTGAAAACAGTGCTTATATGGGCCATCCTCTCCACCGCTCCAGCACCCCCCACCAATGCGCTGCAGTCTGTTTCCCCAGTTCCTAGTGTGTACCCAGCTGCCTCCACTCTCCACCACACCTTCCTGTAACCTCTACACAGTAGGGTTGCCAACGCCTTCAGGATTGTCCTGGAGACAGTCTCCAGGAATTAAAGATTAATCTTGAATTAAAGATACTGTCATGTGATGAAACCTCCAGGAATTCATCCAACCAAAGTTGGCAACCCTACTACACAGAGACCCTCTCAGAGGAGATGGGTCCTCTCCACTTCCTTCTGAGGCTTCCGCCATCTTGGAAGGAGCCCATCCACTGGTCCCATTGAGTTCAGCGTTCCCTCAGGCAGGGTTGTTCCCTGTGGTAGATACCCTAGTGCTTAGCACATTGATTGGTATGTTTAGTTATTTCACACGGAAACAGGAAGACCAGACCATCACATCAAAGGGCTTCTTGCTGTTAGTTTTCTGTCTAAGGTAGGTGACCCCCCCACATCACCGAAGATGGGACAGTAGATGGGGAGAGCTCCGAGTAACTACAGAGAATTCTTTCCCAGGTATCTGCCTGGTGGGTCTTGCCCACATGCTCAGGGTCTTACTAATCAGGAAGGAATTTTCTCCCAGGTCAGATTGGCCGAGACCCTGGGGGGTTTTCGCCTTCCTCTGCAACATGGGGCCTGGGTCACTTGCAGATTTAAACTAGTGTAAATGGTGGATTCTCTGTAACTTGAAGTCTTTAAACCATGATTTGAGGACTCAGTAACTGAGCCAGAGGTTACAGGGTGTATTGCAGGAGTGGGTGGGTGAGGTTCTGTGGCCTACAATGTGCAGGAGGTCAGACTAGATGATCATGATGGTCTGTTCTGACCTTAAAGTCTATGAAGTAACTGAGCATCTCGTAATCTTTAATGTATTTACTCTCATAACACTCCTGTGAGATAGGGAAGGCCTCAGGCCTCAATTAGCCCATTGTACAGATGGGGAAACTGAGCCACGGAGCTTCAGAGGTAGTGAGGCTCCACACTTCCATTGACTTGCTCCTCACACAGGAAAGCTGTGGCAGAGAAAGGAATTGAACCTGTTTCTCCTAAGTCCCAGGCTAGCACCTTAACCATTGGACCATCCTTTCTCTTTTGCTGCAGGCTATTATAAGAACAGTGTGAAGGTGGCTGTGAAGACCCTAAAGGAGGGCTCCATGCCTCCCGATGCCTTCCTGGCTGAGGCAAACTTGATGAAGATGCTCCAGCATGACAAGCTGGTCCGGCTACATGCAGTAGTCACCAAACAGCCAATCTACATTGTGACAGAGTACATGGCCAACGGTAAAGAGCCTCCCTGGGCTTTATTCTTTAGACATTTTTGGATGAGTTTCAAAGGTTAGGCCAGTGCTTAGGATTTGTGAAAATCCCATGCCTGCAGCAGGTAACAGGGGACAATGCCCCAGGTGCTGACTTTCATTTTTCTAGGTGGGTGCTCCAGTCCTGCTCTGCCCTGAGGCTCCTCCCCCTCCCCAAGGCCCCGCCCTCGCTCTGCCTCTTCCAGCCCTGCTCCTGCCCTGAGCACATCCTGCTCTCGCTCCACCCCCAGTGCTTCCTGCCTGCCACCAAACAGCTGATCAGTGGGTGGCGTAAAGAATCCTATGGGCTTTGCAGCTCTGTACAAAATATGAAGGGAAGCGGGTGTTTTCACTCTGCCTCTGGTGCACTTGATAGAGGCAGTGAAGTTCCTGAGATCTTCCCAGAAGGAAAAAAGCTGTAGACAGGTTGGATAACAATGGCTAGAGAAGGACGTGGACCTAACGTATAAGTTTCACTCGAATCACATCGTCCAGAGAACACTGTGCATCTCCTCTTTTACAGGGTGCTTGCTGGATTTCTTGAAGACAGAGGATGGAAGCCAACTAACTCTCCCGAAACTCATTGACATGTCAGCCCAGGTCTGTAGTCAGAGACACCAGGATGAGTGTCTGAAAGACGGTGCAATGTTATCCAAGATTACATGTTTGCAGACACAAAGGGGATACATATTATTGGAGAGGGTTCAGAGAGGAGCCATGAACATGATTAAAAGATTGGAAAATGTTCCTTATAGTGATGGACTCAAAGAGCTCAATCTATTTAGCTTATCCAAGAGAAGGTTGAGGGGTGACTTGATCACAGTCTATACACATTTATACTGGGAATTGAAATTTGATAATAGAGAGCTCTTCAGTCTATCAGATATAGGTATAACGACAACCAATGGCTGGAAGTTGAGGTTAGACAAATTCAGTCTAGAAATAAAGTGCATTTTTTAACATTAAGGGTAATTGCCCACTGGAGCAACTTACCAAGGGCCGGGGTGGGTGGATTTTCCATGACTGGTCATTTTAAAATCAAGATTGAATATTTTCTAAAAGCCTTGTAACAGTTATTTGGACTTGAAGCAGAAATTAATTCAGGAAAGTTCTGGGGTCTGTGCTATGCAGGACGTCAGACCAGATGATCAAAATGGTCCCTCCTGGCCTTAGAATCTGTGACTGTGAATGTCCAGATGTAATAGCCAGGGGTTCCTCCCTTCACCTGCAGTACTGATGGGAATGCCAGCCCATCATCAGCATCATCACACCTCACATGGGGACCCTTTTCTTAGCACTCTGCATAATACGGAAGGCAGAGTCTTTCCTGGCTTAGTGAGCAGAAAAGTCTTTTCTCTTTTCTCCAGATGGCCTTAGTAAGAGAAGGTCCTGCTCTGGAGCGACAGTGATCTACCATGTGTAGGGACACAGGCAAGAAGAGAATCTGGTTTTCAGGGGTGCTGAGCACCTCCAGTTCTGGTTGACTTGATTGGGAGTAATGGGTGCTTAGCCCCTCTGAAGATGAGGCACCATAGTTAGGGGGATTAATATGCACTGAGATGCCTAACATTAGGCAGTGCTTATTCTTGTAATATGACCACTGTGTCCTCCATCTGAGGATCTCCAGGTGTTTTTTTGCAAACATTAACCAATGTAGCTTCACAACCTCTTTGGAGGTACATAAGCACATTAACCACCTTATAGGGGTGGGGAAACTGAGCTGCAGGGTCTTGCCCACATTTACCCACGAAGCTGGGGATTTTCAGAAGCACTCAACACTGCTCCTGATGGAATCAATATGAGCTTTGTCATTGATTTCAACAGGAGAAGAGCTAGGCTGGTACTGAGTATTTTAGAAAGCCTGACTGAAGATCCATCCAAAGTCAGAGCTGAGATTAGAACCCAGTGCTCCTGGTGCCCAATGCAATTCCTTAGCCACATGGCCACCATTCCTCTCTTTAGTGGTGATGGGCTAACTTCACCATAATTTTCAGTTATGCTGTATTTAACAAGTCTCTTTTCCAAGGTACTAGGGAATCCAGCTACAATTCATATTTGTTTTTAAATGAATAAAATACTTGGAAATGTGTATTTCTGAGGAGGTGCTATCTGACACGGCAGAAGCATCTGCTTTTCATTTTTACCCAGAAGCAAAAATACTGAAATATCTTTAAGAAGCCGCCCCATTAGCTATTATTATCCCTCCCATGAATGGTGTAACAGTTCTTTTCCTCTTCACTAGTGATAAAATCTGGTCTGCTGCCCTACCTTTGACATCCGTAATAGATTAAGGGGAGCAGCTGCAGACTCCGTGGTTAGAAGTCATTTCTATTTTTTATAACTTGAAGGAAATAATCAGCGGTTAGTTTTAAATTCCTGAAGAGAAACACAACCAACCAAATTTATCCCTCAGGTAACTCCACTCACTTCAGTTGGGGGTTACACCAGGGAATTTGGCCCAATGAGTTTGTAGGGAAGAGAGAGAAAAATGCCATATCAGGAGCAGAGCTGAGCAAATAATTTATTTTTTTTCAGTTTAGCTACCGAATCAAAATATCGGGGCGGGAGGCGGGGGGGAATTGTTGCTGATAGACCCAAACCCAAACATTTTTGGTTTTTCTTACTGAAACAAACAAACGAAAAAAATTTATTTCAAGTTGAACAAAATGTTTTGTTTGACCAGAAATTTTGGGGTGTTTTTTTTTTTTTTTTCATTCTATTTCGTTTCTTTTCCGGGTGTTTTTTACCCTTTCGTTTGTTTGTTTTTTACAAATAAAGCTAGCTAAATTTCTAAAGGAAATGTTGTTTCAAAACAAAAAGTTGAAATGTTTCATTTAGAAAATGTCTAAACATTCCAACTTTTTCAGAAAAAAAACAACCACCAAAGCTATCCACCAAATTTGACCCAAATTTACAAATAGTTTTGGTCGACCCAAAACTGCATTTTTCTGCTAATAAACTATTAATCCAAAAAATTGCAGCCAGCTCTAATCTGGAGAGACCAAAGTGCAACCCCAGGTCAAATGTGGGCTAGAGAATTCCACAGTGAAGCCACCCACCACGGTTATCTTCAGTGTGGTGGTGTGGGCTGCAGTGACCTCAGGTCCCAGTGGGCATTGTTCCATTCCTCAGTGACCTCAGCAGAACACTTGCAAAGCACTTTGAGAGTCTGGGATGAAAGGGGATGTCATGACCTCCAGACTGGCCTACCTTCTGCTAGAGCCCTCCCAAAGCAAGTTCCTTCCCTTTTAAGACTCTCGCCAAACCTTGACTTGGAATTCGAAGAAGGAATCTTTAGTCCCTCCCCTTGCAAGCAGCAAGAGACCCAGTCATCTAAAGCTGCCCTCTAGTGAAAGGATTCCTAGTTTAACAAGAGACTGTTGGGGCTCTCAGTAGCCCAGCCCAAAGGAATATGACAGTGGCTTGTTCTAGTCAGTCCCCTCCAAAGAAACAAACAAATTGCCTGCAAATCAGCATATTTATGCTGATCATCCTCCTACTCCTGGCCCAGCCACTTAGCATGGGAGTCAGGGGCCCTTTCCTGCAGGTAGAGCATCTGTCCAGCTGCCCTCAGAACTCTAGTGCTCTGGGCTCCAAACCAATTTGCAGAGGAGGTGGCATTCAACCCAGCTGGGCTTGCGTTAACCCTTTCCTTGCTGCCCAAAGGCATGACACTGATACACGCCATTACACAAGCGTGTGTCTCTAAAGCACTTAGGGATGCTTCTGTGAAAATCCCACCCAAGTGGGCAACTCTGTCTGTTTCTATGCACAGGCCCTGTTCTTTATTAAGCAGAGGACTCTCAAGCTACTGAATCTTTGGTTTCATCTTCAAATAGAGGGAAGTAGGGGGCGTGCGCTGTTAGCCTCATAAATCCCCATTCGAGTTCCTACAGTCTGGTCCCTCCTACGCAGGGGCGGCTCTATGGTTTTTGCCACCCCAAGCATGGCAGTCAGGCGGCCTTCGGAAGCGCACCTGCGGGTGGTCCGCGGTCACGCGGCTTCGGCAGCGTTTCTGCGGGTGATCTGCCGGTCCCGTGGCTTCGGCGTACCCGCCGCCGAATTGCCGCTGAAGCTGCGGGACCGGCAGACCTCCCGCAGGCACGCCGCCGAAGGCTGCCTGACTGCCACCCTCACAGCGACCGGCAGGCCGCCCCCCGTGGCTTGCCGCCCCAGGCACACGCTTGCTGCGCTGGTGCCTGGAGCCACCCCTGCTCCTACGGCCCATGTATAAAGTGGACAATATCTCCGGCCAGGCACAAGGGCTGACAAAACGCATTCCAATGGCTGGTCTTGCTGTGCCCAGCATAGCAGAGACTGGTAGATTTTAAGCCCAGAAGGGACCATTATGATAATCTAGTCTGGCCTCCTGCATAGCACAGGCCACAGAATGCTGGGAACTTGCAGCCTGAAGACAGCAAATCTATCACGTGCCCTTAAAGGAGGCTTCAGCTAACCAAGCCAGTGCAGGAACTGCACAGGGATTTTTTGCATCCCTTCACGTGGCGCACACCTGTGCCATTGCAGGCCTGGTGCAGATCCTGAGCTGCCCGAACCCCAAGTGCTGGGCTTCAATTCATCACTAGCTGTTTCTGGCTGGGGCTGATGGAAAGCCAGTCATGCTCTTTCACAACATGTTTACTCGTGGTGTTTTGAATACGTCATGTCCCAAGGTAACTTGACCCTTCAGACGCAATTTGCAGCCAATAGCATCAGCTGTAGTTAAAATTAGAAAGTTTTGGGTGCACCGAATTCATCCTGTGGTCAGTCTCACACACACACACTCAGATGCACACACATGCTGAAAGGAAACCATCTAGTCTAGTGCTATCTCATTAACATCAGGACAGGAAGTGACATCAATTCTTCCATTTTCCACTGAGGCAAGCAGCACTCGAGCTTGAAGGGTGTTGATAGAGGGTGAAATACATATTTGGAAAGTACATGTTAGTATCCTGTTTAAAACCACATGTAAGCAAGAAGCTGATGAGAATCTTAGTGGGTGGAAAATTGTAATGCCCTAACCTCAGGGCGTGTGAAAACCCAAATTGGTGCTAGGCCTTCTTGCCAGGGTTTATACTCATCCATCCATTGTCCTGTTGAGTGTCTGGGCTAAAGATGAACCGGTCGCTTTTCAAATCCCGCTTCAAAGCTCCCTGCTTCTGCAAAGCCTAATTTTGGCAATTAATTGATCTTTGACTATTAGTGGTAAATATGCCCAATGGCCTGTGATGGGATGTTAGATGGGGTGGGATCTGAGTTACTACAGAGAATTCTTTCCTGGGTGTCTGGCTGGTGAGTCTTGCCCGCATGCTCAGGGTTTAGCTGATGGCCATATTTGGGGTCAGGAAGGAATTTTCCTCCAGGGCAGATTGGCAGAGACCCTGGGGGGTTTTCACCTTCCTCTGCAACGTGGGGCACGAGTCACTTGCTGGAGGATTCGCTGCACCTTGAAGTCTTTAAACCACGATTTGAGGACTTCAATAGCTCAGACATAGGTTAGGGGGTTGTTACAGGAGTGGGTGGGTGAGATTCTGTGGCCTGCGTTGTGCAGGAGGTCAGACCAGAAGATCATAATGGTCCCTTCTGACCTTAAAATCTATGTTTCTATGAAAGCCCCCAAACACTAAAACTTGCTATTACTCTTATTTACAGGAGCGCTTATCATGCATTCGACGCTTCCCAAACACTGATCCCTTGCTCTGAGGAGCTCGGCATCTATAGAGACCAGCTGTCAGAAGCAAGGGAACAAAAACAATAATAAGCAAATTATATACAAGTTAGCTCAGTTCAGGGAGTGTTTCTAAGAGGGACTTGAGCAGGGTCGGGGGCTTGGCTCAGAATGCTAACACATTCCCAGCATATTAACGCTCTAGGATACAGCTTCCATTGGTCTCTCAGTGAGTTATGGGTTTTATACTTACCTGTACTGCTTGGCTGTCCATGCAGGAGCTTCGTTGCCTCCTGAGTCATATACAGTGTCAGGCACAAGCAAACAAAACACAAGTCCACACTGTACAGAAGAGGTGAATGGATGAGATTATTAATGATCATTTACTGTTGATCGTCTTAGATTTAAACTACTCTGGCTATGACTGAAAAACGGGAAGAGTTTTTTTATTTTACCTGCAATATTTTCAACTAAACTCCAAGATGTAGGGGATCAAAGATGGTCTTGTGGCTGAGCCTTGGAATCAGATCTAGGCTTAGTCTCTGATTCTCCCACAGATGTCCTGTGGCCAAGTCTCTTCATCTGTCTGTGCCTCGTTTCCCCATCTGTAAAATGGCAAGAACAACCCTTCCTTTCTGCCACACTTTGTCTGTCTTGTCTAAACTCTTTGAGGCAGGGATTGTCTCTTACTATGTACACTGAGCACAGTCCGACCCTAATCTCAGCTGGAGCCGGTAGGTGCTACCATAATACATGGAATAACAGCACAATCTTGTGTCAGGGAGGGGACGGACAAGGTCTTTTCCATCTTTAATGTCTAGGGACCAGGAGGCTTATTTGAATATTCTTGTGGTAAACGCTGTGGCCATTTCTGCTCTCCTAGGTTGCAGAAGGAATGGCATACATCGAGAGAATGAACTCTATCCACCGAGACCTGAGAGCAGCCAACATCCTCGTCTCAGAGACGCTCTGCTGTAAAATTGCTGATTTTGGCCTGGCCAGGATAATAGAAAATGAGTACCTGGCCCAAGAAGGTAGGTTCCACTCATGGGGCTGTAGGGAAGAACCTAGCTGAAGAAGTCTAGTTACATTTGCAGCTTGCATTTCTCCTTCGCACAATTCCACGTCCACACAGAGTGAATTTAACGTGGGAGACTATAACAGGGTTCAAAAAAGAACTAGATACATTCATGGAGGATAGGTCCATCAATGGCTATTAGCCAGGATGGGCAGGGATGGTGTCCCTAGCCTCTGTTTGCCAGAAGCTGGGAATGGGCGACAGGGGATGAATCACTTGAGGATTACCTGTTCTGTTCATTCCCTCTGGGGCACCTGGCCACTGTTGGAAAAAGGATACTGGGCTAGATGGACCTTTGGTCTGACCCAGTATGGCTGTTCTTATGGACTAGAATACCATAGATATAGGGGCATCCTACGGATTCATGCTAAGATCTCTGGCCCTGCTACTGGATAAACTCAACCTCCCTGATGCTAGGGGAAATACTGACCCCTGAACTGAGGTCTTTGCAGGGAAATGAACACTTTGCCTATATCTGCATACTGTAGTGATGCAATATACAATGAAACCGTAAGAAATGGGCTTGAACTGCAAAATTTAGGCGTGGATCCAGATTTCAAACACGGCCTTCATTCTGATCCAGGGTTTTGGTGTGGCCAGGTGTAAAAGCCAAGCACAATTGACACAATTTGGATTTTAACTCCCATCCCCCCAAGTTTGGAGACATATCTGGCTAGTGCTGTGGTTCTGTTAGTGGTTTTTGTGAGTGGGGGAGTATCTCCTTAAAAAGCTCTGCAAAGAGCAACTTCTAGCTGGTTCAGCTCATATGAAGCTGCATTTTGAATCAGCTGATCGAGCCAGTGCCCTGAACAAAGCTCCCAGTTTGGGTCTCTGCCATGGTAATATGTGGGACTAAGAGAATGTGGGCACCAAAGGGGCATTGAACTTGTTGGTTCAATTCACTCATCTGTCTAGCCACACCCGACTGGCACACAGCAAAAGACAGTTTACTCGGCTATAGTATTCTTCAGCTACCGAGATGTTGGTTATGAGAGAGATTCATTCAGCTTGCTACGAGGCTTTATAAAGTATACGGGAAACAAAACAGACCTTTTTTTAAGTTTCATTAGGTCTCCCGTAGAGCTGGCTGGAGGATGACGATTCTGTTTGGCAAAGGATTTCGAGATTTCGAGATGTCTTTTGATTCGCAACGAAACAGGAACATTTCAAAAGCCCCCCTCCGCAAAATGTTTCACTTCAACTGAAATGTTTTGTGTTGGGTTTGATTTTTGATACTGGGCCCGTTGTGTTTGGGTTTGCAGGATTTCAGGGAGGTGTTTAAACAAAAATACTGTTTTCATCAAAATCATTAAAATATTTAGTTACTATTAGGGTTGTTTTGTCCTTAATAAAACCTGAATTGTGGGCTTATGCTGATCTGATGCTAGGGGAGACACAGAACCCTGAACTTAGGTTTTTCCAGTTAAATAAAGGTGGGACAGATTTTCAAATATATTTTTTAAATTTACATATATTTACATTTCTCCACATCCTCTGTAGCACACTGGCTAAATACTGTGTCCCTCTCTAGTGGCTGATCTGCATAAAAGATAAAATCCTACTACCGCTGGCCTCTAATGGAGTTACTCCTTTACCTTAAGTGGCAGAGGCTTGTGTTTTTGTGATAAAGGTCTTGGATTCTAGCCTGGGTGGCGAGTGAAGCTTCCCCTTGGGGAGGCTAGCCCCTTGCCCCGCCTCTTCTGGCAGAGGCCCCGCCCCCACTCACTGCTCTCAGCCCCCCCATGGCTTAGCCTCCCCTAGCCTCCCTTATGCGCCGCCTATGGATTCGTGGCCCACTGACTACTCATGGTAGGGAGATCATTACAAAGATATTAATCACTGCCTGAATTCACCATGCCCTCCACGAATGGTTAGGCCATATAGAAGGTAAAAACCTACAAATGCTGTCAGTTTATAACATTATTCCTTTAGCACAAGTGGTTGCAGCCTGTGCTTTGGTCCTGAAAATCCTGGGTTCTATCTCTAAAATATTATTATAGGAAGTGATACTTATGGCAAGTATCTTGAAAGCCAATATCTATTAAATCCATGGATGATACAAAAAATGGTCTTCTAAGCCTTTTTGATCCTTTTAACTTTTCACTTTATTAGTGTAATTACAAGCTGTTCCTTTCTTCTGTTGGCCATTACTCATTTTCTGTAATGTTCATATCATGTATGTGTGGTTTGCATGCTACATGTGATTTATGATGTATTTGAGGACCTTTTTATCTTAATTTGCACCTGCTTTTTAAGGTTATACAGCATTCATGGTTTTGTAAAGTAGAACCAGAGAGAGCAAAATAAAACTACACAGGCAAGGATGCCGTATAATGAAGGGAAAAGACAGGAACTGGTCCATCCTATGATGAATCATTTTGATTCAGTTGTACTTTAAACAAAGACTGTATCAGCCCCAGCATGCAATTGGCAGTACCCAGCATCCAGATAANCGTTGTGTTTGGGTTTGCAGGATTTCAGGGAGGTGTTTAAACAAAAATACTGTTTTCATCAAAATCATTAAAATATTTAGTTACTATTAGGGTTGTTTTGTCTTTAATAAAACCTGAATTGTGGGCTTATGCTGATCTGATACTAGGGGAGACACAGAACCCTGAACTTAGGTTTTTCCAGTTAAATAAAGGTAGGACAGATTTTCAAATATATTTTTTAAATTTACATATATTTACATTTCTCCACATCCTCTGTAGCACACTGGCTAAATACTGTGTCCCTCTCTAGTGGCTGATCTGCATAAAAGATAAAATCCTACTACCGCTGGCCTCTAATGGAGTTACTCCTTTACCTTAAGTGGCAGGGGCTTGTGTTTTTGTGATAAAGGTCTTGGATTCTAGCCTGGGTGGCGAGTGAAGCTTCCCCTTGGGGAGGCTAGCCCCTTGCCCCGCCTCTTCTGGCAGAGGCCCCGCCCCCACTCACTGCTCTCAGCCCCCCCATGGCTTAGCCTCCCCTAGCCTCCCTTATGCACCGCCTATGGATTCGTGGCCCACTGACTACTCATGGTAGGGAGATCATTACAAAGATATTAATCACTGCCTGAATTCACCATGCCCTCCACGAATGGTTAGGCCATATAGAAGGTAAAAACCTACAAATGCTGTCAGTTTATAACATTATTCCTTTAGCACAAGTGGTTCCAGCCTGTGCTTTGGTCCTGAAAATCCTGGGTTCTATCTCTAAAATATTATTATAGGAAGTGATACTTATGGCAAGTATCTTGAAAGCCAATATCTATTAAATCCATGGATGATACAAAAAATGATCTTCTAAGCCTTTTGATCCTTTTAACTTTTCACTTTATTAGTGTAATTACAAGCTGTTCCTTTCTTCTGTTGGCCATTACTCATTTTCTGTAATGTTCATATCATGTATGTGTGGTTTGCATGCTACATGTGATTTATGATGTATTTGAGGACCTTTTTATCTTAATTTGCACCTGCTTTTTAAGGTTATACAGCATTCATGGTTTTGTAAAGTAGAACCAGAGAGAGCAAAATAAAACTACACAGGCAAGGATGCCGTATAATGAAGGGAAAAGACAGGAACTGGTCCATCCTATGATGAATCATTTTGATTCAGTTGTACTTTAAACAAAGACTGTATCAGCCCCAGCATGCAATTGGCAGTACCCAGCATCCAGATAAGACCTTCTGAAGACCAACACGCTTGAGCAGCCTGTGCATGGTATGAATCCAGGAAGACGCTCCACATTAATGTCCTTTCTTTAATGTATTTCTTCCTGACAGGTGCCAAATTCCCTATTAAATGGACAGCGCCAGAGGCAATTAACTTTGGGGTCTTCACAATCAAATCTGACGTCTGGTCATTTGGGATTCTTCTAACGGAAATTATAACCTACGGCAGGACCCCTTATCCAGGTACGGTCTCTTGAGAATACAGCCTTCCCTCCCATTTACTGCGGAGTGCATCATGATTCCTGTTAAAACTGCTGCTCCAAAAGTTACGAGGACTATTGCTCAGGGGATCAGCCGTGAGATATGGAGCCTTTTACCTCTCTAGTAGGTTACTTGCTTGACTCCTGCCGAGGCCCCGAGTCAGCAAAGCACTTAAGTAGGTGCTTAAATTTAAGTCCCCATGGATGGAACTACTCAGGCACTTGAGTGCTTTGCTGAATCAGAGCCACAAAGTCATCGCAACGCGTAGGCTGCTTGGCGGCCTATGTGGAACGTGTTTGGTGGTTGCAATCCAGTTCCCACTGGGCAGCCGTCTATGGCACAACACCAGCCAGCTTAGCCAAGGTGCGTCCTTGTTGGCAAACTCTGTAGGGAAGCTAAGGGCTGGGACAGGGCCAGGAACACAGACGGCTCTCTGGCTCCAAGGGATGGTGCTGGAAGCTAAGTGCTGGGAATGGAGAGGGAAAGCTGTCTGGCATTGCTCCAAGAGCAGGAAGCTGGGTGGGGCTCTCTGTGACCATTCCTTGCTCTTTCATGCCTCCAGGCAGAGTTCCTCTGGGTAGCTTCCTCTGCCTCCTTGGAGCAGTGGGCGCTGTCCAGGGTCCTCTGCTCGGCGTCCTCCTCTGGGGCCCTTGTTTTGACCCTTTAACCACCCTCCCCTTCCTGGTTTGATTATTTTGTTGATCCCGGGGTTCTTTTGACTCCGCCCCTCTGTTAAGGGGGAGGCCCTTATTGGTTTTATAGGCAGACCTCCCTCTGGGGCCTCGACCTGGCACACAGGGCTTAAACAGGCTAGGCTAAGTCCAGGAGGAGGACGCTGGACAGAGATGCTGGACTCCAGCGAGATTTAATCCAGCTAGCTGAGCTACGGGAGCAGTGAAGTTGCAGCAGCATGGGCTGGACACGCCCACCTGGAACCCTGGGTAATTACTCCGGTGGCCAGCCCACCATTAAGCCCATGGCATCACTGCTCCAGGACCCGAGCTAGCGAGACTGAAGCTAGCTTGGGTGTGTCTAGAGGAGCGACAGTCACACCCCGTGATTGCAGTGTAGATGTGCCCTGACTGTGAGTTTACTGGGGCAGCTCCTGTGCCTAATGCCATGTAGTCCTGATCTTGGCTGGGGCTTCTAGGAGCTACCACCATATCAATAATAACAAGTAGCTGCTGAGCCCTAGCCTGGGGCGTGGCGCGTGGCCTCAGCAGCTGCCATGACGCTCTGCAGCTTTAAAGCTCTGCTCTCCTCTCCTGGCACATAGACGCCCATCCGCGGTGAACTCACACTCAGGGTGGGGGGCGGGTGTTTTGTTCTAGGCATGACCAACCCTGAGGTCATTCGGAACCTGGAGCGGGGCTATCGCATGCCGTGCCCGGACAGTTGCCCTGGAGAACTCTACACCATCATACTGAGGTGCTGGAGGAGCAAGCCAGAGGACAGGCCCACCTTTGAGTACCTGCAGTCCGTCCTCGAGGATTTTTACACAGCAACCGAAAAGCAGTATGAGCCAGAGCCTCTGCCATAGCCAGGAGCCTCGCCACCCCCCGTGGGACAGCGTTGCAGGAGACAGATGACGGCCTGGAGTGCTGGCTGGGGGAGATCCTCCACTGAGCCTTCTCCAGCCACTTTGCTTGGGTATCCCGTGGACATCTAATACAGGACTTCCCCTCCCCCTTGTTTGGCGTATGCGGACCAGCTCCGGATTGTGCTAGGAAATGATGCATTTTGGAGGCTTCTGGGAGGGTGGGGGTGGGACTCTGAAAGCCTATGGAGATGCAAAGAGAAGCGTAATCAGAAGTTGGGAGCGCTCATTCACCCCTTGCATGGGAGTCCCAGCCCAGGGAGCCTGCATCCGCATCCCAGTCATTGGCGTCACAGTAGGGGCCAGTGGACTCCCTTGTGGGATAAGAGAAGTCAAGGGCTGACCGGCCCCTGGAGACTGACGTACTCCCTGCCCCTGGAGCTGGGTCCTTCCTGTCAGGGGGTTGGCAGGGCATCAAGGGAGAAGCTGGCCCTGTCTCTGTCAGTGCTGCGCTGGTATGGCTGGGGCCTTTAATGTCCAGGACTGCCAGTCCATGCAGCACCTATTGCCGGTCAGCAAATAAAGAACTTTGTTATCCGAGCACTCTTCTGCCTTCATTATTAAACTCTCATTTGGCCTCATGATAATCATGTGACACAAGAATGTAAGAACGGCCAACTGGCTCAGACCAGTGGTCCAGCTAGCCCAGGATCCTGTCGTCGACAGTGGCCAGTGCGAGGTACTGCAGAGGGAATGAACAGAACAAGGCAATTATCACATGATCCATCCCCTGTCATCCACTCCCAGGTTCTGACAGTCAGAGGTTCAGGGACACCCAGAGTATGGGGTTGCATCCCTGATCATCTTGGCTAATCGCCACTGGTGGAGCTATCCTCCAGGAACTTATCTAATTGTTTTTTAAACCCACTTACACTTTTGGCCTTCACAACATCCCCTGGCAATGAGTTCCACAGGTTGACTGTGTGCTGTGTGAAGAAGTATTGCCTTCTGTTTGTTTTTAACCTGCTGCCTATTAATTTCATTGGGTGAGCCCTGGTTCTTGTGTTATGTGAAGGGGTAAAAAACACTTCCTTATTCACTTTATCCACACCAGTCATGATTTTATAGACCTCTATCATATCCCCCCTTAGTTGTTTCTTTCCTAAACTGAACGGTCCCAGTCTTTTTAATCTCTCCTCATACAGAAGCTGTTCCATACCCCTAATCATTTTTGTTTTCCTTGTCTGTACTTTTTCCAATTCTAATATATCTTTTTTTGAGATGGGGCAATCAGAACTACACACAGTATTCAAGGTGTGAGCATATCATGGATTTATATAGAGGCAATATGATATTTTCTGTCCTATTTTCGATCGCTTCCCTAATGGTTCCCAACATTCTTTTCGCTTTTTTGACGGCCGCTGCACATTGAGTGGATGTTTTCAGAGAACTATCCACAATGACGCCAAGATCTCTTCCTTGAGTGGTAACAGCTAATTTAGACCCCATCATTTTGTATATGTTGTTGGGATTATGTTTTCCAATGTGCATTGCTTTGAACTTATCAACATTGAATTTCATCTGCCATTTTGTTGTCTGGTCACCCAGTTTTGTGAGATCTTTTTGTAACTCTTCACAGTCAGCTTTGGACTTACCTATCTTGAGTAATATTTTATCATCAAGAAATTTGTCACCTCACTGGTCACCCCCTTTTCCAGATCATTTATGAATATCTTGAATAGCACAGGTTCCAGCACAGATCCTTGGGGCCCCCAATATTTATCTCTCTCCATTGAGAAAACTGACTGTGTATTCCTACCCTTTGTTTCCTGTCTTTTAACCAGTTACTGATCCATGAGAAGACCTTCCCTCTTATCCCATGACTGCTTACTTTGCTTAAGAGTCTTTGGTGAGAGACCTTGTCAAACGCTTTCTGGACCTTCCTTGTCCACATGCTTGTTGACTCCCTCAAAGAATTCTAATAGATTGGTGAGGCATGATTTCCCTTTACAAAAGCCGTGTTGACTCTTCCTCAACAAATTGTGTACATCTATGTGTCTGATTAATTTGTTCTTTAGTATAGTTTCAACCAGTTTGCTTGGTCCTGAAGTTAAGTTTGTCTGCCTGTAGTTGCTAGGATCACCTCTAGAACCTTTTTAAAAAATATAGGTGTTACATTAGCTACCCTCCTACCATCTGGTACAGAGGCTGATTTAAGCGATGGGTTACATACCACAGTTAGTAGTTCTGCCATTTCATATTTGACTATCACACTTATCCTTAGTTTCGCCACCTGTCTATTTATTACTGACCTCGGAACCAAAAGTAGGAGTGGGCTGATAAAGTTTGCGGATGACACGAAGTTGGGAGGTATTGCCAATTCGGAAAAGGATTGGGATATCCTGCAGGGAGATTTGGATGACCTTGTAAAGTGGAGTAATAGTAATAGGATGAAATTTAATAGTGAGAAGTGTAAGGTTATGCATTTAGGGATGACTAACAAGAATTTTAGTTATAAGCTGGGAACGCATCAGTTGGAAGTAACGGAAGAGGAGAAGGACCTAGGAGTCCTGGTTGATCGCAGGATGACTATGAGTCGGCAATGTGACGTGGCCGTAAAAAAAGCTAATGCGGTCTTGGGATGCATTAGGCGAGGTATTTCTAGTAGAGATAAGGAGGTGCTAGTCCCGTTATACAAGGCATTGGTGAGACCTCATTTGGAGTACTGTGTGCAGTTCTGGTCTCCCATGTTTAAGAAGGATGAATTCAAACTGGAACGGGTACAAAGAAGGGCCACTAGGATGATCCGAGGAATGGAAAGCCTGTCGTATGAAAGGAGACTTGAGGAGCTCGGTTTGTTTACCTTAACCAAAAGAAGGCTGAGGGGAGATATGATTGCTCTCTTTAAATATATCAGAGGGATAAATACCAGGGAGGGAGAGGAATTATTTCAGCTCAGTACTAATGTGGACACGAGAACAAATGGATATAAATTGGCCGTCGGGAAGTTTAGGCTTGAAATTAGACGAAGGTTTCTAACCATCAGAGGAGTGAAGTTCTGGAACAGCCTTCCGAGGGAAACAGTGGGGGCGAAAGACCTCTCTGGCTTTAAGATTAAGCTTGATAAGTTTATGGAGGGGATGGTTTGATGGGATAACGTGATCTTAGTCAATAGGTCAATAACGTGCCATCACTGGTAATTAGTACCAATGGTCAATGATGGGATATTAAAAGTTACTACAGAGAACTTTTTCCTGAGTGTCTGGCTGGAGAGTCTTGCCCGCATGCTCGGGGTTCAGCTGATCGCCATATTTGGGGTCGGGAAGGAATTTTCCTCCAGGGTAGATTGGCAGAGGCCCTGGAGGTTTTTCGCCTTCCTCCGCAGCATGGGGCAGGGGTCGCTTGCTGGAGGATTCTCTGCAACTTGAAGTCTTTAAATCATGATTTGGGGACTTCAACAGCTGAGTCAAGGGAGAGAATTATTCCAGGAGTGGGTGGGTCAGCTTTTGTGGCCTGCATCATGCGGGAGGTCAGACTAGATGATCATAATGGTCCCTTCTGACCTTAAAGTCTATGAGTCAGAATAATGGGACTTATTTACATTCCTCCCAGCCATGGGTGCTGTGAGGAGTCTGTGCAGGATGGGTGCTGGGGATAAGGACTGTGCAAATCACTGATTTTTGGTTTCGAAGCCAAACCAAAAAATCAAAGCTCATGTGTGTAAGAGTCCATCGGCCCAGGTCCTACAATCACACCCCGTTGTCGAACGGGTTGACATTTTTTCAAAAAATTCAAAACTTACAGTCTCAAAGGCAGGCCCAGGGAAGCCATGACGTGGGTAAGAAGGAGGGTTTAGTGCATAAGGCATTAGACTGGGACTCAGCAGACATGGGGTCAGCTCCCGGCTCAGATACAAGCTTCCTATGTGACCCTGGGCAAGTCACTTTATCTACACTGTGCCTCAGTTCCCCATCTACAAAATGGGGATGATACTAATTCATGAATGATTGTGATGTACTGAGATAATAGGAACTTAAGAATGGCCACACTGGGTCAAACCAAAGGCCCATCTAGCCCAGTATCCTGTCTTCCAACAGTGGCCAATGCCAGGTGCTTCAGAGGGAATGAACAGAACATGTAATTATCAAGTGATCCATCCTCTGTTTCCCATTCCAGGGTGATGAGGGTCATATAAGATCATAGGTAGGGCCCTCAACAATACTGAGAAAGGAATAATAAAGCTAAGAATTAAGGTTTTATTCTTTCTCTTCAAGAGTGGGCTGACCCTCTGTGATCCTTTGGGCTCTGTCTGCTTTGCATATTATCTGCTTGATGATTTCCAGATCATAGACTTTAAGGCCAGAAAGGATCGCCAGATCCCCTAGTATGACCCCCTAGGCTTAGCATGAACATATTCACCCTGGATTCCCAATTAGGCGGATGATTCCACATGGCAAGGTGACTTTGCAAACAGAAAGGCCCTGCAAATAAATAAATAAAGCAGCCCCAAGCACCACTGCTGGGAGTGCAGTGATGAGCTCATCTCATCAGGAATTCAGAATATGCTAAGGAGATTCCAATAGCTCTGCAAATAAAGACACAAACCTCCATCTAAGATCTGGAAAGGTTGAGGGCAAGTCACTGTTCCAATTCTCCTGGTTTGGGTTTATGCTCTTGTTCAATGCAAACTAATGCATCACTGTCATTATTATTACTAGTTTTGGTTTGATGTGAAACCAAAAAGTTTTGAATTTTTTGGAGACCAAAAAAGTCGGGGGGAAATTGTTGGGGTGTCGAATGAAATGTTTTGTTTAGTGTTCAAGTGTTTTTGCCTTTTAAAAAAATGGAAGTAAATTTTGAAACAAAAAGTCATTTCCAATCAAACAGCCCAAATGTTTTGTTTTGAAAACGTCAAAACAAAACCTTTTTACTTGTTTGGAATTTTTTGTTTGTTTGGGAATTTGACACAAGTTCTCAAAATGTTTCGGTCGACATGAACCTGGAGGTTTGGAGAAAAAAGTTTCATCCAAAGACACTCACCCAGGCCCACTCTAGGGGTGATGCAGTCACTTGCTGGAGGATTCTCTGCACCTTGAGGTCTTTAAACCACAATTTGAGGACTTCAATAACTCAGGCATAGGTTAGGGGGTTGTTACAGGAGTGGGTGGGTGAGATTCTGTGGCCTGCGTTGTGCAGGAGGTCAGACTAGATCAGGTGTCGGCAACCTTTCAGAAGTGGTGTGCCGAGTCTTCATTTATTCACTTTAATTTAAGTGCCAGTTATACATTTTAATGTTTTTAGGTCTCTTTCTTTAAGTCTATAATATATAACTAAACTATTGTTGTATGTAAAGTAAATAAAGTTTTTAAAATGTTTAAGAAGCTTCATTTAAAATTAAGTTAAAATGCAGAGCCCCCCGGACCAGTGGCCAGGACCCGGGCAGTGTGAGTGCCACTGAAAATCAGCTTGCCATAGGTTGCCTGCCCCTGGACTAGATGATCATAATGGTCCCTTCTGACCTTAAAGTCTATGATTCTATCGTGTGTGCTGATGATCCAGTAGAGGGCGCCCTTCCCTCTGAGTGTGTCTGAGTCAAATGTTTAATAAACCAAGATCTTGATGACTTATTTTAACTGAACGTCCCATGAAATTTTGGTATTTTGTGTCCAGGTCAAATTTCAGATGGGTCATTATATTCTGCCTTCTTCAATATTCCCCTGAAGTTTCAATCTTCTTTACTTTGTCTCCACCACCTAATTCAAGCTAGCATCCCTATTCAGCAAAGCATATATGTGGATGCTTAACTTTAAGCAAATGCTTAAGTGCTTTTCTAAACTGTGGCCCTACATTGTTGTATGGGAGTGTTGTATGCTGTTAAATGGCTGTCATGTTCCACCCCAGAGGTAGCTGCATTGCAGCAGTAGCTGGTAAGCGGAGCAATTCTTGTGAGCAGACACTGTGGTTTGTAAAGAGCTGTGGCATGAAAGAAGCACACGGACTGTGGAGATGCTGTAAATCAGGGGTAGGCAACCTATGGCACGGGTGCCGAAGGCGGCACGCAAGCTGATTTTCAGTGGCACTCACACTGCCTGGGTCCTGGCCACCGGTCTGGGGGGCTCTGCATTTTAATTTAATTTTAAATGAAGCTTCTTAAACATTTTGAAACCTTATTTACTTTACATACAATAGTTTAGTTATATATTATAGACTTACAGAAAGAGACCTTCTAAAAACGTTAAAATGTATCACTGGCACACGAAACCTTAAATCAGAGTGAATAAATGAAGACTCGGCACCCCACTTCTGAAAGGTTGCTGACCCCTGATGTAAATGATCATTATTAAGTTGGCCCAGGAGTATTCCAAAGCAGACAGATATTCAAACACAGGCTGTGCCAAAGGTGCTATTCCTCTGTGTTCCCACCAGGTGTCTCTCCCTCCTCACAAATCCCAGGCTGAGTAGCCACCTCTTGAAGCAAAGCCAGCCCTAGAGGCAGCGTGTGGAGTGCAGTGGTACCCTGGCAAAGGGCGTTCCATCCTTACTTTCTCTGAGCGGCTTGCAGCTCCAGTTTGCTGAGTTTACACCGCTGCGATTGCCTCTGCAAACCAAGCCGTTTTCTTTCTGCCTTCCGTGAACACCATCGGCCCTGAGAACAGTCCTGCAGTGTTGTGGGGGATGCATAAGGTTGATCTCCCAAAGCTGCTCTAGCCCTGCAGCGCAGCGAGGGTTAAAAACGTACTTTCGCTGCTAACCTAAGCAGTGACTCACAGACACAGAGGAAGCGCGTGCAAGAAAACAGCCACCGTAAGGGGTTCACGTTTAAGGAGAATCATAGCGTTAAAAAACATTGCAGACGTCCTATTCCGGGGGGCGCTCTGGGGCCCAGCACTGGGAGCCATGGGGACTGTGATCACTGCTGGGCTGGGTGCGTGCCGCATGGAAGGGGTGACGTGGGGGTGGGAGCAGAGGGGGGTTAAGCACCCAAGGGAAAGCGGGGAAGTCGGCGCCTATGGTCTCGGCTCCACCATATACTGGTCTGGAGGGGTGTTGTACCAAGTCAGGCTCTTTCAACATTTTCTAAGGCCTCTGTATCATCGCTTACCTTGTGCCTGGGGAATTTCTTGGAATGGGGAGCGGTACCTGGAGAAGGATTGTTAGGGTTACCCAGTGGATCCAGCTTAGCCCTTTCCAGCTCTAAGCGCTTCAGCTCTAACTCCACTTCCAAGTGCTTCCCCTGCATTTCCGCTTCCGCCGCCCAGCACTTCCCCTCCGCTTCCGAGCGCTTCGTCTCCGCTTCCGCCTCCAAGTGCTTCCCCTGCATTTCCGCTTCCGCCGCCCAGCGCTTCCCCTCCGCTTCCGAGCGCTTCGTCTCCGCTTCCGCCTCCAAGTGCTTCGCCTCTAGGAAGAAATTCCTTTCTCCCTCAGTTAGAACTCAGCCTGAGTTAAGGATATCCCTCCATTCTGGATCTCGGTTGTGGGAGGGCTGACCCTTCCCTCCTGGGAAGTCCCTGCTCCCCCATCTCCTCCCTGCATTTCCATCATGGAGCGGGATGTCTGGGCTTGATCTGAGTCTGTCTTCTCCATGTTGTGCTGCTTTGGGATTTCGGTGCCCGACCTCACCTCATGCACAGGTTGCCCTACTCTAGCCTAACTATTCCGTTGCCATGAAGATAGAAAAGAAAAAAAAATAAACTGCTTGTTGGACTCCCTGGCTTGGCAAGGCTGAACCCTTCGTGTGCCTGTTCCCCCTCAGGCAGCAAAAAAAAAGAAAAGAAAGAGAGAGAGAGAAAAAAACCTCCCTGGGTTTCAAGCAGCCAAAAGGAAAAATGTGTCCTTAAAAAATCCTGAGGTCTGTGCTTCTGGTTCAAAATGATCCCACCGCTCTGCCACCTTGTCAAGGCCGATTCCCCACTCTGGCACTTCGAGTGCAGAAGGTGGGGGCCCGCAAGGATTCTGAAAATTAATACTGGCCACTCCAGGCTGGTATTAAACTCCCAAGGTTACAGCTTTTCTCTGACGTTGGCTTGGTAAATGCTGCCGCCACCCTAGTGAAAAACTGCCTTTTGCAAATCCTGGAAAAACTCACTTGGGAAGTTTTCCCTGAGGCCCCTCGGCTTTTCCACCCCTCCCTCAGGGAAGCCGAGAAACAAGAGGGAAACCCAGCTGTTGCCACCAACTAATTGAAAAACATATGCACAGACCTTTAAAGACACAAAAAGGTAACTTTTATTAAAGAAAAGGAAACACATCTGGAAAATCAGGCTATTGCTAGATGTTATAAAGCAACTGAAAACGGGTTAAACACCAGGAATGGCTCCCTGGAGCCCAGCTTAACGTTACAAAAGAAAACAAAAATACCTGAGCTTAGCACAGAGGAAATCCACAAGCCAAAATAAAGAAATAAACCTGATCGCGTCTATCTAAACATTCCCTGTCCCAATGAATCCTTCTAGGGATGGAAGCTGATTTTTCATACCTGGTCCAAACTTTACACAGCATTTCTGCTGCCCCTGTCTTTTCAGCCACCAGAGAACAACAGAGAGACAAAGGGAAAGCTTTTTTCCCATTTTAAAAAGTTCTAGCCTTCCCATTGGCTCTTTTGGTCAGGTGCCCACTCCCTTTCCTTTACCTGGGGGACTTTTTTTTAACCCTTTACAAGTAAAGCAAGCAAAGAACAGACACCAAGAGGGACTTTATAGCTATCTGGCTGGCTGGGTGTCCATAAAAGGGAGTTACTCCCCCCCACCCCATTCATTTATCACAGGGTTGTTTGAGGGAAGTTTGCATTGGTACTAGGGATAGATAATACACTTGCGTTGGAGATAGAGAATACACTTCAGCCTCTGGAGCGGTCCACCCTGTAAGGAAAATCCACTTAATAATTACTTAGCTTGTCAGATCCACTTAATTTGACTATAAACTCTTCGTGGCAGCGACTGACTTTTTGTTCCGCGTTTGTACAGTGCCTAGCACAACGGGGTTCTGGCCCATGACTGGGGCCCCTAGGTATTTCAGCAATACACATAATAAATCATGAAAAAAAGCTAGCACGTGAAGTCCCGATTCAGAAGTTCAATGTGAGGACGATCAGAAGACGCGAGATCTTGGAGCTGATTCTCTGTTTTAATTCGGACAAAGTAATCATTGTGCAAGGAAAACAGCTGCAAAGAATGACCAGTGTCCAACGTAACAATTGCAGACCACCCTGCTATTCGTTTATTCCCCTAGGTGGCGCTGGTTTGCCTTCCATGAGCTACTGCCACTGCAGTGGCCCAAATGACCTATGCAATACAGGACGTCTCTGAGCTTGATCTACTGTTTCTGAAGCTACTGAATACAGACTAAAAATAAATTCTTGCCCCTCTCGGGGGTTAAGCCCTTCTCTCTCCCCCTCTCCCCCCGCAGTTCTCACAGGCCAAACTGAGGCAGGGACGTGGTAAAAATAAAGGCCAGAATCTAATATTCAGAGTCGTCCTATTTTGTTTTATAGCCTCAGAGCTCAGGCCCAGACAAAGGAAGCTGCAGTAGAGAGGAAGGATGATCCGGTGGTTAGGACACTAGCCTAGGACTTGGGGCATGTGCCCTGGCTTTGCCACAGGCTTCCTGTGTGACCTTGGGCAAGTCATTTAGGACCAGATCCTCAAAGGTAGTTAGGTGCCTAACTCCCACTGGTTTCAGTGGGATCTGGGTCTTAGTCTCCCTGTGCCTCAGTCGTTGTGAACATAAGCTAAATATGAGTCAAACAGTGTAATGCTGTTGCAAAAAAAGCAAACATCCTTCTGGGATGTATTAGCAGGAGTGTTGTAAGCAAGACACGAGAAGGAATTCTTCCGCTCTACTCAGCACTGATAAGGCCTCAACTGGAGTATGGTGTCCAGTTCTGGGCGCCACATTTCAGGAAAGATGTGGACAAATTGGAGAAAGTCCAGAGAAGAGCAACAAAAATGATTAAAGGCCTAGAAAACATGACCTATGAGCAGGGCCGCCCGGGGGGGCAAGTGAAGCAATTTGCCCCAGGCCCCGGGCCCCGCAGGGGCCCCCACGAGAGTTTTCAGGGGCCCCCACGAGAGTTTTCAGCGGGTCTTTGGCGGCAGGTCCTTCAGTGCCGCCGAACACACCCGGAGCGAAGACCCGGAGCTTCTTCCACTCCGGGTCTTCGGCGGCAGTTCAGCGGCGGGTCCTTTACTCGCTCCGGGACCTGCCGCCGAAGTGCCCCGAAGACCCGGAGCGGAAGGACCCCCACCACTGAAGACCCCAGGCCCCCTGAATCCTCTGGGCAGCCCTGCCTATGAGGAAAGATTGAAAAAAATGGGTTTGTTTAGTCTGGAGAAGAGAAGACTGAGAGGGGACATGATAACAGTTTTCAAGTACATAAAAGATTGTTACAAGGAGGAGCGAGAAAAATTGTTCTTCTTACCCTCTGAGGATCGGACAAGAAGCAATGGGCTTAAATTGTAGCAAGGGAGGTTTAGGTTGGACATTAGGAAAAACTTCCTGTCAGGGTGGTTAAGCACTGGAATAAATTGCCTAGTGATGTTGTGGAATCTCCATCACTGGGGATTTTTAAGAGCAGATTAGACAAACACCTGTCAGGGATGGTCTAGATCAGGGGTCGGCAACCTCTGGCACGCAGCTCGCCAGGGTAAGCGCCCTTGCAGGCTGGGCCAGTTTGTTTACCTGCCACGTCGGCAGGTTCGGCCGATCGCAGCTCCCACTGGCCGCGGTTCGCCGTCCCAGGCCAATGGGTGTGGCGGGAAGCCGAGGCCAGCACATCCCTCACCCGCGCCGCTTCCCGCAGCCCCCATTGGCCTGGGATGGCCTGGGATGGCCTGGGATGCCAGTGGGAGCCGCGATCGGCCGAACCTGCCAATGCAGCAGGTAAACAAACCGGCCTAGCCCGCCAGGGGGCTTACCCTGGCGAGCCGCATGCCAGAGGTTGCCGACCCCTGGTCTAGATAATACTTAGTCCTGCCTTGAGTTCAGGGGACTGGACTAGATGACCTCTCGAGGTCCCGTCCAGTCCTATGATTCTATGATTCTATACAGCACACAGAGACAACTAGTGGCTGGATAATGTACTACACATAAATATATCTGTGGCAGAGCTGCTCATCATGACGCATTCATTCTCCACAGTTTGCGTATTATTGAACAAAAAAATGTGACTCATTTGTGCTGAAACAAACAGGAGTCAAATGTTGCAGCTAGACTTAGGAAGGAGCTGGATAATTTTATGATCAATAAAAGCATTTCTAGAGCTGGATGAATGCAATAAAAAGGAGTTGTGAGTGTCCTTTGGACTATACACCATCAATTCCCTGCATTGGTATTTGCAGCCTTTTTATTTCCTTTACACAAACACTTGTGCGAACTGCTTGTTGGCTCCCTGAGGGGTTCGTGGAAAATGCGCATGTCACAAGCACTCATCTGGCTGCATAGCACACCAGTTTCCACACTGGGAAACTAGGTGAAGTCGGAAAAGCTCCCATTGGCTAATGGTGTGCCATTGGACTTTGGAAATGACAGTAGGATCAGCTTGAAATCTCTATGTGGGTTTGAGCATTGGGGGTCACCCACCCAGGGAACATAAACAATGTCATGTGCCACAGGCCACGCCTACCCTAGAAGCGCTTTACCTGAGTTGCTGTACTGATACGCTATACTAGCGACATACTCCTCATATGGATGCAGCTGCACCAGCAATTGGTCTATCGGTGTAAACACCAACCGCCTGGTCCTGCTCATACTAAGACTGGTGATAGCAGAGCATGTACACGGAGGCCTGTGGGCGATAGTACAGCGTTTGGCTCTATTTCATACAATTCACACTCAATTCCTTCCACCCCACCCCATCACTGGTCCCAGTGCACAAAGAAATTCCCTCTGCTCAATGCTGGGCCATCAACAGATTCGATGGCATTGCAGACTTTCACGTTGGGAAAAGGTGACCACTAAATGCCCCGGAAACTTTGCACCATAAGAATCTACAGAGTTCGGGTTTGTCAGCTCTTGACAATTCGCTGCAATGGTGATCCCGGAACACCTCCCTGTCTGAATACAGAATAAGGGTGTCCACACAAGGGCTTACACCGAAATGACTCTTCTGGAGTAATTATTCCAGCATAGCTATGTCGGTGAATTCCCAAGTGCGGACAAGCCCTTAGGCTGGTGTAAATCAGCACAGTCAGTGGGATTATGCTGATTTTCACCAGCGGAGGATTTGATCCTTAACGTCTGCAGTTGTACGGGTGACTTCTGTAACTGGATCTACACTGGGGAACATCCCCAGAAGTCACCGTGGTGACCATAGTGATCTGAGACAAAGGGTTTCTTCTGAGAGTGTCTACACTGCAGTTAGACATCTGCGGCTGGCCTGTGCCAGCTGACTTGGGCTAAGGGGCTGTTTAATTGGGGTGTAGATGTTTGGGTGGGCTGCAGCCCGAGCTCTGGGACCCTCGCAGGGTCCTAGAGTCCAGGCTCCAGCCCGAGCCTGAATGTCTACACCACAACTGAACAGCCCCACAGCCCAAGCCCCGTGAGCCCAAAGCAGCTGGCCTGGGCCAGGCGTGGGTTTTTGATTGCAGTGTAGACACACTCTCCGAGCCCGCTGTGGATTTTAAGTCCACTCGTCATTTCATTGGGCCTGACCTAAGTATGAGCAGATGTAAGTCCTGCCGCCGTACACCCAGGGCCGGCCCTAGACCAAATGGCACCCCAGGTGAGGAGCGTCTTTGGTGCCTTCCCTCCATTTGTGAAACTTGTGAATTCCTTACTTTTTATTGCATTTGTAGCCCATTTCCTGACTTTGCGGCCCGATTTGCATGCATGGCTTATCCCTGTCATAGAAGACGATACATTTGCATGCCAGGATCTGTAAATCTGTATTTATTCATGCTAACCACAAAAACAGCATCCCGAGCCCAGCACACCCAGCACCCCAAGTGGTCACCTGGTCTGCCCCGAACCCCTAACCTGCCCCTAACTCCAGCCCTACATACACCCTCAGGCTACAAGCCCCCTGCAGCAGGGAGCGTGGCTCGTTGGGGCGTTCCTGAGAACCAAGTGTTGATGGCAAAGGACTCACCCCTCACCAGGATGCTCAGAATTTTTCAGGCCCAGACTCTGCTCTTACTCACACCGGTGGACACAGGATAGCCACGTGAGACGCAAAGGGGCTCCTCGGAACGTAGGGCAGTGTAACGGAGAGAGGCATGTGACTCAGTGCTGGGCGAATGTACGGTGCTATACAAGGAATAATCGCCATCCCCCAATCTCAGCAGGGACAGGCCTGGTCAGAACCTACTGGGGAGCCTGCCCAGACAAACCCCAAACACTGCAGCCAGTTATGAGGTGTCATCTGTCCCTGCAAGGCTGAACACCTGCTCAGCCCAGGGTGGGATCACAGGGCAGAGGAGAAGGTGCGGGAGCCTTTCCCGCCATGAGCGGACCCGGACCCCAACCTGGCGCTCCCCAGCACTCCCGGCTGAGGGCTGCGCTCCTCAGTTGTGATTTATAACATGGACATACAAGGAAGAGCTGGGCTTGGGCTCCAGGTGCCTTTGCCAGCCTTTCCAAACGCAATGGAATCGAGGGCAGCTGTTCCCCGCCCCACAGCCCCAGCGATCTGCTGGGATGGGCACACGGCCGGACCTCTAGCTCCCCCACCGGCAAGGAAACTGCCATCAGCAGCTGATATTGGGAGAGCCATGTCTTGGTACCCCGGCCCCGCACTGGCAGGACAACTCTACTGCCCCAGCCGCTCCATTACCCTTCTCCCCCATGCACCACTCAGAACAGCCAGAACAAAGACTAGTCTGTCATTTTCCACTTATAATAATATAATAAAAATAATAAATGGAGATATACCTATCTCATAGAGCTGGAAGGGACCCCGAAGGGTCATCGAGTCCAGCCCCCTGCCTTCACTAGCAGGACCAATTTTTTGCCCCAGATCCCTAAGTGGCCCCCTCAAGGATTGAACTCACAACCCTGGGTTTAGCAGGCCAATGCTCAAACCACTGAGCTATCCCTCCCCCCCTCTTCCTTGTAGAGAACCCAGGTGTCACTTCAGGGCATTTAAATACGTACGGCTGAGCAGAGAGAGCTGGGGTGGTTGTATGCACCATCCCCTCTCAGCATGAGGATCAATGCCAGGCATTAGATTGCCTGCCACACTGACACAACCGATGGATGGGTCAAACAGCAGCTGTGGTGCGGGGCTGCAGGGTGGATTTTCTGGCCTGTCTTCTGCTGGAGGTCATCTAGATGGTCATGACCAGGGAGCCTAGAAATCCGTCGGCCACCAAAAAAATGCAGAGAGACGCGGACTTTGTGTTTTTACAGAGAATCTTTCGTTTTTACATTTTGTGAAAAAATAAAAACATATGCAGTGGAACCCCGATTAGCCGAGCTAATTGGGACCGGGGCCAGATCGGATCATCAAAAATTCGGCTAATCGGGAGAACGGGTGGCATTTGGCCTGTCGGCCCCAGGTGGCAGGGCTCGGGCTGTCAGCTTAAAAATTGTAAATATGTCAATAAAACATTGTGTTCAACTGATACCTATCTATACCGTGGCTAGGGAAACTGTAGTTCAGCATTTCATTTTCATCGCAGAAAAATGGGATTGTTACGGTTTTTTTATTGGAGAATTTTGGAGTTTTTATCACGGAAAATTAGGATCCCTGGTCATGACGCTCCCTGTTGGCCTGGAAATCCACGAGTTTATGACGTCCAACCTGCAGCAAGAGTTTTCTCTGGCAGAGCGCCCATTCCCCATCCTCCTGCAGCTAGACTCACCCCTGCCTAGTGACCTTTCACTTTGAGGATCTCAGCGGCATTAACGCTTCCTGAGGTGCCCTGGTGAATCTGAAAGACGACCTGAAACTGCAGAAGGTTTTGTAAATGAATCTTTGGGGGCACATTAGACCAAATTCTGCCCTGGTTGACTTGGGCACCACGTCCCTTAAAGTCAATGGCATTTGTGCTTTCTTACACCAGAGCAGAATTTGGCCCGCAAGGGTTCATAGGCTAGAGCATCAGAGGCTATCAAGCAGCAGAGCTCCATGGACGGCCATGCACAGATCGCCAAAACTCTGTTGCAGTCTATGGCACTAGGTTGATTGACACCAGCACAGGGTCTATAGATATGTCCCTATGTCAGTCTATATCTTCTTCACCAAGTTGCATTCAATCATTGTGCCCTTCACGTTGCACGCTAGGTGGTCCTCAGCCCCACCGCATGGCCGCTTCCCCCTGATAACTCAGGGGTCTTAAAGGTCAGCTTCAGGTCAGCAGCTGAGCATGTATCAACCAGCCTAGACACGCTCCACTCCAGGAGTAGCTATGTTTAGGGGTAGTTACTCTCTGATCTTCAATAACCTGGCAGCGGCGTGTAAACACTGGGCTTGATGTGATAGTGTTGTCAGTGCATAGTTCACGACCCCCCTTTAGCATCCCCACGATATCAGTTCCTAAGAAGAACCCGCAAGGTGGAGCCGTGGACAAAGATTTCCAGAGTTACCTATTGATCTGTGGCATTGATCTGTTGCGTAGGAGGCTTGGAGGTTAAAATGGGGTAGTCAGGACAGTCTGATGGCCTTACTTCACTTTAGCTTCATTGTGTAAGTGAATTAAGCTGAAGTGAACCCCCCTGGGCCCATTCATCCGTGCACCCGCACGTGCATGGGACAAGAGGTTCCAATCGCACATTTTATACACACAAATGAAAAATAACTCCCTTAAAAAGAACAGGACAGCGGCAAAGCCGAGCACTACAACACAGTCTTCAATTGCATGATCACACCTGATCCCAGATGTTCCCTCAGCTGACCCCTGCCCTGGTGGGTGCTCAGTGAATGAGGCAGCTGTTGAATATTTGTTTTCCTGGTGGCTCAGGGAGTAGAACGCTGCTTCCTTCGCTGCCCGGCGCATCGGGGCCCTGGTCCCAAGCCCTTTTGAGTCAATGGGAAGCTGCCCAGGACTACATTGAGCTTTGGAATAAGCTTTGAAGAAGGCAGGGCTCTGTTCACCTTTGTCCTCCCACCCTCTCTCTGCCAGCTGCCTCTCACTGGTCCCTCAGTCTGTCCTGTCAGCCCTTGCTCTAAGACTGCGAGCTCCTTCCAGAAAGATCTCCCACATTACGCTCACCTGCAGACTGAGGTGCACACCAGCGGCACCACACCATATCAAAAAATAACAAGCTGTCTCCTGTTCCCAGTCCCGGTTCCCCGGACGGGAGCGAAGGAAACAAAAACCACGCTGGATGCTATTTGAATGCTCAGGACACTGAACCATTATTGTGTGCTGCCCGCCGCACAGTCTCTCTTTGATGCAATAACTCCGGGCCTGATTCTCAGCACAGCTGAGCATCCATTGGCTCAGTGAGGAGCAACAGGTGACAAACGCTACAGTCTTAGCTGCACCTGGTGGTGATTAGGCACGAGAGAGGCCGTGTGGTTAGTGGATAAAGCGTTTGAGTGGGACTCAGGTAACCTTGGTCCTCTTCCAAACTCTGCTTTATGCCCTAGGACAAGTCACTTTGCCTCCGTTTAGACAGCAGGTCTATATCTGACCAGTGTCTAGCTCAATAGGGCGCTGATTTTGCTTGGGACATTTAAGTGCTACTGTAATACTGTCGAGAACACAAAGCTCCTGGGTGGAGGCTAATGGCCTGAGGATTCTCCTGTCCTGTCCGCTGGTGTGATCCCATCTCTGGAGTCCCTCCTAGTTTACACCAACGTGAGTGCAGAATCAGGCCCTAGACGGGGCGTTCGACTCTCCTGGTGCTTTGGTTCCAAAGCTGGTTAGCTTTCACCCGGGAAGAGACTGGAAAATGAATGTAGAAGAAATCCGAGGGATCTTCCCCTAGCCAATGTGCAAGGTGAAGGTCATGGGATGGAGCCATCTGTGCATGGCGTTACCGAAGAATTCTCCCATCCAATACCTCTCTCCTCCCCCTCCTGCTCTTGGAACACTCCTGTGTGTCTCTGACACAAAACAAGCTGACTCCATCCAAAATATTTTTTTTAAAGTTCCCCAGAGCTCAAGGTAACAGCGGAGAGCAGCTGTGCTGGGTTCCCGTCTCCGCCCTCCCCTCCCCTCCGGCGAGAATGTTCTGTACCCGGCCGGCAGTAATGCCAGGAGGGATACAACCTGCGTCAGACGGCACCAGCTGAGGGGCCTTGACTTCTGCAGGGGAGTGAGAAGGACAGGCAGGGGCTGTGCATTAAAATGAATATATGAGTCACAAACAACAACACTCAGTCACAAAACGCTCTGACCTGATTCTCCTCTTGCTAACTACAGCTACATGCTGCTGTAACTCATAGGAACCTAGCAATTGCTGTTCTGGGTCGGGTCTGGCATGTTGTCTCCAGAAGTAACTAGCACCAGCTGCTTCAGAGAAAGGTTCCAGACTCCCTCTAATGGGAAGCTCTGGAATAAATGCCCCTGGGAATGTTTCTTCCTGACCACCATTAGTTAGAGGTTGGAGCATGCCTTGGAGTATGAGGGTTTATATCCCTTCCAAAGCTCTGGCCTATTATTTTTAATCCTTACCATTATCACTCTGGATATTCTTATTCATAGGCGCCGACTCCGTGGGTGCTCCAGGGCTGGAGCACCCATGGGGAAAAATTGGTGGGTGCTCTGCACCCACCGGCAGCTCCCCGCCCCACCCCCCAGCCCCAGCTCACCTCCGCTTTGCCTCCGCCTCCACCTCCACCTCCTTCCCTGAGCGCATCGCATCCCCACTTCTACCCCTACCTCCCAGCGCTTGCCACCGCAAAACAGCTGTTGGAATGGGGGCAGGGCAGGGGCGGAGTCGGGGCCGAGCCGGGGGCAAGCACCCACCGGCGCCAGGAAAAGTTGGCGCCTATGTTCTTATTATCCATATAAAGGTCCAGTCTTTTTTTTTAAACCCTCTAAGATCCAGACTCCCATGATATCTTGTGGCAATGAGTTCCATTGGCTAATAGTGCAGGGTGTGAAAAAGTATTTCCTTTTACTTACTCCCACAGGAATTCCATTGACCTGAACTGGTTCTGATTTACAATGGAGTACAGGAGAGTAGGACCAGGCCTGTCCTTTCCATTGTCAGTCCATGAATGTAACACAGAGTTGTTCTCTCCTGCATTGTAAGATAATGAAAAGAAAACACAACTATTTCAGCTTGAAGGCTCATTCCTCTGAACTGCTGAGAGCTCTCTGAGATGCAGAGCCCTCCGCTGCTTTTAAAGTCAGTGGGGGCCCTGCCTTAAAGGGTCACCACCGCACAGAAACCCCAGGGAGGTACTCCTAAAATGGCTGCCATTCGAGGAGGCTGCCTGCCTGGACCATTTGCTCCCCACTGCAGTCTCTGGGAGGTGTGGGTGCTCAACACGTCTGAAAACTCATGCCCAAGATGTCCCAGGTTGGGCACTCCAAAACAGGGGCCCCTTCTGAAAATTTGGCTGCAGGGTGACTTGGCTTAGGTGACATGGGGAACCAGTGTCAGAAGGAACACCGGCATTCCTGGCTCTCTGGCCCCCTTGCAGGGACCAGTCCATTAGGGAGCGCACAAAATCCCACCATGGAAATAGGTTGCACTCTGCCGATTGGGCAATGCTGAAACATACATTTTTGGAGCACCCGCCTCCCCATTTTCTCCCCTGTTGGTTTCTTCCTCCCATCACTCTTAGACCCTTGGTAGGAAGACAGGCCAGTGGGCCCAATGCAAACAGCTTGCAGGTGACCCTGCTCCAGGCAGTGCTTAAAGCAATACTGACATACTCCAGCTGTCCTTGAATGAATGCATGGGGGGAAAGAGAGGAGGAGCCCAAAGATTCCCTCCCCTGTGCCCTAAATTAAGCAAAGCAAAGTGCTGGGCCAAGTGAATCACTCTAGATGCTGAATAATCTGGTTGATGTCCTTGCTGTTTAAAACATATAGCAATATATTGCACCCACATAGCCCCTTTCAGCCAAGGGTCTCAAAGGGTTGTTTCCCAACGGAGCAGAACTACACTTAACCGGTGTACACCATCCACGGGGCGGTCACCGCTCACGCCTTTCACTGTCCACAGTCCAAATGCCTGGAGCCTGTCTACACTGGTACTTCCACCAGCAGAGCTGCACGGAACCATGCTGGGAGAACGTGTGTCTTTGGCTCCCTCTACTGGCTGGTCCCCACAGATTAACTCTGCTGCAACGGCCAAGTGGGGGATTTAGGTCTTTGGCTCAAGTGCCGTAGAGATTCATGCTTTCACGGCAGAGAGTTCCAGGTTCAACCCTTATTGTTGGTCAAGTGGGGTAGGCGATATTAGCAGTGGTGGGAAATTCATCAGAAAAAAGGCTAGTGTAGCTGCAGCCAAGTGGCCTAATCTGAAGATGAGGAGAGGTGTCCACATCACAAATGCGATGCCACCGCCCTTTGGCACTGAGTCCATCCATTCTCCTCTTCTTGACCACACATATGGGAGTGCATCTATTCCCATCAGATCCTTGGGAGGCAAGGAAGTTCTTCCTACCCCATTGTAGGGATAGGAAACTGAGGCACAGAGAGATGAAGAGACTTGCCCCAGGTCACAAAGAGAGTCTGTGGCAAAGGCAAAGGACCAAATCTATATTTCCAGACTCCCAAGCCAGGATAGCCACAATACCCATCTTTCCTTCCACAGCACCATCCCCGGCAATCTCAGAGAGGTCAAGGACTGACAAGGCATGAAAATAGAATTACCTTCTCCCTGCTAGGGCTGGCCCCTCTGGCTCACATTTCTGGGAGGTCCGTGTGTTGGACCTGTCCCATGTATAGAGGACTGAAGTCCCTAGACTGGCCAGCCTGCCACCTTTAGCCAGCACTTGAAAAGAAAGGGCAGGGGCAGGCAGGGAAGAATGTTTATCCCATGACTTCTAAGGAACTCCACCACATTCCACCCTGAAGACAGTTTGCTGGCTAAAGAAGTGGTCCGTAACATGTGCCAGATGGTAACCAATTACCTCAATCGAGGCACATGCTCCATGCAGCAATTGGCTGAGGAGCTTTCTCAGCCCTTGAACTCCAAGCAGGTGGTGGTGTCCGAAGAGCACTTTGCAGCCAGGGTTCCCTGCAGATCCTCAGCCCCGATGGCTCGAGTTTCTCCACCAAAACACCAGCTCGGCAGGGCCACCCACAAAGGACAGAGCAGATGAGGTGCCATGAGCTTCCCCCCACTTTGCACAGCTCCCACGGTCCTCACGCTTGTTGTCCTAAGAGCCATGACACAGAATATCGCGGCCAGCCAGCTTGTGTCTGCCAGCATGTGACCGAACACTGGGTTTGGCCAGTTATCAGCTGCCCCACCTGCATGTGGCTGTTACACAGGGCCGGCGCAACCCATTAGGCGACCTAGGCAGTCGCCTAGGCAGCAAAAAAAAAAAAAAAAAAAAAAAAAGCCACGATTGCGATCTGCGGCGGCAATTCGGCGGGAGGTCCTTCGCTCCGAGCGGGAGTGAGGGACCCTCCGCCGAATTGCCGCCGAATAGCTGGACGTGCTGCCCCTCTCCCGAGTGGCCGCCCCAAGCACCTGCTTGTTCAGCTGGTGCCTGGAGCCGGCCCTGCGCCTAGGGCACAAACATTTGAGGGGCGCCAGCACCCCAGCCGGCCGTGGAAATTTGGGGTCAGGACCTTGCGCCGTTGCTGTTGGGGGCGGCATTTCGGGGGCAGGACCTTCCGCCACCTAGGGCGCCGGAAATGCTGGCGCCGCTACTGCTGTTACATGCCACTCATTCCATCTTTTGGGGATTCTCCCATTTGCATAGGGATGATCCCATGTCCTGAAAGCCATTAAAGGAGTCCCAAATAAACCTCCTGGATTTACAGTGCCTGGAGGCAGCCTCGTCTAGTGAACAGGGTTTAATTTGTTATTTATACTGATCTTGGTCAAGTCACTTCATCACTTTGTGTCTCGTAGGGACAACAGTAATTTTGGCTCAGAGGGATATTGGAAGAAGTCAAGGGAAAGGCAAGGGGAGGACATAACTACTGTTCTTTCAGTGAAAACGAAGCAAGGCAAAGGAGCGGAGATGGAAATTTTGATTTGGGGGATTTCTTTTTCATTTGTTTTCCAACAGCAAAATGGAAAGAAAATACTTTGGTTTGTTGGACGGATCCCAGACATTTCATGTTGAGTCATCCAGCTGCATTGTCCTCTTGGAGTGCTTTGCCTCATGGAGCCACTGGAAGACAAAGTGACTTGCCCATTGTCACATAGCAAAGCAGAGACTTGAAACCAGGTCTTCCATATCTTCCAGGGCTAGTGCCCAAACCACTGGCCCATCCTTCTTCTCTTCCACTTTGTCTTCAAAGCAAAGGAAAAAATATGACTCCTGACTCCCCGGCCATCTCCCCACCCCATCTATTGGACCATGGTGCCCCACACTTAACTTATCTCTTTGAAAAATAAACGGCGCAAGATATAACAAGAAAAGATGCTACTATAGAGAGCAGCAATTCCTAAATTGTGCTCTACAGAGGAGCTTGGGACTTGTCTGTGGAGAGCTGGCTGGTCAGATGATATTGGCTCGTCCCTTTTCTTTCCAGCTGTAAAGCTAAAAATACATCCGTTCTTTCCCAAAATTCCTACTCCACATACTAAAGGGTGATCGTATTTTCAAAATAAAAACCTGGGACTTTTGTGGCAACATTTTTTAGGGATTCAAAATAGTCCACAAATGTAAAAAGTACACTTTTTCTTGTGCTTGCTGGCAGGGCCGGCTCCAGGCACCAGCTGACCAAGCAGGTGCTTGGGGCGGCCCCTCGGGAGAGGGGCGGCACGTCCAGCGATTCGGCGGCAATTCGGCGGAGGGTCCCTCACTCCCGCTCGGAGCGAAGGACCTCCCGCCGAATTGCCGCCGCNGTAGGGATTCAAAATAGTCCACAAATGTAAAAAGTACACTTTTTCTTGTGCTTGCTGGTCTCAGTACTGCCAGCTCTTGATTTTACAGCCATGCTGGCAGATTTCTCGGGGCAGAGGATTTTTTTCCAGTAACATAACATCTGAATGGGTTTTCTCGTCGATCAAATGTCATTAACATTCACTTTGAGCAAAAGAACAGCTTTGATCGTGTCTGCTGTGAGCTGTGTCTGTACTGTTCCTAGCACAGCTGACTCCTGGCCCAGGAAGGGGGATTCTATGCTAATACAAATAATACACTCCCATGATTTTTTTCTTTTAGCTCTGAATGCAGTTCTGCAGGACACATGCAACTTCTGCTTGGTGAGGCAATATGTCCCGAACAGACAGATTGCTTTTATTTTGTTTTGTTTTTATTGATGCAATGAAAAAACAGGATGTTTCAGATGTCCTGAGAAGCTCCTGGGGCAGCACAGAAAAAAAAACCACACTGTCCAGGTGAAGATAGGACAGATGGTCACTTATATGTGTCACATAGCCAACCCCAAGCTTTCAAAAAGCTCCCTCCTCTCCCCCCACCAAAAATTACGATTGTCTTTAAAAATTAGGATATTTTAAAAGGAAATATTTTGGGGTTCTGTTTATTTTCCTTCTGCGATTTGAGCATTGAGAATTCATGTCTCGTCCACAACCATGGAGGAGTAAAATCTTTTATTTTGTGATGAAATCTGAGACTTTTGAGCAATCACATCACTCCAGGAGTTGGGGCTTCAACAACAGCACCCCCAAACTGTGAGATGAAATCATGAGAGTCGGCAGCCAAGCACCTGCTGAGGTTGCCACTGGCATGTTAGATAATTGTAGATGGGAGAGGGTACCGTCCATTTGTGAATGCAAGCAGAGGTGGGGTCACAAGACCATGTCTCCACGAAGGTTCTGATTCATAGAATCATAGAAGATGAGGGTTGGAAGAGACCTCAGGAGGGCATCTAGTCCACTCCCCTACTCAAAGCAGGACCAACCCCCAACTAAATCATCCCAGCCAGGGCTTTGTCAAGCCTGACCTTAAAAACCTCCAAGGATGGAGATTCCACCACCTCCCTAGGTAACCCATTCCAGTGCTTCACCACCCTCCTAGTGAAATAGTGTTTCCTAATATCCAACCTAGACCTCCCCCACTGCAACTTGAGACCATTGCTCCTTGTTCTGTCATACCTCTGTTCATCTCAAAGAGCAGACTATTTGACCTCTTAAAGCCTCTTAAATTCCTATGATGGGTAGCACCTTACTCTACGAGTGGCCCCAATGGAACCATTTCTGGAGTAAGGAACCATTTAACTCACCCGTTCCCTGTCCTTTCCCAACTGTACCTTGCGGTGACCAGCAGCTCCAGCCCTACTGACCTCGGGTGCCTCTGATGGGGCCCCTTTTTGGACCTCGTTTTCAAATGAGTTTGGCTCCAGAGGGTTAAAGACGCTCTTGGCTCCCATTATATCATGCCTGCCTAATTTACATTACAGTCCACAGTCAGTCACAGGAAGAGCACTGAACGCTGGAGTAACTCAACAAAATTAAGCTGGCAAAAATGCAGAGGGGCTGCCAAGGAACAGGCTGGGGGTATCTGACCGAGTCACAGAAGAGGAAGTCAGATGAAAGCAGGCTCTATGCTAAGGATGGGTTATCTAGTTTGGATACATTATCCTTACCCTTGCGTTCCCTGTGATCCTCTGTCCATTTTTAGATCTGGGACCTTTTATTAGATTCTCGCATATTTAGGGTTGGTTTATATTTACTCCAAACACCACGAGGAAAACGATCCCAGGGAATGTGCAGCCCTGCCCGAACCCGGAGGCGCATGAAATGATAACGACGACGTTTAGCCCTGACGTAGCCCTTCAAATAAATGAGCCTCACAAAACCCCTGCGCAGCAGCTGAGTAGCTCTCCCACCATTTTACAGATGAATCCACTGGGACTTGCCCAAGGCTACAGAGAGCCGGGGCTAGCACTGGGCTTAGCCGCCTGGCTCCTGACTCCCAGGACTGTGCTTAGACCGCTAGGTCTCATTGCCGCCGCGGCCAACTCGTTCCCCGGGCATTTCGAGCCTGGATTCTCAAGGGCAGATGCCATTGAAATCATCACACCGGGCCGGTTCGTCAACGGGATTTAGGGGCTTAAAGATGCAGCTAGGGGCTTGGCGGGGTTTTCGAAAATGGCTAAGCGGGTTAGGCACCCAACTTCCAGTGAAATCAATGGGATTTAGGTGCTTTTGAAAATCCCGCTAGGCATTTAAGTCCCCCTGGAAATCTGGCCAGCTGGGACAGAGTAGGAAGGGAAGGTTGGGAGGGAATACTGGCCGGGTTGGTGGAGGTCATTAAAAAGTGCCCTTTTCCTTTGGTAAATCCTCACCTGCTGTGACTGTGGCACTAATAGATTATGGCTCATAGCCTACCTAACGGCTCTGCAGCTCATTTAGTGCAATATAATTACACTTTCTGGTGGCCTCCACTATCTGCAGCCTAACTGGGGAGGATCTGTATTCAGAGGCGGCTCTATGGTTTTTGCCGCCCCCAAGCACGGCAGTCAGGCGGCCTTTGGCAGCATGTCTGCGGGCGGTCTGCGGTCACACCGATTCAGCGGCGTTTCAGCGGGTGATCTGCCGGTCCCGCGGCTTCGGCGTACCCGCCGCCGAATTGCCGCCGAAGCCGCGGGACCGGGACCAGCGGACCTCCCGCAGGCATGCCGCCAAAGGCCGCCTGACTGCCGCCCTCACAGAGACTGGCAGGCCGCCCCAGGCACGCGCTTGCTGCACTGGTGCCTGGAGCCGCCCCTGTCTGTATTCCCAGCAGCACGGTGAGGTTAGAAATATTGGTTATCGATGGCAAAGGGAGTAACAGTAGCCTAGATTTAAGGTTGCCTGGCGCTTCCCATTGCAAGACCTTGGCTTCAGTTGCTTTGCCAGCCGTGAACATTTTGGGCTCACATTTTCCATGTCGGGTGTGTGCCTCAGGCCCAGGGGCGGCTCTATGTATTTTGCCGCCCCAAGCACGGCAGTCAGACAGCCTTCGGCGGCACGCCTGCGGGAGGTCCGCTGGTAACGCAGATTCGGCGGCATGCCTGCGGGAGGTCCGCTGGTAACGCAGATTCGGCGGCGCGCCTGTGGGAGGTCCGCTGGTAACGCAGATTCGGCGGCTTGCCTGCGGGAGGTCCACTGGTCCCACGGATTCGGCGTACCCGCCGCCGAATTGCCGCCAAAGCCGCGGGACCGGTGGACCTCCCGCAGGCATGCTGCTGAAGGGAGCCTGACTGCCGCCCTCATGGCGACCGGCAGGCCGCCCCCCGCGGCTTGCCGCCCCAGGCACACACTTGGTGCGCTGGTGCCTGGAGCCGCCCCTGCTCCGGCTGAATTTTTCTGGGAAATTTTCCATTAAAATGGTTCAGCCATTTCCAGCCAGCGGGTTAAGGAAAAACACATTGTTCTGCACACGTTAAAAAAAAAAAAATCCTGCCATTGTTTCATTGAGGAGCTCTAGTCCCGCCGTGTTTTGGAGCTGGGCCTTGAATTTTGGCTGTGGGGTCGCTTTGGTGCCAGGGTTGTTCACTGATTGTGTGTTCCTCATTTTCTGGGTACCCAAGCTGAGCCCGAGGTCGGATTTGCAGAAGTGCTGAGCACTCTCAGCTGTAGCTGACGTCAATGGGAGTGTGATTAATTGCAGTATAATTAGGCTTGGCAGAATTTGATTTTTTTATATAATTTCAATGGCTAATCTGTGTTTATTTGTAAGCATTTTGTTTCTCTTTTTATTTAAATTTTCACAGTTGCGGGAAATTAAGGCCAGACAATAACAATTTAATGCTAGTAAATGTTGAGATTCAAAACGTTACAGCTTTATAAACCATTGAAACACAAAATGTCGACATCACACGTCAAAACATACACATTAAATATCCTTCAATCAAACGCTAATAAGTTCTCAACCAGCATTTTTCTTACTTTATCTCTCTGCAATTTTCAATTATCGCCAACGGAAATAGGTTTTTGTCGGTCTGTGTGTGAACTGTGAAATTGACATTCAGCAACATTTACCGATAAAAATCTAGACTTCCAAGTCTATGTATAATGCTAGGCACTTTGAAAACTCGGCTCCTAGGCTGACCAGACGGGGCACCCAAACTTGGGTAACACTTGACAATTTTGGCTTTAAACTCGGTGCCTCAGTTCCCCGTATGTAAAATGGAGATAATAAAACCACCTCACCGTGCTGTTGTGAAGATAAAGTCACTAATATCTGTAAGGAACTGAAATACTGCCATAAAAGCACCATCAAAAAGCTGATGAGAAAATGGAATATTAGTCAGTAGAGGGTTTGAATGGTGTGCAGTATCTAGTGTATGGGCCACACCTAGAATATCGGGGTTGGAAGGGACCTCAGGAGGTCATCTAGTCCCAACCTGCTGCTCAAAGCAGGACCAATCCCCAGACAGATTTTTGCCCCTGATCCCTAAATAGCTCTCTTAAGGATTGAACTCACAACTGTGGGTTTAGCAGGCCAATGCTCAAACCACTGATCTATCCCTCCCCCCAAATACTGGTGATAAAGAAGAAGATTGAACAGATACTCATTCATGGAATGAGGCAGGGGCCCTGTGGAAAAAATAGGATTTGCTCATGTAATTAAAGGCTGTATCTTAACGCATACACACAAGGGGGTTGGATTAAGGTGGCATAGACCATCTTAATGCTGCTCTTTCTTAACTTTTGGGGTGCTTGATTTTGCAACCTTTGTTTTCTTTTAACATAATTCTTTTCCCGAAATAGTATTTATACTGAGAGGCACCATGGCTGAATGATTGCTAATGTCCCAGTCAGGAATCAGGCCCTCTGTGCTAGACACTGACCAAACAAAGAACAGCAACACAGTCCCTGCCCCTGAGAGCTCACAATCTATTTAGACACTATGATGCCGGTGAATAAACAGACTAAGGGGTAGGGTGGGTATCAGGAAAAGGCAGCAGCAGTCCCGCCAGCCACAGAGTTTTCAACAGTCCTAAATGAGGCTCAAAAAAATCATGAGACTTGTAAAAATCACGAGATTTATTTTTAAAATAATACATTTGGGGATCTTTATACTTGCCGTCTAGGGTTTAAGCCTTCAGAGTCCATATTTTCAGGGTCTTTTCTGCAAGATCTGGAAACTTATTTCTTCTTGAGGTTCTTGTGTGATGATCACATGACTCCAGAAGCCATGCAGAAAAACACCAAATAGTGCGAGAGTCAATACAATGGTGAGAGTTGGCACTACTCTAACAGTGGCGATAGCAGGTGCGTTTGCACGTGTTCGTGATCAAAGTGCGCTCAGTTGTCACCATTGTTCATGCACCCTGAGGCATTTCTACAGCTGGATGGAAACTGGATTTTTTTTGGTCTGCTGGGAAATGCCGGAAGTTTGGGGGGGGGGAAACAGTCTTCCAGAACAGACTGATTGGACCAAAAAACAGAAAACAACCCCAGCTTTCCCTCAAAATGAAATTAAACACAAACAAACCCCAAACCCAACACTTTGTTTCCAGTCATTTGAAACATTTCATTGCAATAAAATGGGAACGTTTCATGCAGTTTTTTGACTTTTACAAATTTTGTATTCTAAAAGGTAAACGTTGTAACAGGGAGTTGTTTCGAAATGGAAAATCAGAATGATTTTTTCCATTCACCCCTCCCCCACGGGCTTTCACCAAAATCAACATGTTTATATGAAATGTTTTTGTTTCAATGAGTTGGAATTTTCCATTGGAAAAACGTTCTGTGTGAAAATGTCTGTAATTTGTACATATAGTCATCTATCCCCTATTTATACTGCAGGCTGGTATTTGTGCAATGAGTGACCTGATGTATCCATGCACCCACAGAAGTTAAATCACAATCATAACACAAGATCTAGGAGTCAACAAATGAAATTAATAGGCAGCAGGTTTAAAACACACAACGCACAGTCAACCTGTGGAACTCCTTGCCAGAGGATGTTGTGAAGGCCAAGACTATAACAGGGTTCAAAAAAGAACTAGATAAATTCATGGCGGATAGACCCATCAATGGCTATTAGCCAGGATGGGCCGGGATGGTGTCCCTAGCCTCTGTTTGCCAGAAGCTGAGAATGGGCGACAGGGGATGGATCACTTGATGATTACCTGTTCTGTTCATTCCTTCTGGGGCACCTGGCATTGGCCACTGTCAGAAGACAGGATACTGGGCTACATGGACCTTTGGTCTGACCCTGTATGGCCGCGCTTATGTTCTATGTGTGTCTCACTTGTAGGAGAAACTTAACTTACTGAGTCCAATTTTCTTGGGATAAGGGAATTTAATTTATGTGCCAGTGCTTGCCAAAATGATTGGTTAAACTCCACTCCCTTTGTCCCAGACTGATATCACTGGGGTGCCATTGTCTGCCAAACCTGTTCATTTCTCAATCCTATCAAAGTCACTTTCCAGATGTCATAATAGCATGACAGCAAGTAAAGCAAACTGTGAACTGATTTGTGAACCTCCTTCTAGTATCAGGAAGCAGTGGGTGTTTCTCTTTAATTTGATGCAGTTGCCATATGTCATACCACATGCCTAGTGCATATAAACATATGATATAGTTGCATCCACGGAGATCCCTTCTGGCATCAGTTGTTTCACCCATTAGGTGTTCGCTAATTCCAGCATCCAGTCAAAGCAGCTCTATTCTAAGACAGAATTCAAACAGTGATTCGGAGCGTGAAAATCTTATGACACCATTATGTAAATGCTAATACTATAGTGGTATCTTTACTTGCAGTATATTATTCAGCCATTAGATGTCCCTGGATGTTGTACAGACAGTTCTAGATAGCATGTATTCCATGGTAAACAGCAGAGACAATGCTGTAACTCAAGCTGTGTAGAAGCCTGTTGGTTTGTGTCTGTATTATGTAGTTAGTTTCTTTAACAAAGACCTCCCATTAAAGACTCTGATTCCATGTATGATAACAAGGTGTCAGAAGTAGAGCGGGGACAAACATTTTCAGCAAATTAACTGTTAGCCGAAAAATGAAGTTTCAGCCAACTATTCACAAATTCATTTCATGTTCGCGGAACAGTTTCAATCAAACTGAAACTTTTTCACTTTTTCAGAGCTGCCAGCGAACTGAAAAATCTATTATTTGCCCAGCTCTCATCAGAAGAGAACCTGAGAGAAACTGATTGGCCCTGACTGCACATGAAATGCCTCCATGCTGCTCCCTAGTGTTTCAATTCGAACTGGTTAGAAAACATTTTACCCTTGTGGAAATTTTTGACAAAATGATTTCATCAAAATTTCCATGGAAACTTTTGACTTTTTGGAAACAACAAAAACAAAACTAACAACCCCACAAAATATTTCAGCGGAGAACTGAAGCAGTTTGATTTGGAAATCCCGCTGCAGTGCCTTATGCTCCCATTCTCCCCTATAGGCTTGACTGCATGTCCCATGATGCACCATCATCTCCTTATTGATGAGAGGAGGTGGTACATGACAGGAGTCATAGGCCATGGTGCATAATGGGAGATGCAGGCCCGCTGAGGAGCTCAGTCCATAGACACTAACGCTATTCCCGTGAGGAACTATTTCAGAATCAAAGGATTGCCGTTTTCAGCCTAAATTTTGGGTTTTCAGTCAAAAAAACTAAAAATTCTCCAGTCCTTCAGTTTTCAATGAAAAATCAGAATGTGCGGCAGCAGACACTTCCAGTGAAAAAAATTGTTTAGTGGAAACCCCCATTTTCTGCCCAAAAACAGTGTTGACAGAAAAAATTTCAGCCAGTCCTTATTTCAGCTTTGACAGACATACGGAATGGCCTGAGTGGAAGCAGCCATCCAGGAAGAGTGTAGACGAGCCTGACAAACTCAGCTCATGCAGTGCTGCGACTTGGACTCAAACAGAAGGACAATCAGACCCCTGATCCCTTTCCTGTTCTCCGGCCCCCATCTCCCCCCCCCCCACATGCCTTGAAATGTAATTCGTTTGAAAGACTCTCATTAATTTTTGGGGGGGGGGGGTTGGGGGTGGAGGATATCAGTGTGCTCATAAATCTGGACGACGTGTATATCACTTTAATTGATGTCAAACTTTCAGCCTGACGTGCTTTATAAACCCCAGGGGGCTTTGATCTCCTTGTCTTTGCCTATAAATGCGAGGATTTACAAAAACATTCCAAAACCAGCACCAAAATGTGTCTTTCACTGAGGTCCTTTGCTGCCACAGATAAGGGTAATAAGTGCAGAAACCCCGGGTATTACGAAAGTAGGCTTTGCAGTAACTTAGTCTGGGCTGAAGTGGCTGCAGGATATTAGATGCTAATGCTCCGCCTGTCAGTATTTCACAATATTGTTTACATCCCAGAGATGTGGATAAAGGTAGCTGTCACTTCTGGCACCGCCGTACCCCCGTGGAGATTACAGCGAACTGTGGCTGACATTGGCCAAGTTTGCTTTGACTGACAGCCTGTCATGGCATGGTTACTGTCAGGGGCTCATGAGAGGGGGAGGGCCGGGAGGTATTTTTAGCTGAGGTGTCCACACGGCCCTCTGGCCTTCACAAAAGGCAGCTCGTTCAGGACTTGCTCCTACAAACACACGCACCTAGGCCATGGGGGAAGGATGTCTAGTGGTTAGAGCTCTGGCTGTGGACTCAAGAGTCAGGGGATGTGTCATTCCTTGCTCTGTGTGACCGCAGGCAAGTCACCAAGGCCCGGATCCTCAAAGGTATGTCAAATCAGTGAAAGTTAGGAGCCAAAATACCTTTGAGGATCGATCTGTGCCTCAATTTTCCATCTGTACAATGGGAATAACAACACTTCCCGACCTTCCAGGGGTGTTGTGAGGGTAAATACATCGAAGGCTGTGAGATGCTCGGCAGCTCTGGTAATGGGAGCTGTATAAGCACCTGAGGCAGAGCTCTCTTGCAGTACAGTATTAGCCCTATGCCCTCAATGGCCCTGTTCATGCGAGTAAAGTGAAGCACATGAGTAGGAGTTTGCAGGCTCAGGGCCTCAGGCTTGTGCCCATCGGGATGCAGAAAGGCTACATTTCAAAAGAGCGCCAGTGAGGGGGAACCTGTGGAGCTGCCTAGGAGATTTGGACACCCCAGTCCCATTAATTNGGAGTCAGGGGATGTGTCATTCCTTGCTCTGTGTGACCTCAGGCAAGTCACTTAGGCCCGGATCCTCAAAGGTATGTCAAATCAGTGAAAGTTAGGAGCCAAAATACCTTTGAGGATCGATCTGTGCCTCAATTTTCCGTCTGTACAATGGGAATAACAACACTTCCCGACCTTCCAGGGGTGTTGTGAGGGTAAATACATCGAAGGCTGTGAGATGCTCGGCAGCTCTGGTAATGGGAGCTGTATAAGCACCTGAGGCAGAGCTCTCCTGCAGTACAGTATTAGCCCTATGCCCTCAATGGCCCTGCTCATGCGAGTAAAGTGAAGCACATGAGTAGGAGTTTGCAGGCTCAGGGCCTCAGGCTTGTGCCCATCGGGATGCGGAAAGGCTACGTTTCAAAAGAGTGCCAGTGAGGGGGAACCTGTGGAGCTGCCTAGGAGATTTGGACACCCCAGTCCCATTAATTTCTAGGGGGAACTGGGCATCCAAATCCCATAGGGAAGTTGGAAAATGTCAGCCATAGGTCGTGCTTTGAAGCCATCTCTGGGTGGCTAGGATTCTGGCAGCTTTGGTACAGCAAGCCTTGGCTTGTACCCAGCAGCTTCCATCTGAGGATCAAACCCCTTTCTTACAAAACCCCCATGGGGCAGGTACATCACATTGTCCCTATTTTGCAGAGGGGGAAACTGAGGCCCGGTGAGATTAAAGGACTTGCCCAAGGTTTCTCAGGAACTCGGTGGCACAGCTAGGAATCGGACCCAGGCCTCCCGGCTGGTGCTCAGCCATCAGACGTCACTTGTGCATCTTTAAAAGAAAAATGTAAAACAGTCCAATTACACAGTCTGAGCAGGGGGACAGGGCCTCCTCCAAAGCCAATGGGAGTCCCTTGGACGTTGGACTGGGCCCATAGCGGGGGAGCTGGGCTGTGACATCCCTGTCTTCACTGTGTTTGTCCGAGATCTTTTCCCTTTCTAGCTCTGTAGGTGTCACTCACAGTGTGCAGGCCTCAGGACTTCAGGAAAGGTCCCAACCTTCTAGGACCCCTCTGCACCAAGCCCCAAGCTGTTTGAGGCCAGCCCTTTTCTGCAAGAGAAACAACAGCTAGATGCTGTGCTCAGGGAGAGCCAACAGAAAAATGAGATTTAAAAAAAGGAAGGGGACATTTATATGGCTAACAAGGATGTCCGGAGTTACCATCATCAATGATAAACAATTTGGAAGGGCTCCTGAATCGCATGCTTCAGGGCATAAGCCAGTCTCTAATCATCAGAGATCAGGAGGAGACCTAACACATGGGGGAAGATAATCCCACATCTGCTAGCTGTGGGGTTCTTATACCTTCCTCTGAAACATCTGGTGCTGCCCACTGTCAGAGGTGGGCCCCTGTCTAGAGGGCCCTTGGGACTGGCCCAGCTCGGCAATGCCTATGTCATAAGAACATAAGAATGGCCATTCTGGGTCAGACCAAAGGTCCATCCAGCCCAGTATCCTGTCTGCCAACAGTGGCTAATGCCAGGTGCCCCAGAGGGAGTGAACCTAACAGGTAATGATCAAGTGATCTCTCTCTCCTGCCATCCATCTCCACCCTCTGACAAACAGAGGCTAGGGACACCATTCCTTACCCATCCTGGCTAATAGCCAGTAATGGACTTAACCTCCATGAATTGATCTAGTTCTCTCTTAAACCCTGTTATAGTCCCTAGCCTTCACAAGCTCCTCAGGCAAGGAGTTCCACAGGTTGACTGTGCGCTGTGTGAAGAAGAACTTCCTTTTATTTGTTTTAAACCTGCTACCCATTAATTTCATTTGGTGGCCCCTAGTTCTTATATTATGGGAACAAGTAAATAACTTGTCCTTACTCACTTTCTCCACACCACTCATGATTTTATATACCTCTATCATATCCCCCCTTAGTCTCCTCTTTTCCAAGCTGAAAAGTCCTAGCCTCTTTAATCTCTCCTCATATGTCCTAAGGTTGGCATTCCGGAACGCTGGAAGGTTTCACGATTTTCAGTTTTGCTTGGACTGGCAGAGTTCTGTACATCCCAAAACTGAGCATTGAACGAGCTCTAAGATCCCCACCCAGAAACTTAGCACAAGCACTCTTGAGTGGTGCACTGGGGAAGGGACGGGAGGGCATATGAGCCGTGATAATACTCTCACGATGGCGAGCTTCAAATCATTTTGTAATTTGCTCACGTAAACCAGGCGCCCATCAGAGGGGTGAGGCTGGTAACCCTGGAGAATGAAGGCTTCCGCTTATCTCCGACACAGCCTGGACAGCGGCAGTGCAAGATCCCAGCGCCACCCTGCCAGGGTTCGGGCTCCTCGCTTGACCTCTGCTGAGACTGCCAGCAAAGATGCCAGCTGGACAGGGAATGGGTCGCGCTTGTGAGGTCGGCAGTTCTCCAGTAAGACCACTCAACTCATCCCATTGATTTTAAAGCAGAAGGGACCAGTATGATCATCTAGTCTGACCTCCAATCGTTTCACACATGGTCCTTGCATAGTTCCTGGAAGGCAGTTCTAGTTTATCCCACTACACAGCGGGACTATATCCCATTATCTGTACATGCTGCCCCAGCTTCCTTGATTATTTAATTCCATGGGAAGTTTTTTCTTCCCTTCCCTGCACTACCCAGATCCTCCAGAAAGGAAAACCGTTTTTTCCCCCGGGTTGAAATAGCAGGTGAGACTAAATAATCGGATAGATATTTATGCTCCTTTACCCTTCGGGTTTTAGATTGGATGGCCAATAGATCCGAGGGATGAGAACTTAGATAGTCACTGCCTCAAACAGCCTCACGGGTAGAGGCAAAGATGGAAGAAACCTCTGGATGCAAGCATGGACAGATCAGCCAGTAATCGGCACAGTCCAGGATATTTATCTGGCCCCCCATTAGCCTAGTATCTGAGCATCTCACAACCCCTCTTTGATGTAGAGAAGTGTTACTATCTGCAGTTTACAGATAGGGGACAGAGGCCCAGGACACTAAGTGACTTGCCAAAGACCCCACAGGAAGTTTGTAGCAGAGCAGGGAACTGAATCTAGGTCTCTGGAGTCCCAGGCTAGTGCCTTGCCACTGGATTGCCCTTTGCATCCAACGTACATGCTCTGATTACAAGGACAGGTTACAGGAGCTAGTCGCCCCTGCTGTTATTAGTGTCAAAAGCGGGCTTGGTGCTTTCCAGACATGTCTGAAGAGATGGTCCCTGCCTAAAGGAGTTTACAGTCTTCCAGCCAAGGCTCCACCCACCTGTACAGGGGTGGAGTTTGAGACGTTGCCCCACGGCCATATCCCACCATGCCTGCAGCAGAGATTCTGGGAAGCTGCCCAGGAGCGTAAGATGGGGGTGGGGGTTGTCTTACTTCCCCTCCTCACCCTGTGTGGTTGCATAGGTCTGAGATCTGGCCCATTAAAACAACTGCCTGTGGAGCAGGATATTACCAACCAGGAGTAAGGTGGGCAGAAAGGGCCCTTTGGCCACAGAGGGAAACTGAGGAATCAGTGAAATACCAGTGCACGGTTCAGCATTTAAGAAACTCAGCCAGCCCTGGGGCAGATGCTAAGAAAACGAAAGCATGGCCCTTGGTGTCCTTTTCACCCAGCTGTTCCCTTAAGCCCAGCTTTAAAAAAAAGTCCCTCACTTCTGTTCCCACTTACATCTTCCTTTCAAGAACTGGAGTGAATCTTAATAGGATATTCACAAGAGGTTTACTCGTCAGAAGCCTCCGTCGCTGCCCTGGATCTTGGCCACCTGCCAGAGCAGAGCCAAGGATAACAAACTAGCTTTCGTTCAAGTATTCTGAGCCAATTAAAAAAGACAAATTAGGGCGGCCTTATCTTTTCCTCCTTTCTCCCCCCTGCCTCCCACCCCACCCGAGAGACAGTTCTCGGAGGAATGTTTCTCCTCTTGGATTGCTGCGCCTCGCCGAACTCTTCAAGGTCTGTGATGGATGGAGGCCCTCTCGCGCCCGTTACGCTTCCGACGGCCCCGGAGAGTCGAAATAGAGCGGGGAGGGGAAGAAGACCTTTTATATAAAAAAATCAAGGCAATACGGATTTACAACTAAACAACTCCCCCTACCCAGCCAGACCCAAGCCTGAGATCTGTGTAGCCTCGGACACTACAGCGTGAAACAATCACAGCAAAAGTCACTCAAGTATTTTCCAGTCTGTGTTTTACATCTGCCATTCGCTACGTTTCCTGTGTGTTATGAACAGGATTGCCTGAAAGGAGTTTGAACACGTGGCAGGGCATGGAAAGAAAAAGGGTCTATGGTAACCAGTCTATTTTCAGTACGTTCTGGCTTATTAAAGATACCGCGCTGTCCTGAGCTAAATAAGATGAAGCATTCCCAGGCATTTCTCTAGGCACGAGGAACGGTGAGCATAATAGTGAGGAGATCAAGCAGCAAAATTTCGAGGCAGATTATGACCCTCAAGACACCAGAATATTTTGGGCTCTGGGGTTTTGGTACAGGTTTTAATACCTGGAATTTATACGGCACCTTTCGACCACAGAGGAGTGAAGTGACGTGCCTACGTTTATAAAGCAAACAGTGCCAAAGCTAGAAACACATCCCCAGAAGCCTGGATCCCGGTGCCTAGCTCTGGACACGAACATCACTGCCTCTGTGTAGACAGGTGCTGTCCCGCCAGGCCTCACTTTCCCTGAGATTCAAAAACTAACCCAGCCCCGGAGTCTTTAATATACTATTCCCCTCTCCTGGGGTCTAACTTACTAAACACCATCCAGCTCCCTAACAGCCCCTTTTGCACACACCACTTTCAGTTCAGGGTTTCACAGCCCCCTGGCTTGCAAACTGTTCTCCCTTTAAATTCAATTCCTCCTTTGTGGGGCCTGTGCACTCCTAGGCTGGGGTGGCCGGTAGATTCAGCCCACCGCAGGTTCAGGGGTTTCACAGCCTTCTTTTTTGGGGCTGCATTTTCTGCTTCCAGTCCTGGCCTGCCCAGCCTGTAGTTCACCCCTCAACTTTACCATCTCACAATCCTCCCTCCTGGGACCTTGGCTTCCTAGTGCACAACTCACCCCTCAAGTCTGGGGGTTGTACAGCTAGTACACTGGGGGGCTTCTTTTCCCAACAGGCCTTTTGAGTCATCTGCCCAGTCACCCTCGATCCTTCCCAGGTGGGTCTAATAACCCCAAACTCCTGTCTACACTGTCTGGGAAAGAGGGGGGAGCCTGGGCCCACACACTCTGCAAGGTTCCTGGTCCCAGGCCATTTAAAGGAGCAATAGCCTGGGTTTCCCCTCATACCATTGCCCTCCCTCACACGAACTACTCCCTAGGACCATCTTCTTCTCACCCAGTGATGGCTTTGCTTATTCTAGAGCCTTGGAATGGGGTAACTGGCCTCTGACACTACCTCAAAGGGCCAGCAGCCCAGTACACACTCCTCTATACACAGAACAAGGAGTAATGGTCTCAAGTTGCAGTGGGGGAGGTTTAGGTTGGATATTAGGAAACACTATTTCACTAGGAGGGTGGTGAAGCACTGGAATGGGTTACCTAGGGAGGTGGTGGAATCTCCATCCTTAGAGGTTTTTAAGGTCAGGCTTGAGAAAGCCCTGGCTGGCATGATTTAGTTGGGTTTGGTCCTGCTTTGAGCAGGGGGTTGGACTAGATGACCTCCTGAGGTCCCTTCCAACCCTGATATTCTATTCTATTCTATATTGATACTGTAGCTTTTCTAGCTGGCTATACGATACACACACACTCTCCTCTGCAGGTCTGTGGGAACTCAGAATATCCTATCTCCCCCGCAACTTGCCCATCATTTCACTACTGTTCTAATAAGGAGTCGTTTGTCGTTTGTTTGTGTCTGCCTGTAAAAAAATTAAAAGCTTCCCTGTACCGAGTGCCCCCTGGAGGACAGAAGAATGTAGCCGGCAGGTAGCCAGTGGCTAGTTTCTCTGCCATTTTGCTTATGATCAGCACTGCGTTGAGAGAGCTGACTCTGTGCAGGGCTGAATGGGCTGGTTTTCCCACTTGCCTGTGCTCTGGGGCTTTGGGAGAGGAAATCAGAGAAGAGGGCTGCAGCCCTGAACTCACCAGGCCCATTTGAAGTTGGAAGGCACGGTCTGGAGCTACGCGGATTTACTCTAGCAGAGACTCTGGCCCTCAGGCTTCACCCACCCACCCTGGGCAATAGCCCTGATGCGGTAGCCAGTGGCTAGCCATCAGTGCAGCTGCTCCACTGCTGACCATTAGCTGTAGATTAAGCCAAGCTGGGGTTTGCATCAGTTGAGCTAATGGGGGTTTGCCCCTCTTTGGCCCTGTGCAGAATACAGAGCCCGATATACTGTAGCTGGATGTATCAGGCCAGACTCATCCCTGCTCTGGCCCCTGGTCTACCCATTTGTACCTACTCAGAGTGTGTGTCAGATGCCATCAAGTCAGACAAGGGGGGTCTTCACCAGACCCGCTTTGCACAAGCATCCATAACTCCCCAGTTGAGAGTCAGCTTGATTAGCACCTGGCTCAGGCCCCTGCCTGCCAAAGGGGAGCTCTCCAGCGTCAATGGTGAAGCAGGGGGCAGACTGATTTTCCATAAGGGTGGTGCCGGTGAGCCCAGGCACAATGGGCCACCTCGAGCACCCCCAGGATGAGACAGCCTCTTACTACCTAGCTGTTGTCATCCCCTGATCTCTAAGCACTTCACAATCCATTACCTGGTCCCCCTGGGGATACTGAGGCACAGAGTGGCCCAGCCATGTGCCCACGGTCACCCAGCAGGCCAGTGGCAGAGCTGGGGTAGAAGGCAGGTTTCTTGGGTCCCAAACCAGAGCTCTATCCACTAGGCCACACTGCCTCTCTTATTTCTGTCTCCCATTAGCGCACTAGGCACTATACAGACGTATGCCTCATATGTGCACCATCCCAAAGAGCTTGGGATGGGATTTTCAAAAGCACCTCGGTGACGTAAGAACCCCAGGCCGACAGACTTTCAGTGCAACTTACGCTCCTCAGCTGCTTAAGCACTTTTGACAAATCCAACAGTGACCTTCCGGGGTGCACTCCAGACCTGTGAGGGCCCGCGTCACCCCTGCCCTGCAGTCTGGGGTGCCTGGCAATGCAATGCCTTGGCGTCTACACAGAAGACAGATCAAGGGGGTCCTTGAAGAGTTTCATAGTTAACAGGGAGGGATAGCTCAGTGGTTTGAGCATTGGCCTGCTAAACCTAGGGTTATAAATTCAATCCTTGAGGGGGCCATTTAGGGATCTGGGGCAAAAATCTGTCTGGGGATTAGTCCTGCTTTGAGCAGGGGGTTAGACTAGATGAGGTCCTTTCCAACCCTGATATTCTATGAGAGTCTCATGGACGCCTCCCCTCCCATTCACACTCGCAGGGTAACCCTGTGGAAAAGACCCACAAGAATGCAGGGCAGGTGTTTGAATTGTCTCTAATGCCATTTAATAATGGGGAGCAATCAGGCCCTGTTACCAGCCAGCTGTCTGCTGACCCACAACAAGTGCTTTGGGAACCAGAGGCTCTGGGGGACCAGAGGTTCTGACAGAGACAAAGGAAAGGGGTGGACAGAATGCAACATCTGGCCCGTGATTACGCAGCAAAGTCAGTCTGTGTCTTATTATCATGATTGTTGCTATTTCCTATTTGTATTATTGTAGTGCCTGGGAGCTCCATGCACGGTCCTGGGTTTGGCTTTGCTTTTTTTCTGTTCCCTATTTATTTGCGAGGAGGCCTGGAGCTGATTTGCCCTCCTGGAGAAAGGAAGAGTGACAAGATTTTGAATTTAGTCTTGGGGAAGGACACTAGATTAACAGCACTTGGGACCTAGGGCTTCTATTTATCCAGGGAGCAGGTGTCTCTCTTGGGCAGCAACAGTGCAAGCTTCGACCTCCTCTGCGCCTCATCCCTGAGCAGGAGGGGGCCATCTGCTAAAGTTTTCCATTCTCCACACCCCTAGAGTGGGGCCCATGGGCGTCAAGTGCAGTGATGGTTTTTAATGGTGTCGACACTTGTCCACTAAGACCTGGACTAAAAGCATCATGCAGTCCAGTGGCTAGAGCACTGAACTGGGATTCAGGAGTCCTTGGTTCTGCTGGGTGTCCACTGGTCTGCTGGGCGACCTTGAGCAAGTCGCGTCCCTGCTCCGTGCCTCAGTTTCCCCATCTGTAAAATAGGGATACTGGTCTCCTTTGAAAAGAGCTATGCATTAGTATTACTAGTTCACGGGAGCCACTGAATAGCTTTCAGCTCCTACTGTTTTCAGCTGGACTCTTAGCAGTGACCTGGAGGTGAAAGGCTCCATACTCCAGTCTCCTGAGCTAGCCAGTCCTCCGTGGTAGCGTCTCTGTGTAGATTCTGAGATTGAGGTGACCTGGTGAAGAATGCAGACCAGAGCAGGGTATATCCACCTAAAGCAGAGCTGTGAATAGACCTTTATGGGAAAGCCCTATAGAGCCCAATAAGGTACTCTAGCAATTGCTCGATAGGGCCTGATTCTCCCCGCAGGCCAGTATAAACCAGGAGCAGCTCCATCGCGGTCCATGTTACAGCGATGTAACACCTATAGAATCCTACAGAGTATCACGCCTGCTGTAGCGTTCTATAGGTTGCTCCACTAATGCTGTCAAAGGAGCCCGTTCTTTATTAAACTCCACGGGGGCGGGCGGGGAGAGAGTCCTGTATTAGCACCGGTTCTGCGTGAATCAACAGTGGCCCAAACCAGAACCTTCCAGTTCTACTGTGCTGCATAACAACAGCCGAGAAAGTCTCATGCCCTTGAAAATATAGTGTTCAAAAGGAAAGTTTAGTCTGAAATTCCACTCCTGTGACTCCTCTGCACGTTGAGGCCCGGCCTTGGAGACAGGGAGTATATGTGGGCTGGCCCAGGCGAAAGAAACAGTGGGAGAGAAAGCAGGAAAGAAGAAAGAAAAAAGAAAGGGGGGCGGGGGGAGAGGAAAGATGAGGGATAAACATCCCAGCTGATAAGCAATTGGGGTCAAGGCAGGAGGGGCTGGAAAATGCATTGGGGAGGATTTCATGATGAGCCTTTCTTTTTTAAATCATTTAGCACTTGAAGCCGTTATTATAGGGACTATTAATATTACTTACTTTACAGTAGTGGCTAGAGGTCCCGGCTGGGATCGGGGCCTCCGTGTGCTAGGTGCTGTACAGACACATAGTAAGAGACCCTTTCTACGCAAAGAGCTACAGTCTAAATAGACACGACAGACAAAGGAAGTGTTGTTCATCCCCACTTCACCGATAGGGAAGTGAGGGGCAAAGAAGGTAATGACCCGATGTGCAAAGCTTCTAGGATCCACAGCTTCCATGGATGTCAATAGGAGCTCTCTGAGCATTGGACCAGACACAACTTGCCCACGCTCATGAAGGAAGCCCGTGGCAGTGCCTTAGCCACCAGACCACCCTTCCACTGATAACCTGTCGTCCGAGGATCTCAAATAGTAACCAAGCCTCAGCAGGTCCCTGTGAGGGAGGAAAGTATTATATCCATTTTACAGCCTGGAAACAGAGGTCCATTTACAGAAGGGTCGTGTACAGGAATTGAGTTGTATCCCTTTAAATAATTCGTGAGGCCTTGAGTGGCACTCACCATGTTCTGTGTTTTCGAAGTCGCCAGACCCCAACCTGAGTAGCAGTCTGAGTAGGGAGGTAGGCCCTGCATGTTGTGTAGATTCAGCCAACGCTGCTATTTGGATCCTACTGTAAAGAGCAAAAGATACAAGAAGGGCAAAATGACTTACTCGCCGCTACATTGCAAGTGCACAGATGAGCTGGGAAAAGGACCCACTCATTTTGACTCTCTGATTTAACCACGAGGGACGTGACCCTACACTCATTGAAGTTAGCTTCCGTAGACGTCAATGGTGCAGGATCGGGGCCTGGAACACAGCACCTCCTTCTGAAGCACAGGAAGCGTGTTCTAAATGAATCACACCTGGCTGTGTAAATCCAGGACTCGATTCACACCCTGGCAGCTAGGAGAGACCCCCCATTGGGAGCTCCTTTGTGCCCTGCTGCAGAAGAGCAGAGCACTCCCTGCTTCTTTTGGTAGCTGTCTTGGGACATTATTTCGTTTTTTGCAGCAGGACTCTTTGCATGATTGAAGGGAGCATTCCAAAGTATAGTATGGTAAATGGAACTAAAGAAAGAGAGTCAGGTTTCAGGAAAGGTTTATTTTAGTGTTGCACCAGGGGGCTTAGGGGTGTAAGCTGATGGCCACTCTGCCACTAGACAAACACAGCCTCTCGGTGTGTAACACTGCCCTCTATGCATAAAGAGCAGTAAACACCTCGTTCCCACAACTCTGCCTGCCACATCGCTTATTGCTCATGAAGCACAGAGGACAGAATCCTGTTTTCCCGTGGTTTTTCAATGGATATCCTTTCCAGGTTCCAGCAAGAAAACAAAGGCAGAATCAGCACTGATGAGCTGCCCATACTGAATCGCAATCCCCTTCAGTGATATTGTAACTCTGGCTTCAGTAATAAAATTGCAAGAATACATTTCTTGGCTCAGAATGAGTTTCTTTGCTTCTGGCAAAAATTCCCACTCATGTGTCTTCATCTCCCTGATTTTCTAAGTTGTTAAAAGTTTCTCTAAGTATAAAACAATCCTATGCACCTTCTTCCAGTGCAACAAATAGGGAATCACTTCTTCAATTCAGGTGGGCATATATCACATGATCAATGTTCTGAAATTGCAGGAGGCTAGAATTCTGCTCTAAATACTATCTCTAGTGTTTCTGTTAGTTCTGCTATTAAGGGATATCTTCCACTCATCCTTTCTTGCTGAGGGGAGGCCATCTAGAAACCCCATGAGAAAAAAAAACTCTTGGCCCCGCCCATAACCTCTCCTGTAAGCCACACCACACCCACTTTTCATAGACCCATATATTTTAAGGGGGATCATTAGATCATTTAGGCTGATCTCCTATATATCACAGGCAATTAAAGATCACCTATTTCCCCTGTAGCGAGCCCAATAACTTGTGTTTGATTAAAGCAAATCTTCTGGAAAGAAACCCAGTCTTGATTTCATAGATTCATAGGTTGCAAGGCCAGAAAGAACCACTATGATCATCTAGTCTGACCTCCTGTGTAACACAGGCCAGAGAACTTCCCCACAATAATTCCTAGAGCAGAGCTTTCAGAAAAACATCCAATCTTGATTTAAAAATTGTCAGTGATGGAGAATCCACCATGGTCTTTGGTAAATTGTTCCAATGGTTAATTACTCTCGCTGTTAAAAATGTATGCCTTCTTTCCAGTCTGAATTTGTTCAACTGCAACTTCCAGCCATTGGATCATGCTAGATTGAAGAGCTCATTAATAAATATTTGTTCCCTGGGTAGATACTTATAAACTGTAATCAAGTCTCTCCTTAACCTTTTCTCTGTTAAACTAAATAGATTGAACTCTCTGAATCTCTCTCTCTAATTTGGCATGTTTTCTAATCCCTTAGTCATTATCGCAGCTCTTCTCCGAGCCCGCTCCAATTTATCAACTTCCTTCTTGAATTGTCGGCACCAGGACATATTGCAGCAGGAGTCAAACCAGTGCCATAGACACAGGTAAAATAACCTCTCTACTCCTAGTCGAGATCCCCCTGTTTATGCATCCCAGGGTCATTAACTCTTTTGGCCACAGCATCACATTGAGAGTTCACATTCGTCTGAAGCTATCAAGAGATGGAGAATCCCGCACTTCCCTTAGTAGTTTGTTCCAATGGCTAATCACCCTCCCTGTTAAAAATTTGTGCCTTATTTCTAATTCAGATTTGATCGACTTCCACTTCCAACCATTGATTCTTGTTCTGCCTTTCTCCACTATATAAAAAAGCCCTTTAGTACCTGGTATTTTCTCCCTATGACGATACTTAGCCACTGTAATCAAGTCACCTCTCAATCTTTCTGATAAACTAAATAGACTGAGCTCTTTAAGTCTCCCACCATAAGGCATTTTCTCAAGCCTACAATCATGTTTGTGGCTCTTTTCTGCATCTTCTCCAATTTTTCAACATCCTTTTTAAAATGCAGACACCAGAACCGTACTCAGTATTCCAATGTTGGGCTCCCCAGTGCCAAATACAGAGGTAACATCATCTCCCTATTCAAGCTATGCCCTTCCTACTCATCACTAAAGATTAAGAAAACTTTTCTAGTTAACATGTTTTACAGACCCATTGTGCACTGGCTGAGGAACTAGTGGATCTAAAACTCCCAAGTTCCCATTCTGCATAGTTAGAGTTGGTTGAAAAATAGTATTTTTCCATGAAAAATGTCTAAAAAATGAAATTTTGTCTGTTTTTTCCCTAAATTTTTCACTGACTTTTTTCCTCGAAAAAACAAAATTTAGGAAAAAATGTTGTTTTTAAGAAAAATCACCCTCCCCCACATTTTTCCATTTTTGGTTGTTTTTGAAAATTGAACTTTTTTTAGTTCTCAGTTTTCATTTCATTGTGGAAAAATTCAAAAGAAATGAAAATTTTCCACAAAAAAATTCCATTTAGATAAAAAGCCATTTTCCATCACAAATATTTTCAAATGCAAAACGCTGACCTGATCCATACACAGACCTCCAGCAAGAGCAGTACCTAGGCTGCTGTCTTGGGGCCCAGAATTTCAAAACTCTCTCTGCTCTGGACTGAGCTACAGACCTGATCTAACTCCCACAGGGAGTTAACAGGCCCCGGAGTGGACTCTGAAACCTTGGATCCAACAGACCTGGTGTCTGGAAAATGTGTATCACAATCCAGATCTGGACCCTGTGGGTTTAACCCAGCAGCTATCACACAGCAGTGTGCTCTTCAGCATTTCTCGTCACACCGACTCCCATGCAAGTGGTTATGTTTTGTTTTGTTTATTGCTGAAACAGTTTCTCTCTGTCCTGTTCATCCCATCAAGATAAACCATTTGTCCTTTAGTGAGTCAGATAACTGGATTTCACAAGATCACAACCATGTCGTTCTCTGGTGAAATCTAGCTGAAGTGCTAAAACAGAGAGCAAATTAGCTGTGTTTCCTTGCTTTAAAAAAATTCTCAGATGGAATTTTACATACAATGATGAGCTTTAAAAGTTTCCTTTTACCAGCAAATAAGATATAACTGGTGGTATGATCAGGTATTCCCTATCCACAGCAGCAGCTTCTTCTTCCCCTTATCACAGCAACTTATCACATCAGAACATCATGCAAACATCCGCCATCTTCGTCTGTCCAAGGCAGACTAAGGTCCACCTGCTTCCCCAAGCAGAGTAATCAAGAATCAGAAAAGACCTCTACCCTTCCACTGCTGTGGCTGACTTTAGCCTCCATGCTCCAGTGGAAAGGTGGAACTTCTGAGCAACGTTCAGACCAAGGTGTAGGGCAGCATCGGAGAGGCATTTTGCTCAAATTACATGGCATATTAGGCAGCATCCCACTGGGTGAAAGCAATGCAGAGCCCCCAGGTTCATTCTAAACTGAGTCCAACATCCTGACATCGGTCAGCAAACTTTCACAGATTCCAAGGCCGAAAAGGGATATTATGATTATCTAGTCTGTCCTCCTGTATGACGCAGGCCAGAGACCTGCCCTAAAGTAATTCCTAGAGAAAAACGTCCAATCTTGATTTTAAAATTGCCAGTGCTGGAGAATCCACCGTGACCCTTGACAAATTGTTCCGGTGGTTAATTACTTGCACTGTTTTGGACAAGACTTGTAATGCAGCCGCAAAACAGGTGAGTGATCGGTTTCCCAGAGAACATTTAGCACAGCTCTGCTTGACATACAAGAACTAAGACCTCGGAGCTTGATTCTGCTCACCGCTGATGTTGCGGGGGGGCAGATCCTCAGCTGGTGAAAATGGTGACGCTCCATTGAAGCCAGTGGAGCTATGCCGATTTCTACCAGCTGAGGTTCTAGTACAAGGTCACAAAACTCCCCCTGATTCCAACAGAGCAGGATGGGGCCCACTGAATGCTGAATTAAGAAGAACAGTTCAGGCTTCTGTGGGCATCTTCTCAATAAACAAGAAGGAAAAAGAGAAAATTGGTCCAAATAAAAAATGAGAGGGGGAAATGAGAGGCAAAGGGGAAAGGGAAACGTCCGATTTGTTAAGGGTTTGGTTTGCTTTTGTCTTCCTGACGGAGGAAGAGGATGGAAAGCCGTCGAAGACAGAGACAGAAGCACGTTTCCTGGTCTGGCTGGGGAGAGGATCAGATAGAGTGCAGATAACAATGGGAATGATGACTGGGACAAAAGCCCAACTACTCGCAACGCAGACAGAATGGCCGGTCCAGCCAACGGCTGGCTAGAAGTTTAAAAGGAAGCTCCGAGTTCATTGAAGTCCTTACTGAGGGAGTTGTTATGTGCTCAGATATTTGGTCCAGATAAATATTTATGCTTACCCCAAGCGCTGGCCACTAGATCCCTGGGTTCTCACCCTCTCTCCGCACTGCTTTGTGCCCTTGGGCAACTCACTTCACATTTGGATTATAAATTCTTGGAGGATTTTCTCTTGCTCTGTGTTTGTACAGCGCCTAGCACAATGGGGCCCTTGGCCGGGTTGGGGCGTCTAGGCACTACTCTGACATAAATAATGAATGATAAATTCTGGCTTACGATTGGGTAGAAACCCGTTACTTTGTCTCTCCCCAATGTCTGTTTATTTCCACTTGTTTGTCTCTCGTCATAGGTTCAGATGTTAAGTTATTTGGGGCAGGGACTGTCTTTTTCAATATATGTGTGTACAACGCCTGGCATAATAGAGCCCTGATCCCTGACTCAGCACTCTGGGCATTTCCATAATACAAATAAATCATACTAAACAACACAGGCTTCCCAGGCCTGGAGAAAGTTTGGGCTTCCCAGCTGTAAGTCAGATGCACTCATAGCTGTGAATTGCCCAGAGATCACCAACCGACTCTGGTGAGAGGTGGTTTGGGGTTTTTTGTGAGTCTTCTCATGCTTCCTAAGACTGGGTGAAGGTGCTGAAGTATCTTTGGTATTCAGTGAGCTAAGTCCACTCCCTAGGGGTTAAATTCACCACTGTGTAGAGGGCCAGTGCCAGGGTTAGTACTTGTCTGCCAGTATGAACTCGGCTAGTCCTGGGTTCAAATTCTGAAATGAAACCAGCGAGTCTGGGTTGCAGCTTTCTGGAGGCCCGTGAATGTCTCATCCACTCTCAGCATGAAGTGTTTGTTCTGGCTGGGTGTTAAACCTGTTTTTCTGAGGGGCGGAATTTTAGGTGTTCATTTGTAACAAAATTGGAGACAGCTGGTCACATGGTGAGGTCCTCTGAACCAAACAAACTGCAAGCTGACACGGTAGCTGCTAAGCTACCGTAGTGATGGGTGTGGGACAGACAGCTATCTTGCTATATGTAATGACGGGCCCCTGGATAGGTCATCAACAGCGGGGATTGAACCTGGGGCCTACTGGATTGAAAACTGGATTGAAAACTTTGAGGCTCTACTGCAAAGGGGGGGAGGGATAGCTCAGTGGTTTGAGCATTGGCCTGCTAAACCCAGGGTTGTGAGTTCAATCCTTGAGGGGACCACTTAGGGATCTGGGGCAAAAATTGGTCCTGCTAGTAAAGGCAGGGGGCTGGACTCGATGACCCTTTGGGGTCCCTTCCAGCTCTAGGAGATAGGTATATCTCCATATATTAACTAAAAGACAGATTTTTCTTAGCCCATCCTGTGGTAGCCACATCAATGGCTAAATGTGGCCCAGACACCATTAGTGGAGGGACTGAGCACTACACACAGTGGATGTGATTGTTATTTTTTTCATTGTTTCATATTACCCACAAGTGTCCACTAGACCAGGGGTCAGCAACCTTTCAGAAGTGCTGTGCCGAGTCTTCATTTATTCACTCTAATTTAAGGTTTCACGTGCCACTCATACATTTTAACTTTTTTACAAGGTCTCTTTCTATAAGTCTATAATATATAACTAAACTATTGTTGTATGTAAAGTAAATAAGGTTTTAAAATGTTTAAGAAGCTTCATTTAAAANGTTATTTTTTTCATTGTTTCATATTACCCACAAGTGTCCACTAGACAGACCGACAGTATAAAGACATGGTTGCAGTTTCATCTTCAACATACTGGGCTTGAGTGAACCTGAATGTGAAGTGAAACCCAGTCAGAGTAGAACAGTGCGAATTGACTCGTGAAAATGTTCATTGTGATGTGTGAAAGCCCAGACGGGTACGGTTTGTGCACTGGCATGAATATGTATCTGCATGTAATACTCTAATGATCATGTGTCCACATGAGGAGTCAGATTGGAAGCATGCGCATGGGCAACTTGAAACCAGTTTGTGGGCATAGCCATCAACCAGTCATGGAGCAGAAACCATCTCATGTGACTCAGATGAGCAACTACACTTTGCAAATTATCAACAGAAAATACTCAAAGCAATATTTGTGGCAAACAGTCCATGAGCCTCACACAGGCTGAAATACATTCACGTAAACCATTCGTTGGATAATTCTGACACGTCCAATATTGGCTAGGTGTGTCTTTGTCCCCCTCTAGTGGCTGAACCACATAAAGTGATCTATAAGTCTGCTACTGCTCTTATAGTAATGGAGCTGGTCTCTTATCTGAAGTGCTAGGGACTTATGCTTTTTGATCCAGAGATCCCAGGTTCAATCCCCTAGATGATCCAACCAAAGTTATATTGAACAGCAAACAAGCTGGTTAAAAATAGCTAGGACCCTTCAAAGATAATTTGCAAACAGAAATTTGTCCAATAAATTACTAGCTGCAAATAGTTCACTCAGCTTTGCTATTATCCCTTCAGCATTAACAGTACCCAAGAAGGGTTCCTATCTCATGAGAATCCTGATAAAACCTCCTCTTGCTCCTTCCCCTCCCCCACCAAATAAAAGCGAGCTGTCCTAATGCTAGGATGCAGAAACCACTTCCAAGCCAGGCATTACATCAACATTTCAGCTGATAAGGGGATGCACAATGGAGTGTTAGACTAATAGAAAAACACAACTCGGATAAGGCAGGCTCCTGATAGCCTGGGCTGATGTAAAATGCCATTGTCTCTCGTTCTGTCAGCTGAGTCACCAAGTGATAGGGAATTCCAGCGCCAACAGGCAATTTGGGGGTCAAAACGCAGGCTGCGGGTAGAGCAATCTAAGCAAAGACTCATCGACTTTAAGGCCAGAAGGGGCCATCATGATCATCTAGTCTGACCTCCTGCACAACGCAGGCCACAGAACCTCACCCGCCCGCTCCTGTAATAGACCCCTTAACCGCTGGCTGAGTTACTGAAGTTCTCAGATCTTGATTTAAAGACTTCAAGTTACAGAGAATCCCCCATTTACACTAGTTCAAACCAGCAAGTGACCCATGACCCACACTGCAAAGGAAGGCAAAATCACCCCCCATGGTCCCTGCCAACCTGAGCTGTGGAAAAATTCCTTCCCGACCCCAAATACGGGGATCAGTTAGACTCTGAGCGTGTGAGTCAGACCCATCAGTCAGACATCTGGGAAAGAATTCTCTGTAGTAACTCAGAGTCCTCCCCATCTAGTGTCCCATCTCTCGTCATTGGAGATATTTGGTAATAGCAGTCACAGATGGGCCACATGCCATTGTAGGCAACCTCGTCATACCATCCCCTCCATAAACCGATCCAGCCCAGTCTTATAACAAGTTGGGTTTTTTGCCCACACTGCTCTCCATGGAGAGATCCCCATAGAGAGGGGGAACAACTGGGCATGCAGGTAGCAAATGAGGCACACAGGCTGCTGGGTGGTGTGGGAGGCCAGGCTTCTCCATTGCTACAGGTGTTGTAAGTAAGGCTGAAATTCTGTGCATTCAAATTCTGGAAGGGCAGAAAGGACCTTTATGGTCAGCTTGTCTGATCTCTTGCATAGCACAAGCCATAGGATTTCACTCACCTATCCTGACTCCACCCTGTTGCGTGCCTGGGGGTTCCACCATGTACCATGTCATATGCTTGTGAGATTCCCCCGCAGCCCCGCACATACTGAGTTTAGGGACCCTTCTTATGTTTGCAGAGAACTGCTCCCACGCCACTCCCCTTCTCCATTCATTTTGGGATCCAGTTCAAAATTGATCTCCTTGCTTTGCAAGCCTTCTGTGGGCCTATCACTCCATCCATGCTCATGGACATTGTCTCCTTCTTTCTCTTTCCTCGTGGCCTCTGGTCATCTAGCATCAGCCTCCTCTTTGCCCATTCCCACAATGAACATTGGTGCATAAAAGTGTAAAAACATAAGAACGGCCATACTGGGTCGGACCAAAGGTCCATCTAGCCCACTATCCTGTCTTCCAACAGTGGCCAATGCCCGGTGCCCCAGAGGGAATGAACAGAACAGGGAATCATCAAGTGATCCATCCCCTGTTGCCCATTCCCAGCTTCTGGCAGTCAGAGGTCTAGGGAAACCCAGAGCATGGGGTTGCATCCCTAGCCATCTTGGCTAATAGCCATTGATGAACCTATCTTCCATGAACTTATCTAATTATTTTTTGAATCCAGTTATACTTTTCGCCTTCATAACATCCCCTGGCAATGAGTTCCACAGGTTGACTGTGCGTTGTGTGAAGAAGCACTTCCTTTTGTTTGTTTTAAACCTGCTGCCTATTCATTTCATTGGGTGACCCCTGGCTCTTGTGTTACATGCAAGCACCTTCTCCTCCACAGTGGTTCCATCTTGTGTTGCCACATCTCTTTTTCAAATCCCATCTGGAAACTTCTCTTTCCTCCTTTGCTTGTACCTTTAAATCCCTCTATACTGCCACTGTTGCTTAACTCTGTGAAGGGTTTAGGGATACAGTTTGCATGAATGGGTGCTGTACAAATTAACCCCATCCTGTGTCCATTGGGCTGCATTCCTATGGAATGCAAAGAATGCATGATCAGACCCTAACATTTTAGCCTCCAATTCCAAATGCCCTTAGTGTAGTGGGCAAGGAGGGCACCAGCTTAAAGCTTTACATCTAATTTTTTCCTAGATGTGTCCTCTGTACCACCCCCACCTGTGATCCTGCCAGCAAGGGCTGAATATCCATTACAGTGGAGTTATCATGACGCAAACAAACTCCAAGTGACGCATCTAAATGCTTTGGAGAAGCTCACATATTTTCTGAATCACACTGTCCCCAAACCGATTCCTCTCGGTACTCTCCCACTATTTATTAATTATTATTATTAGAATTTGACACATTCACCAAAGTATAGGGCGTTATGTGGAGGGGAAGGATGGTCGTGTGGTTTAAGCACTACCTTGGGATACAGATGATCTGCATCCCATCCCTCTTTTTGCTTATGTGTTTCACATGTGGTCTTGGGTATCTAAGTTATCTGTGCCTCAGTTCCCCAGCTGATAAAATGAGGTTGATGACGATAATTCTGCCTTGCTTAGTGAGATGGTAAGTTCTTTGAGGTAAAGACCATCTCTTACTATGCGTTTGTACAATGCCTAGTACATTAAGAGGTTGGTCTTTGTTGAGGCCTCTAGATGCTACTTTAACACAGATGACAACACGGGGATCCATTCCAAATGAAACTCCCTGGGCATGTACCTACGTGGATGGGAACTGAAGAGGATGTTAGCGCAGTCTCCTGTGACTGGAATCCACTAAGCTCCACATCTAGCTCTGTTTATTTCCCCACGAGTAGAAAGCATTGCTAGTCGCCAACAGTTTGCTATTTAATTTTTCCCAGGTCCATATAGACAAGAGCTCTGTTGCCTGTGCTGCCTTTGATCTGCTGTCACACAGCCCCGCTGACAAGGCTAATGCAAATAAGGAGAACTAGAGATTACGTGAAATGATGATGTCATTTTTCCATAGGCATCAGAGGCGCTGGCTTGGCTTTAAATCGTTTTTTAATGTAATTTTTACTTCCATTTGGCTGGGCGTGGTGGGGGATATTAGTGCCTGCCCAAATCCCAAGGAAAGGGCATGGTTACGCTAGTCTGGTTCACAACAGCTGCTTTCCCGGCAGAGTTGTTTCCATGAGTAATATTTACATACATGATTCCAGTGCTTCCCACCAGAGACCTTGTCTGTGCCAGCCAGAGACCTCCCTGCTCTCCTTCCCCAACCTAGCTCAGGGATGAACTCATCTACCCATAGTCCTGGGCCCCAATGTTACTTCCTCTAGTTCGCCATCCATTTGTCCTTGCATTACCTCTGGTGGAACTTGGGCTGCTTCGAATCCTGTGGCACCCCAACTTCTACAAGGCTGAGCTTTGGAGTAGACCATACAACATGGTTACAGTATCCACCATTGAATGGGATGGGACATTACACATGGACAGGCCACTGCGTTCATCATTAAGATAGGAAGGAGGTTGCGGTGGGGACCACTGAGCAAAAGGAAAGCAGCTAGTCTAATAAAGGGAGAAAAAAACTGAGTTTCCAGTACTTGAGAACTAGACCCGCCTGAAATGTTCCACATTTTTGTTCATTGTTTAAAGTTGGGGTTGGATAAAAATGAAACATTTCCCAGAAATACTTTGTTTTTCACAATTTTTTCAATTAAAAGGAATTTTGGAACTGTTTTCCGACTGTCTAAAGTTGGAAAACGGTCTGAAGGTGGGGAAAAAATAGGTTTATCTCCATTTTCTGTTTTCCAACTTCTGCCAGTCAGAATGCAGCAACAAAGTGTGTGGAACGGGGGGAAACTTTTTCACACGTTTTAACTGTTTTTATTAAACAAAAAAAAAACCTCTGTTTTTTTCCCCCACACTCTCCGACCATTTTCCAACTCTTGCCAGTAGGAAGATTGTAAAAAGGTGTGAAAGTGGATTTTTATGTGTGGAAAGATACATTTTTTCCACACATTTTCTCTCCCTTTCTCCAGTGGCAGGGGGGGAGGAGAAAAGGAAATGGGGAAAAAGGTGTCTGGAAGGCCCAAAACATTTTAAAAAATTAACTTTCTATTTTAAACACTGGCCCGAAATCGCACCTGGAAAGCTAAAATGTTTCCTCACTTTCCATAAGGCATTTTGAAATGACACATTTTTATTTTAGAAATTTCCTGTGGGAAATTCACATTTTTCCACCCCAAAGTTGCAACAGAGATATTTTTCCTACAAAAAATTCCCAGGGGGAAAAAAAATCCCTGTTTTGAAATTTCAACTGAGCGCCCACGATTTCAGTGCCCTGCTGTGTAAATACTGGGGGCTGTTGCACTCCTAGCTAGTCACCTGGCTGCAGTAATGTGTGAAATATTCAACTGAAGCCTCAAATGCCGTTGGAATTGGCGCTGGAGTGAGTCTGACCCATGTCCGTGAGCTCCTGTGTTGCCACGGACATTTTGTTTGCATCCTGGTGGACTGTGTTTGTGGCAATAGGCCACTGCAGACCAAGCCATGGGGTCTCATCCAGGATGACAACCGCTCCCAGCCCTGGTCCCCAGTGAATCTATATCAACCCATGTGAGCATACAGGAGCCCTCTGAACCCAAATCTGGCTTACAAATATCAAAATGCTGGATAGATGGATGGTGGCCTGAGTTTGTTGAACATCTTGTCTGTCCACGATTGGCTAACGCCCGGAGAGGATAATGAAGTCTATTACCAGTGGTAACTCCTTTCACCCAGGAGGTAAAGGCCTGCAGATGTGGGCTTGTTCTGGGTAGATACATATAAAGAGAGGGTAAAATCCTGCCCCATTGAAGTCAATGGCAGAACTTCCATTGATTTCAGTGGGTCCAGGGCTTGACCTACCCCCCTTTAGAGTAGAGTCCCTGTTTTTGGTGTGGGATATGGCACACACTTTACCAGCATGAGCAACACGAAGAACAGCATCTAAGTGAACTACAGGGAGAAGGCAAAGTGTGTAATTACCTGTGCTAGAATGCCACTAACACCCCTGCTCTGGCAGAAAGGTGTGACAGGCCCTTTAATGACCACAGGTGTTGGTGGGTTTGCACAGGAAATTTTCCATGAGAAAGGATTGTTCCGCACGATTAAGACTTCACCCCTCCTGGCAACCTGTGCTCTCTGAAACAGCCACGCTTTCTCAGATGACTCTGCACGACCTTTGATTCAAGGCTGTTCGTTGTTGAGTCCTGGCCCAAAGCGTGAGGACGCTGTCTGCCTGCGAGCCATTTCGCCACTGAAATGACCAAGTCTGCTTGAACACTCAAAAAGCATTTTGATTTTTCTCTTTTTTTTTTTTTCCCCCTGCCCACAGGTGGGTTCTTCGATCTGCCTTTTAAAGGCCAAACCCAGAGCCCAGCACCCACATGGAATCACTGGGGCTGCTTGCAAAGCTGTGGGCCTGGTTCCACCAATCAAAGGCCGGCTTCCATTTTGGAGGGTGAGGGTGGAGGGTGGGCTCTAGGGGGGTCAGACAGCCTGGCTGCAGCTTATTGCAGGCGCTCAGTGCTGCCTGATGGAAATGTTTAAATAAAAATAATTTAGCTGTAAAATACAACGGCGCTTTAATGAGAAAGTCAAACCAGCATCTGGTCTGAGTAGCCAGGCACAGGGGAGAAGGAGTGCGTCTGTTCAGCTGCAGATCATCCAGCTCCATGCACCCCCAACATGCCCCCCTCTCTCTACCCCTTGTGCCACAAAACATGACAGTTCTTCTGCGAAGGGTCCTCCCATGAGAAAGGGGCAGGATTTTGTTCCTAAACAGTGCCAATGTCGGTGTGGAGACCATGCTCCAGACAGCTCCCCTCCCTAATAGGGTGGCCAGGCATCCGGTATTCGACAGGAAAGCCTTGTCGAACAGGGCACCTGACAGTGTCCGGTCAGATCTACTGACTGGACACCCAAAGTCCAGTTTCTGTGGGCGGGGGAGGCGGGGAGGTGCCGAGTCATCACCCACACCAGCCCCTACGCAGCCAGGGCCACCTCCTACAGCATAGCGTGACTGCAGCTCCCAGCCCTGGCTCTGCAGGCGAGTCCCGACTGACCGACCGACTCAGGGACCGGGAGAGAGGGGAAAAGCAGTGAGCGATGGAGAGAGGGGAAAGAGGAAGGGGCCGGGCAGAGGCGGGTTCTCCGGGGGAACGAGAGGGCTCCAGGCTGGGGGATGGGGCCGAGGAGTTCAGAGTGTGGGAGGGGGTGTGAGGCTGGGGCAGGGGATTGGGGTGTGGGAGGGGGTTAGGGCTCTGGCTGGGGGTGTGGGCTTTGGTGTGGAGGAGAGCTAGTTTCATCGTGGCATGGAATATCGCTCGTGTGAAACATCCGTATTGTGATGAAGAATTTGTTTAAAAGAATATTGCAGAAGTGGTGGCAATTTTAGATCCAAGTAACACAAAACTTCAATGACTAATACAGCAAATTTCGATTTCACGCCACACTACGGAGAGGCGGCTTTCCCAGGTCAGTGCTGATGTGGCAAGCAAGATGCAAAACGATCTAAAGAATTCTCTAGTATTCAGCCTGGATGTCGACGAATCCGCAGATATTCAAGATGAACCACAACTAGCGATATTTGTTCGCTATGTTTCCGTGGATGTAATTGTGAAAGAAGAAATGTTGGACTTTGTGGTGCTAAAAGAAACAACCCGCGGTGTTGACATAAAGAACCCACTTGACAAAGCATGGACAAATGCCGATGGACCACTGGATAAACTGCTCAGTGTTGCAATGGATGGAGCACCTGCAAGAACTAGGGGTCACCAAATGAAATTAATAGGCAGCAGGTTTAAAACAAATAAAAGGAAGTTCTTCTTCACGCAGCGCACAGTCAACTTGTGGAACTCCTTACCTGAGGAGGTTGTGAAGGCTAGGACTATAACAATGTTTAAAAGGGGACTGGATAAATTCATGGTGGCTAAGTCCATAAATGGCTATTAGCCAGGATGGGTAAGAATGGTGTCCCTAGCCTCTGTTCGTCAGAGGATGGAGATGGATGGCAGGAGAGAGATCACTTGATCATTGCCTGTTAGGTTCACTCCCTCTGGGGCACCTGGCATTGGCCACTGTCGGTAGACAGATACTGGGCTAGATGGACCTTTGGTCTGACCCGGTACGGCCTTTCTTATGTTCTTATGTTCTTATGTAATGGTGGGGGGGAAAGTAGGCCTTATTGGACTTTTGAAAAGCGATTCCAAATTTCCAGAGTTTCTCCCTGTTCACTACATTGTCCATTGTGAGCATCTCACAGGCAGATACTTCAATTATGAAAATGTTTCAAAAACAGTCCTGGAAATTGTCAATTTCATCCGCTAGAATGGGAAGACTCATCGACAGTTCAAAATTTCATTGAAGAGCTGGATCTTGAAGACAAACCTAACGACGTCTCTTTCTACTGTATTGTGAGGTGGTTATCAACCAGCAATGTCTTAAAGAGGTTTGTGGAACTGTTAGAGCCTATCAATGCTTTCCTTGAAGAAAAGGAAAAGTCTCATCCATAACTGAAAGATGAGCAATGGATGAAGGAGCTGATGTTTTTCACTGATGTTATGCAGCATCTGCAAACTCTCAACTTGGAACTCAAAGGGAAGGATAAGATTATTTCTGACTTTATTCAGACAGTCTTCAGCTTCCAGAACAAGTTAAAGCTTCTGCAAAAAGACAGTGTCAAGAGACTTCAACCACTTTCCCTAGCTCAAGAGCAGGGTAAACACATTCCCTGAAATCAAAGAAGAAGATCACAAACTCGAGGAATACAGAGGTAAATTACAAGGACTGCTTGATGACTTTCAGGCCTGGTTTGAAGACTTGCAGAAGCTGAGATCCTGCTTCACCTTTCTTGTAAACCCATTCATGGTTGATATGATCAATGACGGCTGTCTGATTCCCAAAACCATGGTTACAGAAACATCTATTGTAGAAATGGAACTATTGGAACTCCAGGAAAGACCAGGCTCTAAAGATGATGCATAAATCACAGTCTACAATTGAGTTCTGGAAGCAAGTGCCAGGAAGTACCAAGTATCCTCAGTTCAAAATGACTAGTGTGCAACTCATTTCAATCCTTTTGGCACAACGTACTGCTGTGAATCGCTGTACTCTATGATGAAGTTCATAAAACCGAAACATCATGCAGTCCTTACAAATCAACATCTGACTCAGCTCCTTCATACTGCCTTGACAACGTATCAACCAGATTTACAAAGACTTACGACCAGGATGGAAACCCACAAAGCCTCTAGCTCTAGCAGTAATTAACTGTGATACAGTAAGTAGGATGTTGATTTGTTTTTTAAATGCATGTGTAAAGGTTGTTCGTGTCGTGCGGCTCTTGAACTTCTGAAGATTATCATATGGATCAGTAAATTTGGCCACCCCTGGTCTAGATAACACTTAGTCCTGCCTGGAGTGCAGGGGCCTGGACTAGATGACCTCTCGAGGTCCCTTCCAGTTCTACGACTCTATGATTCTATGTGTCCCGGGAAGAAAGTTGGTTTTCAGACCAGTTCTACTCATGACCACTGGAAAATGTCAGAGTGGATAGACTGTGTATATGTAACCAACTGGGGAGAGCTTGTTACAAGTCCCCTTCTCTGCTGATTCACAGAGGAGATGAGTTGTCCCTGACCCCACCTAAAAAGCAGTGTCTATTTAGTACATGCTGTACAAGCTTGAGCTATTAATTTTGGAGGCCACTGGTTCAATCCCTGGTGTGTCGGCCGAAAGGGGAGCTGTTCTATATAGGCGTATTCCTGCTTCGATCCAGCTCAATTTGCTCCCCCTTCCCTACTGTCTCACAAGCCATGGGTCTGCACCCGGTGACCCTCCAAGGAGATTATGAACAGCAGTCTGGAACCTCAGTGGCAGCTGGACTGGCTCCCTAGTTATGATCACCCTCCCCGTCTCATAGTGCTAAGTGGGAGGAGGTCCCAACTCGATCCTGGCTATACAAGGAGAGGGGAAAAGGGGGTCCCGGGATGGGAACCTTTGAGAACCACGATCATAAGCAAAAGAAGGGAGTGAGCAGGGAGCCGTCCTCTCCTCTGGCACCCCAGCGCTAGCCTGGCAGCTCTCAGCGGTATTGATCCGCGTGTGAAAGGCCGCTCGGTAAGCCCGTTGCTGAGAGACACCGGGCTGGAATTAATAACTGCTCCATCGGGGCCCTGTTTGTTCTCCTTGCCCAGAGCAAGAGGACTTTGGTCCCAGCTTATCAAGGAGCCAACGCTGAAAGCCCCAGGAATGCAGTCACAGGCAAATGTGCAGGTTCACACGACATCTACTAACCAAACAGCTGCCCCACCCCTTAACCCTTTGCGAGTTAAAAAAGGGGAAATGAGGTGAACGCGGCCTAGCTTTGCCTGGATTCCAGCTCGCCATGTCCTGGCTCTTCAGGCAAGACACAGTTGTCAAGGGAGCTCCCTGCAGATGTCAGTTAAGATATTCGGCCTCCCTGCTCTGCTTGCAATCGAGCTCTACATGGGGATTTTCAAAAGAGTCTAAGGGATTTAGGCGCTCAAATCCCAGTGAGTTTCAGTGAGAGCTGGGCACCTAACCCCTTGGAAATCCCAGCTGTGGGCAATAGGGAGCTGTATGGGCAGGTGCTATGCGTTCTTTCTACCTTCTATTTTATTTGATGCAAATATTGCTGCTTAGATACTGTTTGTATTCGTTTGATTATTATTTGCTGTACAGTAACGCTTAGGATCTACTCAAAATTATGTGCATTGTGCTAGGCACTGTACATACACATAGTAAGATTTCAGAGTAGCAGCCGTGTTAGTCTGTATCCGCAAAAAGAACAGGAGTACTTGTGACACCTTAGAGACTAACAAATTTATTTGAGCATAAGCTTTCATGGGCTACAGCATCTGATGCATATGATGAAGTGGGCTGTAGCCCACAAAAGCTTATGCTCAAATAAATGTGTTGGTCTCTAAGGTGCCACAAGTACTCCTGTTCTTTTTACACATAGTAAGACCGTCTCTGCTCTGAAGAAGTTATGAACTAAATAGCTGAGACAAAGGAAGTATATTATTACCACCCCCGTTGTATATCTGCAGACCTGAATACAAGAAGTCTATAGCAGGAACTGAACCTACAGCTCCTGAAAACCAGTCCAGTGTCTTCACTACAAGACCCACCTCCTTCTCTTGTTCACAATACAGGCGCAATCCATGCTGCTAAGCAGAGTGGATGTACCAGTGATTGTTTTAAGCTTGCTGGGTTCTTCTGGCTCAGCTATCCATTGGTGCCTAGAGACGTGAGAGTGTCTCCCATAGACACCAACTCATGCTTCCGGACACCCTGCAATTCAGAAACATTGTTCACAGGCTGGAACAATTTGTTGAACAAAGTCGGAGGGGCACCAATAGGTTACTTTTAGATTTTCCCATTTTAGGAGACAACCTGGGATATTCTGTGACTGTTCTGTCTGATGTATATTGCACCCTCATTGCGCTAGATGCTTTACAGACAAGCACCACAGTATGGTCCCTGCCCCACAGAGCTTACCGATCAAGTAGGCGGTGGACAGAAGGGGGTGGAGAAGGGGATACAGCAAAATGTAAAGAGAATGAGCACTGGAGTTTAGCACGACTTAAAGGGAGAATTAGGTCTTCATGGAATAAGTGTCGGACACGGTGGGTGGCATCGAAGAGCGGAGTCCAGAAGCTTCATGGAAGAAGGCCAGCAGAAGAAGGGTACAAGACAGAAGGTTATTCATGCAACGAGGGTGGAGTAAAGGGGGTAAGAAGTGGTGCAGTATTATAAGCTACCACCTAAGTATGTGTGATTCCAATGGGAGCATCTACCTGGGGGAAGATGTCTGATAGTAGAGGACACTTAAAAATCTTGTAGGAAAAAAAGCATAACAAGGACCAACCGATGGAAGCTGAAGCTAGATGAATACAGACTTGAAATAAGGTCTCTAGGAGGGCGCAGTGGGGTTCTCCATCGCAGTCTTTAAATCGAGACTAGATGTCTTTCTAATAGTTACGGACTAGCTCAACGAGATGTCATGGGCTTCATGCAGGAATCACTGGGTGAGGGTCTCCAGCCTGCGTTATGCAGGAGGTCAGACAAGATGATCACAATGATGCCTTCAGGCCTTAAATAACATGAAGGCATCTGAAGGGAAAATTTAGCCTTTGGTAGTTTATGTGCCTTGAGAAGGAACTGGTTGCTGTAACTTTGTTCTGTTCCCTAGCCACTGTAGGATAGGTTTTCACCTTGTACCATGGTCCAAAGAATCCCTCCCAAATACCCTTACTCCACTGCAACCTTCCCAGGAACAGTGAGGTCCAGAAAAGTCCAGCCGTCCACCCCTGTCCAGCTCTGCCAGAAATGAAGCTGTTTCCTCATTCCATTTCCACTTATCCCTCACAAGGAGTAAACCCAGCCACAGCCCTTTGTGATGAGACTTTGCTGAACTGTATCGTATTAGGTACGAAACGGTTTGCAACTCTGTCGCCGTGCGCTGTAATCCTGTGAGAGCATGCATGAAGCTTGAGTCTTTGCTAGAGGTCAGATGGGAGAGCTCCGTTAAAAACCCAGCGGCTGTCAGGATCTGTTTTGGTAACTCAACAGAAAGCCCTCTTCACCCTGAGTTAGTTCTGAGCTGATGCCAGTGCTGGAGGTGCCAGCTTTCAGACAAGATGTCAGATGGGCGCCGGAGCCACGTACGGTCCTTGAAGATCGCATTTCAGTCTTATCAAAAGTGATGTCCCGTCCAAACTCCACCTGACATAATTACAGTTTGCCTGTGTAAATTCCCTCTATAATTTCAGAAAGACAAGGTGCAGGAGGTAATATCTTTGATTGGACCAACCTCTGTTGGTGAAAGAGACAAGCTTCTGTGCTGACGAGGAGCTCTGCATGAACTCGAGAGCTCGTCTCTTTCACCAACAGAAGTTCGTGCAATAAAAGATATCACCTTGTCCCTCTGATGTCCTGGGACCAACCCGGCTACAACAACGCTCTATAATTTCAGTTTGACAAGACATTCTCCACCTCCGGACATAAGATATTGTGCTGGTTTACTGTGCATTAAGCAACTGTCACATTACAGCCCAGTGGTGGGTAAAGTGTTGCTTTGTGCAGTTTAGGTAGCAGATTATGAAACATCGTTGGATCCTATGGGGGACAGAGAAATGTAAGTTTCTGTTTAAATACAACATTGTGTATTGTCGCTGACGTCTTATTTACATTTGGATCACGTCGTTTTCGGCTGAAATTACAGCCAGAGGCTATTTTAATCATAGAAATGTCGGGCTACGATTCTGTGTCTCAGCTGACATCAGAGATGTGTGTGCTAAGAAAGCATTTGAATGAAGAGGGAAGGCCAGGTCAGAGAAGTGGCTTTTGCATTTTTGCCTCTGATGTTCATACGTATCCTGATTCCTAGGAGCTCCATCTCCTGCACGCTGTTGAGGCTGGTGGCTCAGTGGTTCCAGCAGAGCCTAGATCAACATTTCTCAAATGCGGCCACTGTGGCCGCATTCGGCCACCAGGGGCTTTTCTTGTGGCCAGAGCCTCCTGGGCAGTGACTGGGGTGAGGGGCACCAGCAGGGAGTGAGCCCTGCCCAGGGCCGGCGCAACCCATTAGGCGACCTAGGCGCTCGCCCAAGGCACTAGCATTTGGGGGGCGCCGGCGCCCCGGTCGTCGTCGGTATTTTGGGGGCAGGACCTTCCGCCCCCTCTGTCGGGGGCGGCATTTTGGGGGCGGGACCTTCCGCCGCCTAGGGCGGCGAAAAAGCTGGCAGCGCTCCTGGCCCTGCCCCCCCGTGGATCCACAAACACCAGAGGAGCAGGCAGCCAGGGACGATGAGGCTCGGACTTTGGGCCTCAGCCCTGGAGTGGTGGGCAGCAGACTCCGGTCGTGGGGCTTCAGGTTCTGGCCCTGGACCCCGGCCCCGGGGGCGGATCCTCAGCTTACCTCCTGCCGCCGCATTGCCCGTGGCCCCCGCTGTCTCCCTATCCAGGGCTGAGTAAGTCTGCTGTGAAAATTGATACATTTGTACATTTGCTAATATCACTTTTCACAGCCTCCCAGCTAGCTAGTAAGTCTGCTACTGTGAAAAGTGATATTAACAAACATACAACTGTTACTTTTCCCAGCAGCAGATTTACTAGTTAGCAAGTCTTAAGGAAAAAAAAGTAAAAGAAACAACAAGAAAAACAAGAATGTGCAAAGCACCTTATTTGTGTTTCTAGTCTGTTTAGGCCCAGTAAAGAATAGAGACAACTGTACATTATTTTTGTTGTTGAGTCTTCAAAAAAGAAAAAAAAAAAGCATAGATCAATTACAATGATTTGGGCACGTATCTGTGCATATTTATTTGTTTGTCATTAAGTATTTTAGGAAAAATTGTCGGCGCGGCCAACAGGAAGAGTTGGTGGCCGCACTCTGAGGCCACCAAAAAAAGTGTTGTGAGAACCCCTGGCCTAGATGTCATGGCAGATCATGTTCAGCTTGCCCTTTGTGCCCTATTTTGTTGTTGTTTCAGTGGTTTTTCACTGAAGTCTGAAACACTGAAAAGAAAGGAAATTTCTTCAGATGTCATTTTTGTGGGGGTGAGTTTATTACTCTTCAGGCTTGCTAAGAGGGCAGTGGATCGATCAGGCACATTGCCCAGGCCCTCCAGGTCTATGTTTTTGTTTCTAGGTTGGGAATGCTCCCAAAGAATCTGATTGCTTATGCAAGTGGAAGGGTGCTCTTGTGAGTAAGACACACGAACCTGGCTTCAATTCCCAGGCCTGGCACAGCCTTTTTGTGTGACCCTCGGCAAGTCACTTTGGGTAAGTCTACACAGCATTTTGGAGCGAGCAGGAGTCTCCCAGCTCGGGTCAACAGACTCGGCCTAGCACTCCACGACCAGCTGTATAGACAGGCCTTTGACGTTATGGCTCGGGCTCTGAAGCCTAGAGAATGAGTGGGCTTGAGACCTCGAGCTGCAGCGTCAAAGCCCTGTCTAGACAGCCATTTCTAGAGCCCTGGCGCAAGCCCTGCTAGCCCAAGTCTGTGGGCCCAGGCTGGAGACTTGCTCCCGCTCACTCCAAAATGCTGTGTAGAAATACCCTCAGTCTCTCTGCCCCTGCTTCAGGAAAGCGCTTTCCCGAGTCAGGACCAATGGCCTCAGTTTGCCCTCTGTAAAATGGCAATAATAACAAAACTCATCTTCTCACAGCTTCGGTCTGCCTTATCTAACTAGATTGTAAATGTGATGGCCACCATCTTAGCTGATACATGGGGATCAAACTAGGGACCTTGAGAGCTAAAATCCAGAGCTGCAGCTTGAGCTAAATTGCTCCCTAGTTCATAGACTCATGTGGATGAGCAAAGAGAGGTACCTGTAATACACACTGATAGAAATGTAGAACTGGAAGGGACCTTGAGTCTAGTCCCCTGCCTCCATAGGATATCAGGGTTTGAAGGGACCTCAGAGGTCATCTAGTCCAACCCACTGCTCAAAGCAGGACCAAGTACAGTCCCTGACAGATTTTTGCCCCAGATCCCTAAATGGCCATCTCAAGGACTGAACTCACAACCCTGAGTTTAGCAGGCCAATGCTCAAACCACTGAGCTATCCCTCCAACCAGTGGGCTGCCTATGTTCTTGCAAACATGGATTATCACTTACTATGTGTCCGTGTAGGGTCGGGGACAATGGACTCCAGAGGCCTGTGAGGGTTATTGTAAAAGTAATAATAAAAGTGGACCCACAGCTAAAGATACTACCGCATCCAGTGGGTCCTGTTCCCTACTCCGCACAAGTCAATGCACAAAGCGAGCGAGAGAGAGAGAGGAATCATGCAAATACATTACTAATGAATTCATTCAACTGCAGGGGCGGCTCCAGGCACCAGCGCAGCAAGCGCGTGCCTGGGGCGGCAAGCCACGGGGAGCAGCCTGCCGGTTGCTGTGAGGGCGGCAGACAGGCTGCCTTCGGCGACATGCCTGCAGGAGGTCCGCCAGTCCCATGGCTTCGGCAGTAATCCGGCGGCGGGGACGCTGAAGGCGCGGGACCGGCGGACCTCCCGCAGGCGTGCCGCCAAATCCGCGTGACCAGCGGACCGCCCGCAGCCGTGCCGCCGAAAGCCGCCTGACTGCCGTGCTTGGGGCGGCAAAAACCATAGAGCCGCCCCNCTGGGCTGCCTATGTTCTTGCAAACATGGATTATCACTTACTATGTGTCCATGCAGGGTCGGGGACAATGGACTCCAGAGGCCTGTGAGGGTTATTGTAAAAGTAATAATAAAAGTGGACCCACAGCTAAAGATACTACCGCATCCAGTGGGTCCTGTTCCCTACTCCGCACAAGTCAATGCACAAAGCGAGCGAGAGAGAGAGAGGAATCATGCAAATACATTACTAATGAATTCATTCAACTGCAGGGGCGGCTCCAGGCACCAGCGCAGCAAGCGCGTGCCTGGGGCGGCAAGCCACGGGGAGCAGCCTGCCGGTTGCTGTGAGGGCGGCAGACAGGGAGCCTTCGGCGACATGCCTGCGGGAGGTCCGCCAGTCCCATGGCTTCGGCAGTAATCCGGCGGCGGGGACGCTGAAGGCGCGGGACCGGCGGACCTCCCGCAGGCATGCCGCCGAATCCGCGTGACCAGTGGACCGCCCGCAGCCGTGCCGCCGAAAGCCGCCTGACTGCCGTGCTTGGGGCGGCCAAAACCATAGAGCCGCCCCTGTTCAACTGACACCCAGCACACCAATATTAAAAAGAAGAAACGCCAAGCAAGTTTGGACTGTGAAAAACTGTGACTCCCCACTCCAAAGAGACCAGCAGCAGCGGTACGATTCGGAATAGTCCCACAAAGAACCACTGGAGGAGAAAAAAAAGTCTTGGGCTTAGTTCCTGTCAAAGTCAGCATCGTTCTCAAAGGGTTAACCACATACCAGGCCCGCAGCTAGCTAGAAATAATGGGGTGTGATTGGTGCAGTGCAGAGCTGGAATTGATTTTCAGACTGGCAGCTCGAGAAGCCATCAGGCTGGGTCCCGCCCTGATTTCCTGGTAGCTCAGGACCAGCAGGGTCAATAGAGCAGAAACACTTCTACAGGGCCAATCTGTATTTGAATTATTTAAACAATGCAGTACAGCCAAGTTAAATGGAGCTTATCAAACGTTACACCTCTCGACGCGCAATCGGAGACGGCAGGATATTAACTGCTAAACACTCCACCACCGGCCTGGGAGAATGGAACAGACCTGGCACTTTGGGGAAGAAAGGAAGGTGTGAGAAAAAAAAAATTGACTAATTTGTACAGAGGGGAGGAGCAGGCATCTGTGGTTGATTTCAGCTTAACAAATAACTCAAAGTGTTGTCATGTCTGGTCGAGGATTCTCTATGGGGTGGGTGCCATTTTCTTTCTAGCCTATGGTGGAGACTAGCAACATCTGCATTACCCAGAAACCTTAGCGAGAGAGGACCAATGACCTAAGCAGAGCACTGGGCTTCTATTCTTGGCTCTGCCGACTCTCTGTGTGATCTCGGACAAGTCCCTTTCTCTACTGCAGTGATTCTAAACCTTTGCTATCCCAGGAATTCCCCTCCCATTTAGCTAGGTATGAGTGAGCACAGTCCCACCCATAGCAACATGGGAAGGGCAGGGAAGTTTACAAACCCCCTAGGCAGGGGTTGAGAATGCTGCTTCAAATGCTTAAAACATGCCAGGGATTTTGACACAGTCCCACATGACATTCTCATAAGCAAACTGGGGAAAAGCCGTCTACATGACATTTCTGTTAGGTTGGTGCACAGCTGGCTCAAAGACCATACTCAAAAAGTAGTTAAACTGGGAGGACATATCTAATGGGGTCAGTCCTGGGTCCAGTTCTATTTAATATTTTCCATAATGGCTTGGATAACGGAGTAGAGAGCATGGTTATAAAAATCTGTAGATGTTGGGAGAGGTTGCAAGCCCTTTGGAAGACAGGATTAGAATGCAAAATGACCTTCACAGATTGGAGAATTGGTCTGAAATCAGCAAGATGAAATTTAATAAAGACAAGTGCAAAGTTCTGCACTTAGGAAGGAAAAATCAAATGCACAATTACAAAATAACTGGCTAGGCGGAAGTACTGGCTAGGCGGTAGTACTGCTGAAAAGGATCTGGAGGTTATAGTGGATCACAAATTGAATATGAGCCAACAATGTGATGCACTTGTGAAAAAAAGGTTAATATCATTCTTGGTTGTATGCTGAGGTAAGGAAAGGTTAGAAAAACTGGGCATGTTTAGTCTTGAGAAAAGAAGACTCAGGGGGACTTAATAAGTCTTCGAATATGTTAAGGGATGCTATAAAGAGCACTGTGATCAATTGTTCTCTATGTCTGCTGAAGGCAGGACAGGAAGTAATGGGCTTAATCTGCAGCAAGGGAGATTTAGGTGCGGTATTAGGAAAAACTTTCTAAATATAAGGACAGCTAAGCAGTGGCACAGGCTTCCAAGGGAGGTTGTGGAATCCCCATCATTGGAGGTTTTTAAGAAGACGTTGGACAAACACCTGTCAGGGATGGTCCAGTTTAATTTGGTCCTGCCTTTGTGCAGGGAGCGGGCTAGGTGACCTCTTGAGGTCCCTCCCAGACCTATGATCCTATGCTTATCCTTGTGCTATCGGAGCATCTTCTAATAGCACAGTAAGTGATATGACTAGCACTGGTTACATACAATCCCTTCCTTCTTTCTCCTTCCAAGGGAAGTGTAGATGGACAGGGTTTTTTTTTTTTGCTTTTTGACATATGATATGCTATGCGCTCATACTAGTGCGTGCATGTCAAAGAGGTGCATTTGGATAAGAAAGTGGGGTGAAATATAGCTGTTCTTAGAGAACAGTGGGAGGGGAAACAAAGACAGAGAGAAATAAAATGATTTCCCCAAGATCAGTAGCAGAACCAGGACTAGGCCTCTGGAGTCCCAGCAGGGTAGGGTGACCAGACAGCAAGTGTGAAAAATCGGGACACGGGGAGGGGGGTAATAGGAGCCCATATAAAAAAAAGCCCCAAATATCGGGACTGTCCCTATAATATCGGGACATCTGGTCACCCTACAGCAGGGTGCAGTACCTACTTCACCGCATTGCCTCCATTTACTTACCCACTGAGAGGGGATAAGAATTCGCACTGGTTGATGCACACAATTAGAGATTTGCAAATATTTTCACAAATAAAAGTAATGGGTTTACACCGTTATCCATGGAGTCAGATTATTTATGGTTTACGCGCAGTCAGAGGACTACCAGCATATTACAAGTGTCCATGAATCCTGGAATCGCTATGAATTTTAAAAAACAGGTATTCATCTGAAAACTTCTACTGAAAGCATGTCAGCTATTAGTGTCTACATCAGGGGTAGGCAACCTATGGCACGGGTGCCGAAGGCGGCACGCGAGCTGATTTTCAGTGGCACTCACACTGCCTGGGTCCTGGCCACTGGTCCGAGGGGCTCTGCATTTTATTTAATTTTAAATGAAGCTTCCTAAACATTTTAAAAACCTTATTTACTTTACATACAACAATAGTTTAGTTGTATATTATAGACTTATAGAAAGAGACCTTCTAAGAACGTTAAAATGTATGACTGGCACGTGACACTTTAAATTAGAGTGAATAAATGAAGACTCGGCACACCACTTCTGAAAGGTTGCCGACCCCTGGTCTACATGTTATTCCGTTTCAGTCATCCAATCAGGGAACTGAAGTAAGACCATTTCATTTAGGTGTAGTCACACACCATGAATAGTTTCTAGAGAATAGCTGAATTTCATGAACAACTCATAGACTGACATTTTTCACACTAGATTTTAGACAAATACAGACAATAAATATGTGTATAGTAATGACGCTCAACCAGGACTAAAAATAACACAGTACAGATGTGTTGTGAGGATAAGTCCCTTAATGCTTGGGAAATTATCTGCAGATGAAACAGCTCAGTGCTAAACGTTCTTGTTCTTTGGGCAACAGAAAAAGGATCTCATTTTCTATATGGAGTATCTTTTTCTGTATCTTTTTGGTTATGGTTTTTGCCTGCTTATTAGGGGATTTTTTTATGTTCTTGTGAATTTCATGATGATCAACGGTTCTGGATCAACAGCCCTGCAGACTGAAGTCCTAAGTATGACCCCAAAATAAGAATAAGTAAAAGCAGCAACACAACCTTTCTGCATTGGCCTACCAATGGGCCTATGTAGGTCTTTCCACTATCAAAGCACAGTAAACTCTTCCTCTCAGTTCTCCCAAAGAAATGTATCTGTAATGTTTAAAATGGAAGTTTTCGTTGTTATTGGGGCATCACTGTAGGAACAGATAAATCAATTCAGAGAAGATAAAAAAGCTCTGTTAGTTCTGTTAACTTTTTCACCATTATAAGACTAGAGGTCATTAGGCAACACTGAATTATGAACATTTGTCTTACAGTAGCACAGAGACCTCAGCCAAGATCAGAGCCCCATTGTGCTAGGAGCTGTACATAAAAGTAAGGAGAGACAGTCCATGCCTTGAAGAGTGTCCAGTCCAAATAGATGAGACAGAGAAAGGATGAGAGACAGAGATGTATTGTTAGTGCTATGTTATAGCGTGGGAACAGAGAGAAATTAAGTAACTTGACGAAGGTCACACAGGTTGAACTCAGCTCTCTTGAGCCCTTGTCCATTGCTTTAACAAGACCATCCTTCTAGGTCTGGGTTTACATTTCCAACACCCCTAAAGTTTAAGCTTTTGTTTCAGGTAGATCTGGTTGTAAAAAAAAAAAAAATGCATGGAACCATTTTCCTTTGGAAAATGCACTCCCATCAAAATCAAAACAGTTTGTGAAATCATGTTGATCTTGCTGAAATTTCAGTTGGGAGGGGAAAAAAGTTCTGATGATTATCAAAATGTCCCGTTTTGACACGCTTGGAACAAAACATTTCAATTTTTCATTTTGGAATGGCTTTTCATCTCGAAATTTTTAAAAATGTTGTTTTCTATCATCATGTGAAATAAAGTCAAAATCAAAATGAAAACATTTCAGTTTTGTCAAAATGAAACCTTTTGATCAATCCAAAGTGAAAATGTGTTCTGAATTTTCCTTGGAGGCGAATTTCAAAATTCAAGGGTTTTGTTCCAATTTGAAACAAAGCCAAATTTCAAAATCTCTAAATCATTCATGAACCAGAATTGCCATCCTTTGGACAACTCTATTTCAGGCTTGTCTTTACCGCAAAACCAAGTGATTTAGGTAAATATCTGTAAAGTTTAACCACATCCCAAACTCTGGATACCCACCAATACATTACAGGTCCAGACAAGATGTGACATCAAGTACCATTTGTATATTTCCTTGTACATAAGAACATAAGAACGCCCAAACTGCGTCAGACCAAAGGTCCATCTAGCCCAGTATCCTGTCTACCGACAGTTGCCAATGCCAGGTGCCCCAGAGGGAATGTACAGAACAGGTAATCAACAAGTGATCCATCCCCTGTTGCCTATTCCCAGCTTCTGGCAAACAGAGGCTAGGGACACCATCCCTGCCCATCCTGGCCCATCTCCTTCATGAATTTATCTAGTTCTTTTTTGAACTCTGTTATAGACTTGGCCTTCACAACATCCTCTGGCAAAGAGTTCCACAGGTTGACTGTGCATTGTGTGAATAAGTACTTCCTTTTGTTTGTTTTAAACCTGCTGCCTATTAATTTCATTGGGCTCTTGTGTTATGAGAAGGAGTAAATAACACTTCCTTATTTACTTTCTCCACACCAGTCATGACTTTATAGATCTCGATCATATCCCCCCTTACTCGTCTCTTTTCCACGCTGAAAAGTCCCAATCTTATTAATCTCTCTTCATATGGAAGCTGTTCCATACCCATAATCATTTTTGTTGTCCTTTTCTGAACCTTTTCCAATTCCAATATATCTTTTTTGAGATGGGGCAACCACATCCGCACACAGTATTCAAGATATGGGCGTACCATGGATTTATATAGAGGCAACATGATATTTTCTGAAAGGAAGGAGTCCTTTGCTTTTTCAGTCTGGATGCCTGATATTTGTTCCACCTTGAAAACATAATGTCTTGCTACAGTAAATAAAGAGGACCATCAGCAGCAGCCCATGTGATTACACACTGGTTTCCCACCTGGGGAATCAGATGGCTTCCAAGGTGGAGCAGGATACTCATGAGACCAAGAAAGCTCAGGGTTTGTAAACTCCTTGTTGAGCCTTTGTGCTGCAAGGTTATGCGCTATCTGAGTTTGCAAAGGGCCTGTGAAGTTCTGGCAAGGCTCCAAGTATGTTTGGGAGCTTCATTGTAACCTAGGGCTGCAGGACTCCTCCATTTGACATTTCCAAGTACTGTACACTACTATGCAGCCACCGAAAACAATATGTGATTATAACACCAGCTTCGAACATGAAAGCTGCCAGCTTGGGGCTTCCAAGAACTTTAACAAGGAGGAATTCTCAGAAGTCTGGCTGCCTTCCCTAGAGCAGCTGGTTCCATAGTAGAACATCTCAGTAGGGACATCTAGGGGAAGAGGGGGTTATGTGCACGTGTGATGGCTCCAGCAAAGGAGGGCTACAAGGTGAGTTACATCACCAGGGAGATCCTCCCAGCTGCAAAGGAAAGAGTCTCTCCTTTCCCTCTAAAAGAACCAGGGTGAATTTCATCTCACCCACCTAAAGCCAGAATAAACAGGCTTTAGGTAGGTAAAGGATGAACTGCCCATATTTATTACCACTCCTCAGCACCAGCCCTACATTCAACAGCTCTCCTCTCATCTCTGCTGCTGCCTCACTGCATGACCTTGAAGTCACTTCACCTACCTTCTAAACTTCCCTGGCCCCCATTACAGTAGTAGCTGAGCACCTCACAGCAGTGCCCTGTGAAGCAGGGCAGTGCTATTATCTCTCTTTGACAGATGGGCCACTGAGGTACAGAGAGGCTAAATGACTTGACCACGGTTGCACTGGAAGTCTGTGGCGGAGCAGAGAGTCAAGCTCAAGGTCTCTCAAGTCCATAGACAAATGCCCTAACCACTCGCCCAGCCTTCCTCTCTGTGCCTTACTTTATCCATCTGCAAAATAAGGGAAACAACACTTACCTACCTCAATTAACAGAGTGGCTTGAAAAATGCTAGGTATTTTCTGTGAACGTTTTCAAATTGAATGACAATTTTTTGTTTCATTTGAACTTTTTCATGGGATTTTTCCGTTATTGAAAAAAATCAGTTTTCAGAAACTGAAAAAAAAGGTTTTGTTTTTTGAAGGGGTTTGTTTTCCACTTTCTCATTCCCCCCCACCCACCCCTGGGAAAATGGAAGAAAGCGAAGCAAAGGAGAGAAAGAAGAAAACAAAACAAAGCAAAACAAAAAGTTTAGGGTTCTTTATTTTTTGCCAAAAATACCCAAAATATTTCCACCAAAATGACAATTTTCGTATTGGTCAAAAAGCCAATTTTTCAACTTGAACTGAAGAAAAAATGCTTAGATGAAAAAACGTGTGTCAGCTCTGTTAATTCCTCAGTGCCTGCAGAGAGGCAGGAGCTTCTTAAATGAAAGTAGTGATGGAAGTGCAAAGTGTTATTATTAGCACGCTGTGTTTATAACCTCGGAGGGATATTATCTCCCTTGCAGTCCATCAGTACAACTGCACGGGTTGACCACACCTAAATAAACATGGATTTAATCATTCAGCAGGATGTAGCCCGGCTGCAATCCAGGTTTTGTTGCATTTTGGATTAAAAGGAAAAAAATTAAGGGATTCTCTAAATATCATTTTCCTGGCGTCGGTTAGGAACCCTGGGGTCACAGCAAAGCCCTGGCTTCAAACAGCTGTAGTTAGCATGATCCTGTTTACTCCTAGTGTCTGCTGAGGCTTTGCCTCTGCGCTATTCATACTAAATAAATAATTTTCACACGAGCTATTTTCGCCTCCTTTGCCAAAAAACAAAACCAGTCAGACACAGAAGCCACATGTGCGAATAGCAGGGAAAGCGAGAGAGGGTCACGGGCGATTATTTTTCACTGCTAAATGACACGTCAAAGGCTGCTGAGGACTACAGCAGAGACGAGCCAGATTGGCTGCTATAGCAATCATTGATGCTTTACTTCGTGCTGGCTAACACAGGCTGGAACGATACTCACAGAGCGTGAGTTACACTTTGGTGGCTCTTAGCCGTCCGGCAGCTAACGGAGATTCGGCGCACAAAGGTGCGTGGCCTGCAGTAAAGTTAGCTTAGGTGGTGGGAGCGACAGCCTGAGATCACGACACAGTGGCTGCTGGTGCACTGGGACTGTGGCTTCCCACACCAGCCCTATTGGGGTCTGGTCCCATGTGATCTCCCTGGGCTGGCTGGCTGGCTCCCCCGGTCGTCTCTTGTGTTATACTTAGTTCTCTGGGATGGGGGCCACTGTATATATGGACAGAACCTAGCACATTGGGGTCCTGGTTGCTGACTGGGGCCATGAGCTGAGACCATAATACAACTGAATAGTAATAATTAATAACCATTGAGAATGGTTAATTCTGATGACTCACTGGAGGAGGGGTCTAACACGTGGACGCCAGGTCTGCACAGCACTGCGAAGAGTTAGATGCCATCCAGCTTGTTGCTCAGACACGGTACACACTGGCGATTCTGCATGTGGAGCTGGGATTTCCCATTACAAATTTACAATGGCTCTTGAGAGTCTAATTTATAAACCCAGCTATCCTGTCGCCCACCCCAGCATCTCTAGCAGATTTATATGCCGGTCTTTGGGCTTGAACCTGACATATGCCCAGCATTTGAAATGCCCATTGACTCCTTTCAGGATCAAGACTAGGTCTGCACAACAGAGTTAGGTCGACCTACACTGCCTTGCGCCGACCTAGCCGTGGAAGCGTCTTCCCTTTAATTTGGCTCCTGCCGACGTATAGGTCAACGCAGCATCAGGGTAGACACCGCCTGGCTTTCAGGAGCTGTCCCACACTGACAGTGCAGTCCATATAAGCACTCCTGGTGAGGACACCTGTAATGCCAACAGACCCCGGTTGTCAGCAGGCAGGATCAAACCTGGGACCTCTGGAGCTTAGTGCATGAGCCGCTGCCGCATGAGCTAACAGCCAACTGGCTCTTAGCTATGGCTGTAGAGCAGACTCATTTTATCTCTCTCTCTTTCTCTCTAAGTGGTCTGGGTGCCACTAGATGGGACACACCACCACACCCAGAAGGTGTGTGGGTTACACACGCACTGCACACACACAAGTCATTCAATAACTGCGGTGGCTGTATGCCAACATAAGTCAGGTGGACATAATTTTGTAGGATAGACATGGCCCAAGACCTTAACTTGTCACCTATGTTGATAAATCCGATAGTCAATTGCTTGACTATGCTTTGGTTCATTATGAAATATATTCAAGAAACCAAATAACCAATGTCAGTCAAGTTTATTGCTGTAAGCCAATAATAAATATAGTACAGGGGAAAGGTTCTGTACAATACCAGTCTCCGGGAAGCTGTCTTATGCAGAGCTGTTACATTCACCTTGTGCAGAAGGTGCAGTCCCAGACTTACACCCCTAAAGCCATCGTTTTATACCCCACCTGTGTACAAGGAAAAGGCACTGTGTATGTCATATGATTTAACCAATCAGGTTTCTGCCTTGTTTTCCTGGTACCATGGTGTATCCCGTATCTCTTTGTTCTGACCACATGCATTCCAGGTACCAAGGGGCATGAAGGCATCTCCTAGGTTTGTGCCAAGGTAGAACAATCATATGTCTTGTCCTATTCCTTTGGGCCATTCCCAGTACTGGCCTGTGAGAATAACTTCCTGCCTGTTGCTATAGTAAAATAATCATATGTCCTGATCCTGGCAGTTTTCCTATCTACACAAAGTCCTGTCTCCCTGAACACAGTAGGAATCAAATAGTAGGAGACAGTTTATTTGCTTACAGTTCAAAGTCTCCTTCAAGTCAGCACTCTGCCCAAAAGCTCTCTATGAGCGCTTTCTCAAGGTCACACTACAAATGTTCCTCTGGCTGTCTATGGGACCTTCTCTGTGTGATCCTGTGGTGTTTCTGCCCTCTCTCTCTCTCTTTCTCTCTCTCTCTCACACACACACACACACACAACACCCAGACCCCTGTGCTTGCATTCAGATCTCAGAGAAAGCCCCTCAGCCTGCACACACAGCTCAACTCCTACTCCACCCTTGCATGTGCCCTGTGTTTTGGCTGGTGGCTTCTATTCGTTCAGCTGTCTATTCCATAAAGGAGCTTGTTTGCTTTTTATATTTATCCTGCATGAAGGACAGCTATAATAGCCCCCAGCTTCACTGAGGTTTCACCCAACTCCCAGCAGAACAGTATTATCAGCTTGAATTTAATATCAGTCCAAACAACTTCAGGTACTTCACAAACTCCAGCCCCCTGCTGCCTCCTCAGTAGGGACGCTCAATTGTCCTGCCCACCCAGACCCCACGGGTGATACTAGAAGAGGGAAGGACATGACAGACCTCTAGGGAACAGTTTACTCCGACTTTGCAGTGCAGAAGAGCAAAAGGTCAAGAAATAAATGGAGACAATTCTTGTTCATCGTGTTCCTAACAGTGGCCAATTAGTTACTTGAGCTTTCTCTCTGCAATCACTACAGCGTATACTGTATTTACAGACCTACAGAGCAACACACACACACATATCAGGTTCTTCTGTTACTTGATCATCCCTTTGCTTTTTCACAAGGCCCTCCACCCCGTCAGAATCCCCCTTTTGCACAAAACAACCTAGGTGTGTCAAGATCACCAGTTCTCTGCACTTCAATCACCAGCCCCTGGAACTTATTGTTGTTATTATTATGCATTTCCACGTACACTTCATATTTTGGTCCTAGTGGAAAACCATAGCAATGTCCTACTTGTGAAAACACTGACACTGGCAGCTTACTAGTATTACACCACAGTGCTGTGTTAAGTTCATGTCTATTGCTGGTCAGATTGACAGCAGGAATGCAAAGGCAGGAACTACAGTGACAGAAAATATTGTCTATGTTAAAGAAACTGACCTGAATCTTGTTCGTGCTGGTCCCCCATGTCCCTCCCCCACCCCCACCCCGCCCCATCGACATCACTGCTAGGGCTTTGCTGCTACTCTGTGTTATGATCTTGTTAAAGTCATTCTGTCCGAGTTCCACACTTGCTTCTACTTTCTTCACGTTTACAGGAAAACCTGAGGTTTTGCCCCTTTTGCGATTGGATGTGCTTGAAATTTTCCAGATTTTAAAATCTTGACTACATTTTTCACAGAATTTTGAATTTTAAAAAAAAGTGGGGAAAAGGGGGGAGGAAACGTTGTAACATTTCCGTCTCTCCGTTTTATGACCAGCTATAAAGCTGGCCAAAGTATTTCAAATTTCAACTAAGGCAGTATGGTCCTGAGCCTAAACAGTAAAACAATTAGGGGCATAGGCGCCGACTGGAGCACCCATGGGGAAAAATTAATGGGTGCTCTGCACCCACTGGCAGCCAAGCTCTCCCCACCCCTCCTCTTCCTCCCCCCCGAGCGCGCCACGTCCCCGCTCCTCCGCCTACCTCCCAGCGCTTCCCTCCCAGCACGCCACCAAACAGCTGTTTGGTGGCGTGCTGGGAGGGAGGGGGGAGGAGCGGGAATGTGGTGCACTCAGGGGAGGAGGCAGGGAAGAGGCGGGGCCGGGCGGGGATTTTGGGAAGGAGTTGGAATGAGGCAGGGAGGGGGCGGAGTTGGGGTGGGGCAGGAGTAGGATGGGGGGGCCTCGTGGAAGTGGTGGAGTGGGGTGGGGTCAGGGGCAAAGGGGGGTCGAGCACCCACCAGCAGGAGCAGAAGTCGGCACCTATGATTAGGGGTGGGTGAAAGTTATGGAAATTAGATCTAATTAATAATAAATGAGAGATAGGCCTGAACCAAACATCAAATATGAATTCCCCCCCCACACCAAAAAACTGAATCTGGATTAAACCCCCAGATCAGAATAACCCCCATACCAAGGGGAATCTGAAAGCCAGATCAGAATTTGGTCTCAAATATGACTATAATTCGTAATATAATTTTAGGCTTGTCTAGATGGGGACATCCAGGAAAATTAATCCAAATTAAGGCCATTTTAATTCTGAATTAGGGTGTTCAGAAAGTTTAACTAATCCACTTAAAATTCACTCCTTCACTTAATTCAGATTAATTTCCCTGAATGTGCCCATGTAGACAAGCCCTTCGTGTTTTGAAACAATACTGAGCTCTGCTGGAACATATAGTTGTTTTCACATGTTCCCTCTTGCAGAACCACAACGGGAAGTTTATTTGTACTGCAATCACTACAGCGTATATTTGAACAACAGGGCACCCATTATTCCAGAGGCGACACCCATCCAGAGAGCAGAACATGATCTCATGTTTGCTTTTGTTTTCACTTTTCCCCCCACCAATGCTGCTGACGAATTGGCAGCCCTGGAAACTGAAGACTTGTGACTGGCCACAGAACAAGGCCCACCCAGTATGGGTCCCCCTCCAACTTCCAGAGCCATGTCCTGGTGGAACCCACTTCTAGGGGTGAGAGAGTCCCTACATTTTCAGAAGCGATAATGATTTAGAGGGCAACTTGGGACACCTGAAACGGCACCTGTCCTCTGAAAATCAGACCCCTTGCATGTGCCTACAGCTGGGCACCCCCAGAACGGAAGCATCCAAAATCACTAGTGGCTTTTGAAAATGTTGGCCTCTCTGCCCTGTGCTGAGACTGCCAGCAAGTGGCCCAGGAAACTTTTAGCCTGATACAAAGCTACAGAATAAAATCGGACTCCGATTGTGCCATCGGTCTGCATATGTGGTCCCCGTGCCCCTATACAGCCCCATTGAGATCAGTGGAACTCCACACAGGCATCCGGATTGGCCTGCGCAGATGCAATTGTACGACTAAGACCCTGATATGACTCAACCCTGCACTAGCAGGGAGATGGACGGGGTGACCTAGGAGTTCTTTTCCATATCTGGAGGCTATGGATATGTCTACACTGCAATAAAACACCTGCAGCTGGTCCACATCAGCTGACTTGGGCTGGCAGGGCTATCAAATTGCAGTGTAGACATTCGGGCTTGGGCGAGCCCAGACTCTGGGACCCGGCGAGGAGGGCTGAGCCCAGCGAGCCCAAGTCAGCTGATGTGGGCCAGCCACGGGTGTTATATTGCAGTGTAGACATACCCAATGAGTCCGTGACTTCCAACAATATGACATTTATAAATGACTGCAGGTCATAAACAAATTTTCATTACCTGTCCTCTGTTTTTTCTACTTTTCCCGGGGGGGGGGGCGGGAAATACCACAGTCATTTTCTTTTTTTTTAAATTTCTTTCTAGAAACAGAGAAAGATGTTAACTTTTTTAGACTGTAAACTCTTTGAGTCAAGCACTCTCTCTTCCTATGTGTTTATACAGTGCCAAGCAAAGCGAGGGCCTGCTTTCATTAGGGCCTCTAGGAGCTATCACAATATACATAATAAGTAATAATAAAGAGCCATCTATTTCCCCTCGGACGGGCAATGGTGTTCAAGGACTTCAAGGTCAAAGTTTTAATAAACCCGATTTAAAGGAAAGCTCCAGTTGTGGGTGGTTATCTGAACCAAACCTCCAAACTCCAAAAAAAACGTGCCCTGTCCTAAGTGGAATTCCCTTTGCTGGAATTATTTAGTAGCGGCACTGACATCACCTAGGAATGCAGGAGATAGACGGGAGAGATCCAGGGGGCTTATTCTAGCTCTGAATGTCGAGACTCTGTGAAAACTGAGCTCTTCTGCCCCACTAAGTGCTCTCAGCCTGACTCTGTTTTATTAGCATCACCATCTCCCAATAAACGTGATAAGAGAATCTTATTAGCCCATGCAATGAAGTCCTGATGCATCGTCTCTGACGCTGCCGTCTAAAGCCGGCTCACCCGGGCATGCTTTTCCAGCCCCAGGAGGACATCATGAAGATTGGGCCTGTCCCTTGTAGTTTATTTTTAGGTAAGCATCAGAATTAAGACCGCTTTTGCTGCACCTCTTTTTTTCAGCAGGCCTAGCCTAAACACTCATCTTAAGAAAGAGCCTTTTTATTGCCAAGACAACGTGTGATAAGGAAAGATCATTTGTCTGCAAAAAATTACTTCAGTTGGGTTTGAAAAGTGGTCCCAAGAGCCTGATTCCAGCCCAGACTCAGCCCCTAATGAACATTAAGGAATTATAGTTTCCTGATAAGGGACTTTCCTATATAGTTTTTATTTCATAGCAATAGTCACAGCTCGAAGATAAGGAGAACATGCATTTTGTTTAACTACACTCTTTGCTCCTTGGTTGGAAGCTTAAAATGAACTGGCGTCCATCGAATCCTTTTGTGATTTACATGAATACTTGATTCCTCCGATAAGGGAAAGTGTAAGTCAACACAGTTCTGTTGTAATTGGGTGTTACCTGTTTAGATACTGAACTGTTATCTCGGGATCACTTCACAGGCTCTGCTGAACTTTACCTTCCCTCACTAGGTGGAAGCAGATTGCCCCCTGGTTCTGCTTTGGCCCAAAAGAATTGCAGCAAGGTAAATAAAAGGGTGGAAGAAATATTTCTCTTAAAGCTGGGGGTGGAAGAGAATTTCTCTTGTGTTTGGTAAGAATCCTCATTTATTTCAATAAATATATCTAACCCTGACCAAACTACATATGGAATACCCATGCAAAATGTGTTATATTTTACAATATGTATCAATTTAATGCTTGTAGTATAATCACCGGGCATTGACCACTGTCAGAAGACAGGATACTGGGCTAGATGGCCCATTGGTCTGACCCAATATGGCCGTTCTTATCAGGGCCGGCTCTAGGTTTTTTGCTGCCCCAAGCAAAAAAAATGTTGGCTGCCCCCTGTGACGTTGTGCAGTCTATATGATTTTCTAAAAACATGATAATAAGTGAATATAATGTAATTGGAATAGTTTTATAAAAACATGATAATAAGTGAGTATAATGTAACTGGAATATGCTTCATGCAAAAGGTATCATCACAAATCTTATAATCTACTGAGAGTAATCATCCTATTTGTATAAATGTACCACTCTTGTATCTAAAACTAGAAATATGAAATATAACTCTGAGGGCCTATTGTAATTATGCAAAGTGTGGGCCATTAATGGTGGTTTGGAATCTTGATGACTCCCATTAACCAGAGCCATTGTCTGCAGATGGCTGTATTTACCTGTGAGTCTTCCTGTATATGTGTGTGCTGGCAAGTGAGTAATGAAGCCTTGCAGTGACATGTGATCATGTCACCTGAACTGGAATCCATCTTTAACCTGGTGCTTTTCCAGTGAGGGGTGGGGGAACCCAGAGGGACAAAGGATTCCCGCCTTATGCAAAAGATATATAAAGGGGTGGAAGAGAACAGAGAGGGAGAGGAGCCATCATGAAGAATCCCCTAGCTATCACCTGAGCTGGAACAAGAGCTGTACCAGGGGAAAGAATTGTGCCCAGGCCTGGAAGGTGTCCAGTCTGAGAAAAAACTTACTGAAGCATCTCTGAGGGTGAGATTATCTGTATTCAGTTTGATTAGACATAGATTTGCGCATTTTATTTTATTTTGCTGGGTAACTTACTTTGTTCTGTCTGTTACTACTTGGAATCACTTAAATCCTACTTTCTGTATTTAATAAAATCACTTTCTACTTATTAATTAACTCAGAGTATGTATTAATACCTGGGGGAGCAAACAGCTGTGCATATCTCTCTATCAGTGTTATAGAGGGCGAACAATTTATGAGTTTACCCTGTATAAGCTTTATACAGGATAAAACGGATTTATTTGGGTTTAGACCCCATTGGGAATCTGAGTGCTAAGGGCAAGCAGACTTCTGTGAGCTGTTCTCAGGTAAACCTGCAGCCTTGGAAGAGGCGATTCAGACCCTGAGTCTGTGTCTGGAGCAGATGGGTGTGTCTGGCTTCAGCAAGACAGGTTGCTGAAACCACTGAGCTGGCAGGGGAGAATAGGAACAGAAGTAGCCTTGGCACATCAGCTGGCAGCTCCCAAGGGGGTTTCTGTGAGCCAACCCGTCACACACACACCCGCCCATCCCCCCCCCGCCCACCAGAGCCCCCCCCCCAACCCTGCCGCCCCAGCACTGGGCTCTCTCTTCCCCCCCCCCACCTGCACCCCCTGCCGCCCCAGCACTGGGCTTCCCCCCCAAACGTGACCTCCTTGTTCACCACAGCAATCCCCATTTACACTTGCAGTGGGGATCAAACCATTTTCCTATTTTTATTTCACTTTAGTATAAATCTCGCCCCCCCCTGGTCCCTGCAACCCCATCTTTAGTGCTCCAAATGCCCATGGAAGGCATAGGGACTAACCCTCAAACNGCATCTGAGTGCTAAGGGCAAGCAGACTTCTGTGAGTTGTTCTCAGGTAAACCTGCAGCCTTGGAAGAGGCGATTCAGACTCGGGGTCTGTGTCTGGAGCAGATGGGTGTGTCTGGCTTCAGCAAGACAGGGAGCTGGAACCACTGAGCTGGCAGGGAGAATAGGAACAGAAGTAGCCTTGGCACATCAGCTGGCAGCTCCCAAGGGGGTTTCTGTGAACCAACCCGTCACAAACACCCCCGCCCATCCCCCCCCCCGCCCACCAGAGCCCCCCCCCAACCCTGCCGCCCCAGCACTGGGCTCTCTCTCCCCCCNGGGGAGGAGAGGGGGTATCAGGAGGGTTGCGGGAGAAGAGGTGCAGGGAAAGGGGGAGGTGCGGGAGGAGGGGGCTGGGGGAAGGTACAAGGGGAGAGGTGCGGGTGAAGGGAGAGTACAAGGGGAAGGGGTGCGGCGAAGGAGCGATGGGGGGAGGTACAAGTGAAGAGGCTGCGAGCGGGATGGGGGGGTGCAAGGGCTGAGAGGGGCAGGCGCTGACAGCTGCTTCCCCAGCCCCGTGCAGGCAGAGCCGAGAGGACGGACACTGACCCGAGCCGCGGGGGTCCCCTGGCGGGGGCAGTATCCCCTGCTCGGAGCCGGGCTCTGCCTCTCCCCGCCCAGGGCAGGCAGCGCGGGGCTGAGGCAGGGGAGGTGCGCGGCGGGCTGGGTCGGGGGCAGGAGGGGGTGGCGGCAGCTCCCTGGCAGCTCGGGCTGCCCAGCCACTCGCCCTGTCAGCGCGCGAGCCAGGATCTGCGCCCCCAGCCCAGCCTGGCGGCGCCCTGCACAGCCCACTCGGGCGGGGAAACGCCGCGCCGCCCTGGGGAGACTCAGAGCAGAGCAGCAGCGGCAGCAGGACCCCTCCCCCATCCCTGCATCCCGGGCCCCGCTTCCCTCCCTCCCCGGCTCCTCACACACCCTGGGAGCCCCTCTCGCCGCCGCAGCCGGGGGAGGGAGGGAAGCGGGGCCCAGGATACAGGGAGGGAGGAGGGGTCCTGCTGCCGCTCCGAGTCTCCCCAGGGCGGGGCGGCATTTCCCCGCCCGAGTGGGCTGTGCAGGGTGCCCCCGGGCTGGGCAGGGGGCGCGGATCCCGGCTTTTTACCGCCCCAAGCAAAAAAAAAGGGGGGCGGGGCGCAGTGCTGCCCCTTGGAACGTGCCGCCCCAAGCACATGCTTGGAGGGCTGGTGCCTAGAGCCGGCCCTGGTTCTTATGTTCTTAATCATTATTACTGTTTATTATTACAGCAGCACCTAAGACCCTCAGAAAAGATCCGGGCCTCTATACAGCTGTTGTACATATACAGAGCAAGAGACAGCGCCTGCTCTGAAGAGCTTATAATCTAAATCGGCACAACAGCAGTAGCACAGATAGATGCGGAAACTAAGCAGGTCGGTGACAAAATTAGCAATCCAATCCACATTCTCCTAGTTCCATGCTCTATCCACTGGGCCATGCTGCCGTTCATACATAGCTAGCATCGCAAGAGGCATCTGTTATATTCCACTTATTTGCAGATGAACGTTGGACGCCAAGAAGTCAAAAAAGGATGTCGCTGGAAACAAAATGGAAAAAATACTAGAAAATTAATACCCGATCCTGAGGTCCGGGGGAGCTTTGCATGCCCGAGGATTGCAGGACAGGACTGTAAATTGCTGACTAAAGTGACTTTCTTATGTAAGAAAAATAAAGATCTCAACCAGCACATTCTTTCCCTCTGCATGTTATTGCCAAAGCAGCTGTGCTCAGGCGCAGTAGAGGAGGGGCTCAGGAACAGTGCGTGAGGACATGTGACTTCTGGTCACTTGTAGCCACAAGATCCTTTCTATCTTCGCCATTAATTTTATTTTCAGGCATGCTCTCTGCTCCAAGGCGCTCAGCATCCAAATCAGATATTAGCGGCCCCCTCATCCTCTCTGGCTTTCAGAAAACTCTCCCAAACAGCCGTCAAGTTTCAGAGAGAAGGGAACTGAGCCAGAGACAGGCTAAGGCTATGTCCACACTACCGCTTATGTCGGCAAAACTGATGTCACTCAGGGGTGTGAATATTCCACCCCCCTGAGCGACATAAGTTACACCGACATAAGCACTAGTGTGCACAGCTGCTCTCCTGCTTATGCTGCTCACAGGGCTGGGTTTTTTTGTGCTGATGAGAGAGCTCTCTCCAGTGTCTGCACCAGACACACTGCAGAGGCACAGCTGTACATGTAGACATGGCCTGAGAACCAAAACGTCACACAGGCTAGAAACAGCATGGCCCAGCCGCCAGGGCACTGAATTGGGACTCTCTATACCTGGATTCTGTCCCTGGCTCTGCTGTGTTTGCCTACCCCTGGTCTAAGGTATCTATGGCACGCGTGCCAAAGGCGGCACGCGAGCTGATTTTCAGTGGCACTCATGCTGCCCGGGTCCTGGCCACCGGTCCGGAGGGCTCTGCATTTTAATTTAATGTTAAATGAAGCTTCTTAAACATTTTAAAAACCTTATTTACTTTACATACAACACTAGTTTAGTTATATATTATAGACTTATAGAAAGAGACCTTCTAAAAACGTTAAAAATTTATGACTGGCACGCAAAACCTTAAATCAGAGTGAATAAATGAAGCCTTGGCACACCGCTTCTGAAAGGTTACCGACCCCTGGCTTAGACCACTCATTGAACCGGATTCCCCTCCCACCCTTTGTCTGTCTGGATTGTAAGCTCTTTTACAGGTCTTTTCTATAAGCAACGATCTATGAATCATCTGTCCATGTGATTGCAAATGTATCCTCCTGCAGTCCTTGAAGAACAATGGCACTGAACTGCATCCAGGTACTAACAATCGGGAGTCCCATCAACACAACCGGTTACTCACAGCCAGAAAACTCACTGATAGTTTTAGAAGTCCAGACTCTGCTCCTCCAGCCGAGCGACAGTTATTAGGAGAAGCTTAGAGACACACACACACAGGAGCCAGAGAGGTCACTCTTCCCCTGAGCTACTCCTCCAACCGGACCTTCCCTGGGAGAGCCCGGCCGGCCAAGCAGCCAGCACCGGTGGTGAATCTTACGGAGCTGAAGAGTAAGGGTACGTCTACACCACAAAGAGAAACCCGCGACACTAAGTCTCAGAGCCCAGATCAATTGACTTGGGCTTGCAGAGCTCGGGCTGAGGGCTAAAAATAGCAATGGAGACATTCCCACTTCGGCTGGAGCCCGGGCTCTGAGACCGTTCCCCCTTGCTGGGTTTCAGAGCCCCAGCTCCAGTCTGAGCCCACACATCTATGCGCCTATTTGTAGCCCCGTGAGCGCAAGGCAACTGACCCCAGCCCTCAGACTCAGTGCCACGGGTTTTTCTTAGACATACCCTAAGTGTCAGAGAAGTCTGCGGGAGCCAGGTTTTCAATATCCTCTCCTCTGTACCCATGAGAAGTCTCCTGCCACAGTGGCTCCCCCACTCCTTCCCTGGGGCCTCAGCTCAGCAAAGCACTTACAAGCACACGTTTACCTTTAAGCATGAGCTTGAGTCTGTATCTGTTCTGCAAGTGCTTGTATCTGTGGCTTAAGCATGGGCAGCGGGTATCACAGGCCAGGGAAGGTTGAGCCTCCCTAAACAGCCAGGCATGGTCCCTCCACCCCAAGCCCCCTCCTTTCCATTTTTCCCCCGTGGCCGGGCTGGGGGTGGGGCTGGGCCTAGGGCAAGCCAGCCTGCAGCCCAGGACTTGAGGGGACTTGGGGCGGCTGGGACCGGTGCTCGGGCCACCCAGTGCTGGGGCCGCCTGCCCAGCGCTCCTGGGCTGGGGGTGCTGGGGTGGCCCAGGGCTGGAGCAGGGAGGCCAGCAGCCACGGTGCAGGCTCGGGGCTCCAGCAGGGGAGGGAGTGCTGGGGAGGGGGGGCAGTAGAGGTGGGGGCTACCCGCCCCAACAGCAGGTTGACACGCAACCCATGCGTTTAAGCATGTGCTTAAGTCTTGTTGAACTTTGCTGAATCGGAGCCTATATCAAAAAGAACTGATCGCTCTCTAGACTCTTATATGGAGCCCGTCCACACGGTATCTGGTGCGTGTATCCTTTATTGCCACATCTAGCGCTTTCTCCAGCAAGGCATAGCTGCAGCAGGGAAAACCCCAGGCATCTTAACCGTCCACACATCTCTGGGATTGCTCTACCAGCCTTGAAGGTCATATGTCTCCTGGACGGGTACGAATATCGTCCGCTGGGACAGGCCTCACATGAGCCGCATTACCCAAGCCTCAGGGGTGGAAAAGGCAGCCCTGCAATTACTTGGTTTTCTGGGCTTAAAACATTCCCTTGGCTGTCACACTGTTCAAAGGCAGGGATTTTGTGATGGTCTATATATACTTTGGTACTGGAGCTGTATATTTTAACTACATGAGGGCTGAGGTTTAAGGGGATCTTTTCTGGCTTAGTCTAATGCTCTTGTGAGATAGTTTCTTCCACACAAAGTGAAATCCTGGCTGAATTAATGAACCACTTTCCTCTTATCTGTTTTCCCTGTTATCTCATTCCAAGGGAAAGGTTGGGAGCAAGCCAGGGCGCACCACTTTAGAGCTCTCCTTCCCACCAGCCTCGCTTCGGGATCCAACAGTCAGGCAGATTTGTTGTAAAGGAGCCTGTTGCTTTGCCTCTGAGCATCCAGGCAGACCAGCAAAGGGAAAACGCAAGGCAAGAGACATTTGTTGCTTTCCAGGGCTATGTCGGGGTCCACTCCTACACTCCTTGTGCACCAGCATGTCCTGGTGGCTTTAGTGGGTGCTAGGGTGGCCGGGTGCCTGGTTTTCGACTGGAAAGTCCAGTAAAAAAGGGAACCAGTGTCCAGTCAGCTTTACTGACCGGACACCAAAGTCCAGTTACTGCGGATGGTGAAGGCAGGGTCCAGTGATCCGTCGTCCCCTGTTTTCCAGTCCCAGCTTCTGGCAATTAAAGGTTTAGAGATACCCAGAGCATGGGTTGTGTCCCTGACCATCTTGACTAATAGCCATTGATGGACCGATCCTCCAAGAACTTATCTAATTCTTTTTTGAACCCAGTTATACTTTCAAAACATCCCCTGGCAATGAGTTCTATAGGTCGACTGTGCATTGTGTGAAGAATACTTCCTTATGCTTGTTATAAACCTGCTGCCTATTAATTTCATTAGGTGACCCCTGGTTCTTATGTTATGTGAAAGAATAAATAACACTTGCTCATTAACTTTCTCCACCCCATTCATGATTTTATAGACCTCTAGCACATTCCCCCTTAGTCATCTCTTTTCTAAAATAAACAATCCCAGTCTTTGTCATCTCTCCTGGAATGGAAGCTGCTGTATCCCCCTAATCATTTGAGTTGCCCTTCTCTGTACCTTTTCCAATTCTAATATAATTTTTTTGAGATGGGGCGACCAGAATTGTGCACAGTATTCAAGGTGGGGGCATACTGTGGATTTATATAGAGGCATTATGATATTTTCTATCTTATTATCTGTCTCTTTCCTAATGGTTCCTAACATTCTGTTAGCCTTTTTTTGACTGTCACTGCACATTGAACAGAGGTTTTCAGAGAGCTCTTTTATGAAGACTCCAAGATCTCTTTCTTGAGGGGTAACAGCTAACTTAGAACTCATCATTTTGTACATGTAGTTGGGATTATGTTTTCCAAAGTGTATTACTTTGCATTTATCGACACCGAATTTCATCTATCATTGTGTTGTCCTGGGTGAGATCCTTTTGTAGCTTTTCACAGTCAGCTTTGGACTTAACTGTCTTGAGTAATTTTGTACTGTCTGGAAACTTTACCATCTAACTATGTACCCCCTTTTCCAGATCATTTATCAATATCTTGAACAGCACTGGTCCCACCACTGCTCCTTGGGGGACCCCCCACTTTCCTTTGTGAAAACTGACTATTTATTCTTACCCTTTGTTTTCTGCCTTTTAACCAGTTACTGATCCATGAGAGGACCTTCCCTCTTATCCCATGACTGCTTACTTTGCTTAGGAGCCTTTGGTGAGGAACCTTGTCAAAGGCTTTGTGGAGGTCCAAGTACACTATATCCACTGGATTACCCGTGTCCACATGCTTGCTGACACCCTCAAAGAATTCTAATAGATTGGTGAGACATGATTTCCCCCTTGGCATAACTATAATAAATGCAAATGCTGAGTAAGGAATGCATGTAGCCTTAACCTTGTTTAATAACAAGCTGACCTATAGTTACTGATGTTTCTTTAGTCAGATTTTATACATGTCATTAGTTAACTCATTTTATCACTCCTTTTCTACAGCACACAGGCTGCTGGTTATTAGTTCTACATTCCGTGGTACATTGCTATGGTAACTGTGCCAAGCACTGGATTGGTGGGATTTCACACTTTAATGGAGTTTCTTTGTTTGGTATTGATATGATCTGTCATTATTATGGTATTACCTGTTACTTCCCCAAACTAAAGAATGTATTTCTTAAAGAAATATACCCCACGGAACTTGGGATGTACATTTTTCCTTTCTTTTTGTGTTATATCCTCTAATAAATCATGGGATCTTTTTAATGGCTGCAAAATGGCACTCAAGGTGTGTCTTCATTAGAAAACCCCCACCGTGCGTATACATTAATACCAATATAAAGGTGCTTATACTGGTATAGTTTATTCTGATTCAAGAAGTGAAATAAGTTATATTATTGTAAGGCACTTTTATACCAGTATAACTGCATCCACATTATGGGTTATATTAGTATAACTATATCCACAGATGCAAGGATTAGATTTTTATTGATAAAAGTTGGTAAAGGTCAATTTGACCGTACACAAACTGACAAAACATTTCCATTGATAATAAAAATTAGAAAATGCTGCTTGAAAACTTAGAGTTTGATTTTAGGCTATGTATTTTGTACAGATGTGATACTGACAATCTGTGTTTTAATGGTTACAAAGCTTTATCTTTATTAATTGCAACATCTGTCATTAACTAGCTATTGTCTGACCTCCCCTGTAACTTTCCACAACTGACAATTTAATTTGACAAAAAATGCTTAAAAATAAATATGCATTGAAATTATAAAAAATTAAAATCAAATTCTGCCAAGCATAACTATATCAGGAGAAGAATCACACCCCAAACTGACAATCACACCCGTATAACTTTCTAATGTAGACCAGGCCTAGGTAAATAATAGTCAAGGAACAAATGTCATTCCAAAGTGCTTGAGAATGTTCAATAGCCAGACTGGCGTAAATCAGTGCACTTCTAGTGGCTTTAATGAACTGATGCCCATTTACACCAGCAGAGGACCTAGCCCAATGTTATTTTTCAATTTCAAAAATAATTTCAATATAGATTTCTTTAATGTTTTGAGCTGATTTAAAAAGCCAATACAACTCGGAAGTTGGCCTGTTTTATCGCATCTTTTATTACTCAGCCTAGCTGGAATGTGATTTATTTTTTATGCAGTGAATTAATCTGCTGGTGGAAATGGCTCTTGTGCCCCGATTGAAAACAAAATCAAAGCGACTTTTCCTGATTTTCCTCAGGGTGGGAAGTTTGTAGAACTACTGAGATGCTCTCCACACTTGTGGGTTATTTATTTTGTTTTCATTCTTTTTTTGTCTTTGGGAATCAAGAGTCTGTTCAAGAGCCCCAGGCACCCGGGCTGCCGTCTTAAAAACAAACCCCCATCCTACAGAAAAATGACCGTACAGGATGTTACTGCAGTTTGATCATACCCAGGCAGTTGTTTCTTATCTGCTGTAACCAAAATGTAGGGCCCAGCCCTGCAAACACTTACCTTCACTAGTAACTTTACTCATGTGGGTAGCAGCACCATTGACTCTAGTAGTGGTTAGGGCACTAGCGGTGGATTTGGGACACCTGGGATCACTTCCCTGCTCTACTACAAACTTCCTGTGTGACCATAAGCAATTCTCTGTGCCTCAAGCCCTGTAAAATAGGGATAATAGCATTGCTCTACTGCCCTGTGGGAGGGAGAGGGGTTGAGAATAAAACATATTAAAGATTGTGAGGTGCTCAGATACTACAGCAATGGAGGTTATGGAAGTACCATATAGAGGGAGAACTCATGGGAGAAAAGTCGTATGTTCATAAGGTCAACGTCCTAATTTGACAATAGAAAATAAGCTATTTTACTAAGGGCCAGATTCTGCCACCCATACTCATGCCAAGTAACACCTTACTCCCAGAGTAATCCTATTGAAATCAAGGCAAATGGGACCACTCTTAGATTACCCAATTTGAGGAAGGGTGGTAGAATCTGATGGGAAGGTATCGTCACTGCTCTGTGATTGGTAACAGGTGTCCAGGCCAGGGCCTTGCAAATCAGTTTCTCACGGGGGGGGGGGGGGGGAGGGGGGGGGAAGAGAGAGAGAGAGAAAGAAATCAGGGATATGGAGTCTGGATGTATTCTAAATGCAATATGTCTTATTTACACACACACCAGTCCTGGAACAGAGGTGGTCTAACAGCACACAGGGCAATCCCTTCTTCCAAGAATCTCAGCCCAACACCAATGCCCAGTTCCCAGAGAGACACTCTGCTTCAAGAATCAACTCGAACCACATACCATAATGGACAGCAAGCTCTCCTGCTGCTTGAAGAACTGCCTGAACCATAGGTGCTGGAACTAGGGGTGCTGCTGCACCCCCTGACTTGATGTGCTTTCCATCATATACATGGTTTACAGTTTGGTTCAATGGCTCTCAGCACCCCCATTATACAAATTGTTCCAGCACCCCAGCCTGTGCACACATCCTTGCATAATAAACTAACAAGAGCACATGTCTTCCCCCGATTGACCATTTGCTTGCACACTAAGAAAAAGAACTTGGACGACTATGCGTAGCAGCCCCATGTGGTGACACCTGCCTGCATTAAGCAAAGAGTCCATTGTTGCAAACCTTTACACATTCAGGTTGTCCCATTAGGGTATGTCTACACTGCAATTAGACACTCACAGCTGGCCCGTGGGCTCATGGGGCACAGGCTATGGGGCTATACAATCGCAGTGTAGACATCTGGTCCCAGAGCCCAGGCTCCAGCCCAGTCCCAGCCATCCACACTGCAGTTTTATCACCCTGCAGCCAAAGCCCCACAAGCCCAAGTCAGCTGACACGACGGGCCAGAGGAAATGTGTAATTGCAGTGTAGACATACCCTTAGAGACGACAGCGACGGGTGTCCTGGATCAGCCCTGTAGCGAGGGGATGACTCACTGGCACGTCATCGTCTTGGGAATTAGCTCTCCAGCATATGGAGCGCCCCCTGCAGGCCGGTGTCTCACCTGCCACTGGGCCCATGCCCCTCCCAGACCCCGGTGCCCTTTACCTCAGGGCAGTACCCCCACACTCTGGGTCTCCCCTCCCAGGGGAACCCCAATCCCCTATACCCACCTTGCCTCAGTGGCTACTGCCAGTCATCATCTAGCCCCCGCTCACTGGGGCAGACAGCAGTCTGTAAAGGTCACTCATCACTGGCAAGGGAGTCAGACCAGCTGCCTCTGCAGCCCCTGTACCAGGTTTGGCCTTTAGCAAGGCCCGCAGCCTCAGGATTTCCCAGGCTGGAGCTCCCTTCACCAGCACTGCTCCACCTCAGGTACCTTGCTCCTAGGCAGCCAGCCCTTCCCACTTCAGGGCTAGAGTGAGACTCCTCCAGCCCCTGGCCCCCAGCCCTCTTATAAGGGCCAGCTGGGCCCTAATTGAGCTGGCCACAGCTGTGGCTGCTTCCCCAATCAGCCCAGCTTTTCCCAGCCCCAGCCCTGTCCAGGGCTGCTTTTAACCCCTCTTTACTGGAGTGGGGCAGCTGCCAAATCCAGTTCATGCCCCAAATCCAGTTCAGCACAAAGCCCTACTGGAGTTTAGTGAATGTGGTTTTTGTATAACGCTATGACCCGAGGACGCGCTCTGTGTAAGCTCAGAAGCTCGTCCCCCTCACCCACAGGAGTTGGTCCGATAACAGATATTACCTCACCCGCCTTGGCGGTGAACATATCAGGCAGACAAGTTGATTTTACACTGTCATTGCCCAGCTTCCCCAGGAAGCAACATCTCCCATAAAACCTCAATGCCTGCTTTACCGAGGGGAAAATGTAAACCAATGACCATTAGGGAAAAGAATACCACAATTAGAACTAAGCAGCAGCAGACCTTTGGGCATTCGGTATTTCCTAGTAAAATCCACTACACACCGGAAGCCATTGGCTTTCTTTCTAGCCAAGCATCCTTACAAACATCAACGTCAGAACAATAAAGCAAAGAAACCAAGACACCCCCCATACACACAATTATCATGTGCCTAGGTCAGTGGGGCTATTCAACCCCAGGCATTGAAATATCTTCAGTCAGTGCCCTGCCCCCTCCTCCAAATAAATACAGCTAATGAGGGTGGAATAAAAATCATGAGTTTTTACAGAAATAATAAACTTGGGGTTCTTTATTTGTCTTTGGTCCTGGAGCCTGTAGGGCTCACATTTCTTTGCAACCATGAGCTAGAAACTTAGTTCTTTTAAAATGAAAGCTAACACATGAATCCAGGAGCAGGGGCTTCAGGAAAACTCTATCATGAGATTCACAATAAAAATCACAAGAGCTAGCCATGCTGAATTCTGTTCAGGCTGGGAACTCTACCTGCTTAAAACCTCTTCCTTCCTTCCTTCCTATTAAACAGGAGCAACAGACATTCAGGCTGGTTGGAAAATGAAAACAGGCTCATGAACATTTTGGTGAAATTTCATTCTGGTTCTTTGTTGAACTTTTTACCCAGCTCTAATAGCAGGCAAAACTCCCCTTTGCTGTACCGAATATGCCATGCATCCTCCAACATCTTTCTTTCGGAGAGCACTGAAATCAGTCTGAAGATGCACAGTCCCCAGAAAAATAATATTTGGTGATTCATCTAAGCATATTTTGGGTCAAAACTTGTTCCTGTTGAAGCCAAGGGTAAAACTCCTTTTGACTGCAATGGTTCGGGGCCTATTTTTCCTAGCCTGAAGTGGGACCATGCAATCAATGAATAGGTTATTGAAATACCAGCAATTGCTTGTCTGCAAATGAATTTTAGGGGAAATCTGGTGCTTCCCAGATGCTCCCAGTCACAGATTCCATTTCCTGCTTGAAAAAGAGTTCCGCATAGCTCGGAAACTTGTCTCTTATACTAACAGAAGTTGGTCCAATAAAAGATATTACCTTGCCCACCTGGTATCTCTGAATAGTCAATACATATTTAAACTGTCCTTCTTCACTGCTTGATTCAGCAAGTTACTTTAAGCACATAAGTAGCCCCATTAAAATCAGGGAGGGTCTTTCCAATGTCTTCAGTGGGGGTTGGATCATGCCCATTAAACCTTTACCTGTCCTTAGCAATAATCCTGGTTTCACTAGAGTTACACTGTAGATTTTAATCCTATGGTTTGTGAACTCTGATGCTTTAACAAGAAATTAATAAATTACAGATAGGTAGCTGCTGATTTTTCCCCCCAATTGATTATTTCTTTTTATTTGATACTCCATACCTGAGGTTTCTGATCTAATCAGGATGGATTGCTTTTCTGCAATCCAATCACAGTGAAGTTTGTGCTGGGGAAGGGGGTGTTTTTATAACACCTTGATGTGAACATTTAAATGTGTGAATGTTGCAGGCTAATGATACAAATGCAGTGGCTATTTAAAGAGCTCTGAACTTAACAGTGAGTGGACCTAAGTCTATGGCCTTAATTCAGATCTAAAGCCTGATCTACAATAGAAAATTAGGTCGATATGACTACATCACTCAGGGGTGTGAAAAATCCTCACCGTAGACCGCCCAAGGTTGACAGGAGAATTCTCCCCTCAACCTTACCTAGCTACCACCTCGCAGGGCGGCGGATTACCCACACTGACAGGTGTAGGTGGTGTCTACACACTGGAGTTGTACAGCGGAGCAGCTGCGCCACTGCAACGTTTTAAGTCTAGACAAGCCCTGAATTACACCAGCGTAAATCAGGGGAGCGAGTCAGTGGCACTATCTGGTGTAAAAGCAGGGCGAGAGGAGAAAAAACAGACAACCTGTCACTGCAATAATTACATCGGTTTTAATTCACACAACGTTTGTTGTTTCGACATGAGTCTGAATGTGGGCACCTATTCTGGATTAAGAGTGTCCCATTTATATCTTAATTTGTTTGTACCACCCTTCTCTGCCCTGTCTCCCCCGCACCCTGCCACCTTTTACAGCCTTTTCTGTGGGAGGGGATGACAGTGCTGGGTTGTAACAGGGTGGAGGAGTGCTCCCTGCTCTCCAGCAAATAAGGCGCTAACTGCAGCTCAGCTTCCCTGTCCCCAATGCACAGGTAGGTGCTCAGAGTGGGAGCTTGGGAGATTGGAGATGGGGGTGGAATGAGGGCTAGCTTGATGCTTTGCGGAAGGTTGGACCCCACCCAAGCAGGGATCATAAAACTGGGCTGAACCATACCCTGGGGAGTTTTCCATTTAGATTTGGATTGGGGTCACTTATTTTATGAGCAGCACTGACTCTCAGGGGAAAGACCCTGCTGATCACAACCAGGTTGTCTTCTTTCTGAGTCATTCCACCAGCTCACACAAGTCAACTCTGACTGGAATTTGGAGCTTGTGAAGAAGAAGAAGAAGAAGAAGAAGAAGAAGAAGAAGAAGAAGAAGAAGAAATTACAAAACCTAAAACCATCAGAAGTGTTCCCATAATGTATTTTTTCCAATGGAAACAGTGTTTGATCGATATCAATATGGAAATAGATATGGCTATATTGCCCTGCAATATTGCAACCCAAACATTCTGGCTTTGTGCTAATGCAGCAGGGATCTGCAACTAAACGTAACCAGACCTGGCTATAAGCATAAGTGAAACAAACTCTGTTTATAGTGTCTAAATGGATAGAAGTTCAGAAAAGATTGTAAACAAACAGCATCAGCAGTAGAGCTGGGTGGGACCTGGATTTTCTGTTTCATGGGGAAATCCACAATTTCTAAGAAAATTTCCACAATGAAAACAATTTTTTAAAATTTCCTGCCAAATGAAATCCTCTGCCTCCCCCCCAAAAAAGCAAAAAAATTGTTTCAGGTCCATCAAAACATTTATTTTTGATAAAACGGAAACATTTTGTTCTGATTTGACTGTTTCACATTTTCTGTTATATAATAGAAAATTGTAAATGTACATTAAAAGTCATTTTGAAACAGAAAGCAAAACATTCCATTGAATGCTCCATTTCTTTTTTACAAAACAAAGTCAACAGCTTTCTGTGAAGCCACTTTCAAACAATCAGAATTCTCCAAGAGAGAAACATTTTACTGGAAAGTTTCTGACCAGCTCTAACCAATAGTGAAAAAAGTTAAGATCAAAAGAACAAAACAAAGATCAAAAAGCAAACAAAGTAAACAAACAACATCAACAGTGCAAAGTACATTCATTTCTTACATTTATGTCTATTAATAATCTAAGGTATCAATGCAATTTTGCCAACTCTTGCCATTTTATCACAAGTCTTGTGATATTTGGTGTTTTACTTAAAGTCCCAGTTCCTGGAGTCAGGTGATTACTTGAGAATCTCAGCTGTCCTTTAAAAAAACACAATTATTTCTAGCCCTTGTGATTGCAGAAAAAATGTGAAGAAAGTTGTGGAAGAAATTTACTCCATTTACTTTGATAGATTTTTACTTCGGATTTACATAGGTGTAACTCAGATCAGTCAATGATTTTTAACTTCACAATGTTCTTTTAAGGTGTTAGCAATTAATTAGAAATGTGGTTGTGGAGTCTCTGAGTGATTACTGAACACCACATAGTACCGGGACTCGGGTGTTCAATAATCACTCAGACTAGGTGCTTGAGAGACTCTTCTTCATTCTTTGTCTCCAAATGTGCCTCTCAAAGGTACAGTTCCCCACAGGGCCCAAGATTAAAAAGTCTGAATCTGCATGGAGATGTTGAACAGGCACAAGATTAGGAGTCAGAAGAGGCAGGTTCTATTTGCAGCTACTAGGACTGACCCGCCGCGTGGCTTTCACCATGTTCCTTTGCTCATCCCCCACGTTTAGACTGGCATTGCTCTTTGTGGCAATGACCCACTCTTACTGTATATAGTGCCTAGCACAATGGGGCCCTGATCTCCATTGGCAGTGTGACAGAAATCAGAATGAAGATGGCAAGATCACAGTGGACATTTCAGTTTGGGTTTATTTCTTTTCCTCTGCTAGTGAAAACATCTAATAAACCTGTGACACTTCAATACTCCATAATCAAAATGTATTATTTAGATATCAATTTCGGGTGAAAGTCTCCCTCCAAATTGGACTGAGCATCCATGATTTGATGGTGTCTGGTTTATAAGCTTTGCAAACAACACAGGGAGCTGATAATTCTCCTCTCCTTTACAGCAGTGCTCCTCCATGGATACCAGGAAGGAAACGCCTGATTTACACTCTGCAGTAGTTGGAGGGGAAAGTCCATGAATTAGCACTGCAGCAGAGAGGGCCCCTAAGCCTTTCCTTCTCCCCGTGTGGCAGGGGCAGGACTTGTCTAAACTCTGCGTGGGCAGAGTCACCTTGGGAGGAGAAATCAGCTCCTGGTTTCTGTCTTGCATTATCCTTGCAATTAGGGCATTCCCGGTCCCTCACAAAGCCGTCGTTGTGATGTTGCTGCCGTGAGTTCACTTGTGTCCTGCGCTTGTCCCTAACCCTGATAAATACTCTAGTCAATTTTATTATCTAATCTGTACAACAGCACCAACAATCCATTAAACCTCAGCATTTTGCAGGGAGGGCACCGATCGCTAACCACTGATAGACATATCTATAAACCCTATTTATTGTGGGTGGGGCTTCTTTTAATCAATTGCTTAATCTTTGTTTGCACTGTCTGAAATGCAAACCTCCCTCGCCCCCGTTAATGGCCGACAAATGCAGCTGGGCTTTCAGAAGAGTTTTGCAACACTCAATTATTATATTGTCAATGATTTCGAGCCACATAGAAGAGGTTGACTAAAAGGAGTCAGGATTCCTGGAGTGAGATCCTGGCCATGCTGAACTCAATGGCAAGGTTTCCATTGATTTCAGTGGGGCCAGGATTTTTCCCCTGGCTCTGGTCTCAGTTTTGCCGCTGGGTACGTCTACACTGCAAAACAAAAACAGAAAAACACAGCAGCAAGTCTGAGAGCCCCAGCTTAGGGGGCTGGTGCTATGGGGCTAGAAATAGCAGTGTAGATGTTCCTGCTTGGGCTCTGAAACCCAGCAAATGGGTGGGTCTGGAAGGCCTGGCTACCAGCTCACACAGGAATGTCTACACTGCTACTTTTAGTTCATAGCAGGAGCTCCTGTCTGTTAACTTGGAATCCCAGGCTCGCTGCCATGGCAGAGGTTGGCAGTGTAAACACACCCACTGACTCACACCGTGATCCTGGGCAGATGCTGGGTGGTGGCCCGCAATAGCAGGGGATTGGACTTGATGACCCAGGAGGTCCCCTCCAGGCCTATGTTCTTAGCTCATGGGCTAATCTCCGTGCCTCAGTTTCCCCATTTGTAAAAGGGGGATAACAATTCTGACCCAGCTAAGAGGTGTGTTGTGCCTCACTGGTAATGTTTGTAAAGCACTTTGAGATCACTGGGTGAGAAGTGCCATGCAAGTGATCATTTATATTACAGTCTAGCTATCTAAGAGTATGTCTACATGGCCCTGGAAACCCAGGGCTGTGGGACTCCACCTTACGCACGCGGTGTTTCCAAGCCCAGGTTTACAATGCAGTGTGGATGCTCACGCATGGGCTTGGAAACACTGAGGTGCTGAGTCTCCGATCCTGGGTCAACTGACTCGGGCTCGCGGAGCTCAGGCCTCAGGGCTCAAAATAGCAGTGTAGACATTTGGGCTGGGGCTAGAGCCCTGGCTTCAGACCCTCTGCCCTCACCAGCTGTCAGAGGCCGGGCTGCAGCCAAAGTCCCAACACCTACACTGCTATTTTTAGCCCCACAGCCTGAGCCTCAGGACCCTGAGTCAATTGAGCTGGGCTCTGAGACTCAGCACCATGGGGGTTTTGTTGCAGTGTAGACGCATCCACTGTTGCTGGGCTCGGCTCTCACAGCCATGCTAACGCATCCATACTCCACTAACAGACCTTCTGATTCAGGTCTGCAGCTGGAGCTGTGTCCACACTGCAAAATTACATGGTTTGAACTCTCTTCGCAGGCTCCTAGGATCCAGGTCCTACGTGCTTGCTGACTCAAGTCAGACTGATCTGTGTGTGGATGGAAGAAGGGCTTGAGCTCAAACCTGAGTCGGAGCCCAGGCTTAATGTGTGGTGTAGACATACTCTAAGGGTACGTCTACACTACCCGCTGGATCGGCGGGTAGCGATCAATCTATCGGGGATCGATTTATCGCGTGTAATGTAGACACGATAAATCGATCCCCGATCGCTCTCCCGTCGACTGCTGAACTCCAGCTCCAGCTCCTCCCCTCCCTCCCAGAGCCTCCCACCCACTGAGATCAGCTGTTGCGCGGTGTGCAGGAGGCGCTGGGGGGGGGGGGGGGGGGCGGGNGTGCTTGGGGGAGGGGGGGAAACTGGGCGGGAAGAGGCGGGGGCGGAGCAGGGACAGGAAGAGGAGGGCGGGGTGAGGCTTGGGGGAAGGGGTGGAGTGGGGCCGGGACCTGGGGCAAAGTGGGGGCAAGAAGAGGCGGGGTGAGGGTGGGGGGAAGGGTTGGAGTGGGACAGGGCCTGGGGTGGCGTGGGGGGTTGAGCACCCCCCAGGCAAGGAGGAAGCCAGCGCCTGTGACGCCCTCCCCCTGAAATGTGGCCGCTCTAACCCTAAGAACATAAGAACAGCCATACTGGGTCAGACCAAAGGTCCATGTAGCCCAGTATCCTGTCTTCCGACCGTGACCAATGCCAGAGACCAGAGACCGTGACCAATGAACAGAACAGGTAATCCTCAGGTGATTAATCACTGCCGATGCGAAAGCAAAAGGCAAATCAAAACCAAAAGCAGTCTTTTAAAGCTTTTTAGCTCTGTATGCATGCGCACAGCAGAGGATTGTGCAACTGAGAGCCAATCATGCTCTCCGGCCGGAAATTAAAACAAAAATGAAAAACAAAAACAAAAAAACTCCCGAAATTGGCAACACGCTATTATAAGCACATTCACAGTGATTAAACCAACAAAGAAACCAAAATCCGCTTACTGTAAGTGGGCTTGGCAACGGACTCCGGCAAACAGAAGCTAGGGACACCATCCCGGCCCGGCCTGGCTAATAGCCATTGATGGACCTATCCTCCATGACCTAGGACCTCCGCACTGTGAGCGACTTTACTGCCTGCCCTACGCATTACAGGAAGTTTGAAGCAGCTTGCTTAGCAAAAGACTTGGTCGGTTTGCTCTCCATTGCAAACCCAGGAGGCTCTCTGACAGTGTGCTCACAGATTGGGGATCAGAAGAGAATGGGTTATCACTGACCTGAGCTGCTGCCATTCGCAAAGGGGGGTGACTTCAATAGAGTGGATTGCAGATTGTTGAGATAGAGAGGACTAAGGAAGTTGTCCCATGGAATTGTGGGATACTTCCGGCTGACTCCTGGGACCCAAGTCAAGCGGGGCTGCATCTACACTGCAGAGCAATAGGGCTCAGACCCTGGGTCCTGGCTTAACTCAAGCTTAGACCCTCCAGCCCTGCAGGGTCCTGGGCCCCTGTGTCCAAGCCCTGGGTTAGCACAATTACAGTGTAGACACAAGGGGGTTAGGCTTGAGCCCCGGGCTCAAGCATGGGCTTACATTTCAATGTAGACATATCCAAAGAGTTTACTGTCTCAACTAAGGCTTGGAGCCAGGTCCTCAAATGGTGTAAATCAACTGCAGTGGAGCTAAGACAATTTACCCTGAACCTAGAGTGACCAGATGTCCTGATTTTATAGGGACAGTCCCGATTTTTGGGTCTTATATAGGCTCATATTACCCCCCATCCCCGTCCCGATTTTTCACATTTGCTGTCTGGTCACCTTACCTGATCCAGACCATGTTGTGGGAATGTATTTGCTGGAGGCTTCAAAGAGCAGGTGGGATTTTAGAAGTCTCTGGAAGGGGAGGGAGGATAGAAAAGGGATTTAGTTACTGGTGCAAACCAATGTAATAAAACCGAGGATGCTCATGTAGAAAAAACTTCGTTAATTTTTTTTTTTTGCTCTGTTCTACTTCAATAAAGGCTGAAAAGCTAGGAAATAAAGCTACGTTCAACAGGCATGCACTTCTGTTTCTCTGTCCACACTAAAGTAAAATGTATCAATTCTTACTTCTTACCATATTCCTTCTACAGCACATTGTTAACATGTAGGGTTTTATAAACTCCGACACACACACAACAAGGAGACATATGATAATAGATGTCCCTACCCCAAGGGGTTTGCAGTCTAAGTAATTATCCTTTTGACACATGCATTCTTATTGGAGTTAAGGCTACATGGTAGTTTACACAAAGAGACATTAAAAATTGTTCTCTTTACTTCAAAACAAAAGTATATTTCAAAAGAAGGACATACTTTTAGTATTAGTCCTTCTTGTATGTATGGCGGATTTAAAGCTGCATAGTACTTTTTGAAGCCGTAGGTGTTAATACTTGGGATATATTGGAATTGCTCCGATGTCCCGTACTCTTATATTGGGGTGAGTATGATATTTTACAGACGTTACACAGAAAAAAGACAATGTTGTGGCTAAAGAACGGAACGGGTACTGTGAGATGGGATTTCCTTCCCAGTTCTGCTATAGACTTTCTGCGAGTCCTTGAACCACTCTGTGCCTTGGTTTCCCCAGATAATAATACCTACCTATCTCACAGTGGGGTTCTGAGGTTGAAACTCAGTTATCTTTAAAAAGTGCATTGAGCTCCTCAGGTGGAAGGTGCTGGAGAAGTGCAAAGTAAATAGCATTGACCCCAGTTCTCCTCTCACTTACCCCTGTGTGACTCCAGTGAAGTGACTGTGGATTTACACCCACAGAAGTGCGACCAGGAGCAGCTCCACTGATGTTACTATCATGTACTCTCATTACCAATAGGAAGTTATAGGACTATGAAATGTAAATATGCAATATTTCAAAAAGACATATGTTGGCCTTATTCTAACCCCGTGTGTATAGTCTGTTTAAACGTCTTATTTAAGAAGTGGTGGTCATTGGGCTTTAGGGGGAGTGTGTGGGGACGGGGCATTAGATTTTGATCATAAAGTGAATGGGGTTGTGAGTTGTCAGTCATGCTAAGCACTACCAATTCTTATTTTCTGTGTCATGATTGCTTTAAAGAACATTGTATATTTGAATATGAACATAACAGGCTATTGGGTTTGTTGTGAACTCAAAATAGATCCCACACATAGATGCAATCTAACCTCTGTTCTTAGAATTCTCAAATCATAGAATATCAGGGTTGGAAGGGACCTCAGGAGGTCATCTAGTCCAACTCGCTGGTCAAAGGAGGACCAATCCCCAGACAGATTTTTGCCCCAGATCCTTAAATGGTCCCCTCAAGGATTGAACTCACAACCCTGGGTTTAGCAGGCCAATGCTCAAACCACTGAGCTATAAATCAACATACCTGAACAAATGTGAAGCCATGGAAATTTCAAACTGGACTTCAGGGTCATAGTTTAGGCTGTCACAAGGATACCTTGATGGAATTATAGGATGAGCATGGGACAGGGAGCCAGGAACTCACCGTTCTAATCCCACTTCTGTGTTCTTCTGTGACCTTGGGCTAATCACTTAACCTTTCTGCCCAAGTCTCCCTCACTATAAATGCAGGGTTTAGAAAACTTCTCTGCCTCATGGTGGATGAATTAGTAAATGCTTCGAAGGTGAGAAGTGCTGGTCTCGATAACAATAATTAATAATGCTTCCCTCTCTTCTAGCAAAGTGCTTGGCAAACATCCATTTATTCTCACAGCAGCCCTGTGAAGTAGGCATGTATTGCTGGCCTCCTTCCTTTAACAGATGGGGATGAATCACAGAGCAGTGAAGTGACTTGTCCAAGAACACATGGAAAGTCTATGAGAGCCGGGGCTAAAACTGCCATCTCCTGCTTCCCAGAACTATGCTTTAATTCCAAAAAAAAAAAAAAAAAAAAAAATCCTCTTCTCTCTGAATGTTGGACTAAGGATTAAACATGCAAGCCTGAGGAGATATGGAGATGGGTACAGTGGGGAGAAATGTATCTAGAGCCTGGGCCAAATCCCATTGACATGAGTGTAAAGACACCCCTTAACTTCAGTGGGCTTTGATCAGAGGCCCACAGGCTCATCAGTGTGCTGGTACCAACTTCCTGACACAATGACAAATGCACTATGTGAATGGTGAAATAATGCAGCATGGTGAATAGCACCCGTGCCTGCATGTTCTCCTGCCTGGGTGCACAGCACCCAAAAGGGGCACATGGGATGGATGGAGATGGGGCATGCCTGTGGTGAAACTAAGTGCTGCACCCTCATCCATACTGAGGGAGTGAGGAGCTCAGCAGCCATTGACTGGGGGTCGGGGAACTGGCACTGCTGCCGGGAGGTGGAGAACAGCCACTGCTACACTGCTGGATCACCATACTGACTCCAGCATCCCTTTACCCATCTGAGGAATCTCCTACTCAGGCACCTCCATGCAGGACCGAGCCCCCAGAGACAGGGGGGTCCCAAAACTCATGCCCCAGGTTATTTGTCCATCCCTTCTGTGCATCAAAATGGAATTATCCCCCATGTAAAGCACTGCCCGGTTGGCCTGGTATATTACAGGACAGGGGTATTTGACTTCCCTCTGACACATCACATACAGATCTGTGTCAGATTGGCCATCTAGTCCAGTATCCTGTGTTCTGATTTAATCTGACAGTTTTTATCTCCCACGTTCATTGTCTGTTAAATATATTAATTAAACCACAAATAATATTTAAGTTCTCCTCCTCCCCCCTCTCCCCGCCACACACACACAAAAAATGCAGGAAGTTCAAAGCAAAGGCTGGAATTTTTTTTCTTAAAACAAAAACAAAGCAAAACCAACCAACCAAACAAAAACCCTCTACAGACTTTAAAATATATGAGCCTCATCTCAGGAAGGCCCTACACTGGTAAATCTGTTGACACAATGGGGTTACTCTGGATTGACATCATTATAAATAGACGGGAATCAGGCAAAATCAGGCCTATATATGTATATTTTCTTTCCTTTCATGATGATTTCTTTGGGGAGTTCTGTTTAAAAATCAATATCAATCTACTAACTTGTGAACACCATAAGTGAGATGTAAGCATGTATATATCTGGAGCTTCACAGGCTGGACACGATGTCGCATCTAAATGCTCTTTGAATGTGCAGTCCCATCTGGATGTGAGAAACGGTTAAATAAAGGCACTCTTCATTATGATGATTTATCCTGTAAGTGTCAACAGTGTGCTTGGTGCTGTACAAAACAGCTAGCAGGGATTTTGGATCAGAATTCCGTGAAATCCTGGCTCCACTGAAGTCAAAGCAAAACTCCCATTGAATTCAATGAGTCCAGGATTTCACCCTTTCCTTGCCTCCTTCCCTCCAGCAGCCTCCCTCCTGCTACCTACTTCCAAGAGTTTACAATCTGTGTGGCACTCCATGAGTTCATTTGCATCCGAGATTGGTATATTCAGATCTGTGCAGTAAGAGAGCTCTGCATGGGGACTGATATACAATAAGAAGGAGCAAGCTGCTCTGTTGCTGTTGAGTAACGTTAATGCATTTGTAATAATAATGACAGTGATGCATTAGTTTGCACTGAACAAGCGCATAAACCCAAACCAGGAGAATTGGAACAGTGACTTGCCCTCAACCTTTCCAGATCTT
>QXTE01000305.1:853475-890613 GCA_003942145.1 Platysternon megacephalum
TCAGTATTGTTGAGGGCCCTACCTATGATCTTATATGACCCTCATCACCCTGGAATGGGCAACAGAGGATGGATCACTTGATAATTACCTGTTCTGTTCATTCCCTCTGAAGCACCTGGCACTGGCCACTGTTGGAAGACAGGATACTGGGCTAGATGGGCCTTTGGTTTGACCCAGTATGGCCATTCTTAAGTTCCTATTATCTTAGTACATCACCGTCATTCATGAATTAGTACCATCCCCATTTTGTAGATGGGGAACTGAGGCACAGTGTAGATAAAGTGACTTGCCCAGGGTCACATAGGAAGCTTGTATCTGAGCCAGGAGCGGACCCCATGTCTGCTGAGTCCCAGTCTAATGCCTTATGCACTAAAACCTCCTTCCTACCCACGGCATGGCTTCCCTGGGCCTGCCTTTGAGACTGTCCTCAGCTTAAACCTCTCCAACGCATCATCAGTGATCTACAACCCATCCTGGACAATGATCCCTCGCTTTCACAGACCTTGGGAGGCAGGCCAGTCCTCGCCCACAGACAACCCGNCGTAAAAGGATAAATGGACTCAAGTCAGATATCAAGAATGGCAATATACAAAAACCTGTAGGAGAACACTTCAACCTCCCTGGCCACACAATAGCAGATGTCAAGGTAGCCATCTTACAGCAAAAGAACTTCAGGACCAGACTCCAAAGAGAAACTGCTGAGCTTCAGTTCATCTGCAAATTTGACACCATCAGATCAGGATTAAACAAAGACTATGAATGGCTAGCCAACTACAAAAGCAGTTTCTCCTCCCTTGGTGTTCACACCTCAACTGCTAGCAGAGGACCTCACCCTCCCTGATTGAACTAACCTCGTTATCTCCAGACTGACTCTTGCCTGCATATTTATACCTGCCTCTGGAAATTTCCATTACATGCGTCTGACGAAGTGGGTATTCACCCACGAAAGCTTATGCTCCAATACATCTGTTAGTCTATAAGGTGCCACAGGACTCTCTGTTGCTATTTACAGATCCAGACTAACACGGCTACCCCTCTGATCCTTTGAGACTGTAAGCTCTTCGGGGCCGGGAACTTCTCATGAGGGGTCAGATTTGCCCCTAGGCAGCGGGCCAATCCAAGCCTCATGCACCCTGTATGACCCACTTAAGAGTGAAAATGGGCCCTTTCCTTTCAAAGATGGCAGAGCTGGTCAAAAAATGCTGAAAATAATTTACAACTTTTTAAAGTTTTTCATGAAAAAAAGGCAAAGTTTTGAATTTTTGAAAAATGTCAACCCGTTCGACAACAGGGTGTGATCTTAGGGCCTGGGCCAGCTGACACTTACACACACATGTCACTTGATTCATTCTACTGTAGTAATCCCTTTAAAATCAATGGCTCTGCTCATGTGAGTAAAGTCACTCCCCTGCATTTAGTGTTTGCGGGATCAGTCCCAGGGACTGAATAAAACTGACATGTCCCCAGAGGTTCTGATCAGCTGGACTAATTTCACAACATACGAACACTGGCACCATCCCGGCTGGTGGACGCTGCTGAAAATGCTTTGCCTGGCTCCTGGTACTTGTTCATTCTTGATGGGCCCAGCCACAAAGTATGGATCTGGAACCAAATATTCCTCAAAGTCCTGGTGGTGGGGAGATTTGGTTCTGGGTTTCTAAATTGAGCCCAACTCTTAATCCATAGATTATTTTATTGATGACTATTATTTGATTTGATTTGTATTTGCTTCATCAAAGGGGAAATGCCCCAGCTGATGTAAATGATGATCAGAGCTTCTTGGAGATAGGACAAGTTGAGGATCTGGCCTAATCTAGAAAGCAAGGACTGGGCATTGTGCAGAGAGAGCTCTCCTGAGTTGTTGGCTCAAGGCAGGGGGGACTGGGTGAAATCCTAGGGTCTGGAAGACACAGCAGTTCAGACTATAGGACCTTCCAGCCTACATATCTATGAAGCTTAAAAATCTATGAATCCTCCGGGCAAAACCCTGCCCATTCTCTTAGGGTTTAGCGCCCACCCCACAGTACCTATGCCCCAGGAGGAGCCCAGGGCAGCAGAAGTGGGTGCAGCTGTGATGCCTATGGGGCCAGGCCAGCTGTGCCAGGGATCCCCACGGAACCGACTCTGGGGGAAGCCTAGTGGGTGCCCCTTTCCCAGCTCCTCTGACCAGCGCCTGGCCGCCGCTGCACCAAGCCCCCCGACTGAGGCTAGGAGGAGGGATCCGCTCCCCCCAGCCATGCAAACCCAGGCTGGCGGGGCAGAGGGCAGGTCCCCCCTTTCCGGCAGGGGGCGGAGGAGTCAGGGGGAGCTGTTGTGCCTGAGCTGGGGGGCGCAGGGCACCGAGCCAGGAGCCAGGCGGAGGCTGCGTCCCGCGGTGCGCAGAGCCGGCCTGGAGCTCGCTCATCCGGCCTGCAGCCGGGCTGCCCCCCGCCCCCTTTCCTCCCTGCCTGCGCCCGACGGCTGCCCCTGCATCCCCCCTCCCAGCGCCAGCCCCGGCTCCTGGCGAGCGCGGGGAGGTAGGAAGGGAGCGGGTCTGCCGAGGCTCTGACCCCAGCGCCTGGGAGTCTGAGCCCGGGCAGCGAGCGGAGACGAGCCGGCGGCCCCTGCGCCTGCAGCCCCGGCCCCCTCGGCCTCTATTGACTCGCGGCTGTCAGCCCACACCTCATTAATACGGGGCTGGCAGGCATCGGGCCCGGGGCCATCCATCAGCCGGCGGGGGGGCCTCGGCACCGGGACCGGGCCGCGCCCCCCGCGTCCTGCTGGCCGGGGCTCGGGGCTCCGAGCAGGGGCGTTGGAAAGCAGCCGCCCCGCTGCCCTGGTCCCTGCGCCGGACGCCTGGGCCCGGGCGCAGTGTGTGTGTGTGTGTGTGTGTAATAGCTGCCCGTGTTTGGTGTGTAGCCACGCGGCAGTTGTGGCGAGGGTGGCAGGCAGCCCAGCGGGGCGTCTGCTGTGCGCCCAAAGCCCTCGGGCACTGGGTAGCGAGGGCAGCTCACACAGGGGCTGCCGGGCTTTCCTCTCACAGCCCCAGGGACATATCGGGGGAAATGTGCACACCGCTTCCGCCACACACCGCACGTGTGTTCCCCTGCTCGGTCCTGGCACCCCGGGGACTCTAACCAGCCCTGGCGTGCTAATAACAGTCCTGCGCATCCAGGGATCTCTGCGCGGAAAATGTTCTTTGTAGGGATGCCATTATTTAAGCCCGGAACGTGTGTGTGTGAGAGAGAGAGAGAGAGAGCTCATAGTGTGTGTGTGTGTGTGTGTGTGTGTGTGTGTGTGTGTGTGTGTGTGTGTGTGTGTAATACGTGCCTAAATCCACAGCTTTAAAAATATCTCACATACACACTGTATGTGTAATATACATGGGTGTGTGCGTATGGAACACATTCGTGTGTATAGAGAAAGAGCGAGAGAACACATCCGTGTGTATACATGTGTGTGTTTTAAACGAATACACACGAATGTGTTCTCTCGCTCTTTCTATATACAGTGTGTATATGGTGTGTATGTGAGAGATTTTTAAAGCTGTGAGTTTATTTAGTCACATATTTTACGCACACACTCTATCTATCTATCTATCTATCTATCTATGAACGAGCACACACACACATTTTCCGGACTTAACTAATGGCAGCCCTAGATTTACAAATAGCACTTTTATGCTAACAGATCATTGTATTTGTACAAATACTATTCTTCGAATAAAAGTGCTGTTTATTATTCCAGGGATACCATGATTGAGGTCGGGAACACACCTGTAATAGCTCACATATACGTGTGTGGTGTGAGCGGTCGGTGTGTGCTTCCTTATATTTCACTGGGGCGGGCAGTGGGATGGTAGGTAGAGTCTGTGTGAATTATTTACATTTATGAACCTGTCCCGTCCCCCCCCCACACACACACACACATTGTGTGAACGTGTTCCAGTTGTAATGAATGGCTTTCCTAGAAATACAAGCAGCACTCTTTACTAGTATAATTAAGTATAAACCAGTGTTTGCAGTTATTACAAAATCTACGGAACCTTTGGAAAATCTCCTTGGTTTAGTAAATGCCTTCCCGGTTTCAAAATCGTTGGCGTTATTCCAAAATTGAGGTTTTTTTTATTTCATTTGTTAAACAAACACACACAAAAATACTTCAGGTTTCAGAGGGGTAGCCCTGTTAGTCTGTATCAGCAAAAACAAGGAGTCCTTGTGGCACCTTAGAGACCAACAAATTTATTTGGGCATAAGCTTTCCTGGGCTAAAACCCACCTGGTCAGATGCATGGCGTGGTGCATCTGATGAAGTGGGCTTTAGCCCATGAAAGCTCAAATAAATGTGTTGGTCTCTAAGGTGTCACAAGGACTCCTTGTTGTTTTTACAAAAATACTTGTTAAACCACCTGGTAGTTTATGTGTGATTGATTGGTAGTTTATGTGTGATTGTGTGTGAGAGGGATACAAAGACAGAGACAGACAATACACATACACATAACCCCAGGCAAACTCATGGCAGCTCTGTAGAGCTATTATCCAAACACGCTCCATCTTTCAAAGCTCAAATGTGAGGCACGCAAAACCGCAAATTGAGAAACACACAAATAAATAGCAAACGCAGCTCTGGCAGCGGGGAATGGAATTCTTTAGCAGCAGTAACACAGTCTGGGCTCCGCGCATCAATATTTCGTGATCTTGTGTGAGACATGAGGGACAGTGGGACAGTATCCAAACCCCTTTTGGTGGTTCATTTATTCACGCCTCTGGTTTAATCGCCATACTCAAATCTCATGAAGCTGGAAGCCTCTTCTTTCCCCTCCATCGTGTGAAGGGCAGGTTTTGATTTATACGTAAAACCATCCCGGAGTCAAATACCAAGGTCACCGTTGACTTTCTTAAATATTTCCGGGGCGATGCTAGGTAGAGTGTGTTTTATTTATTTCTGCAAAACGTCGTATCAGACCACCCAATATACAGTAATCAATCTTGGGAAATACTCAACAGATGCTACGCAAGTTGTTGTGTATAGCAGCTGGGCAAATATTAAGCGGCAGTTAGTGTAATCCTGCTTTAGACCTGAAGCCCAAAGATCGGAGTGAAAAAGCACAATTGCACCATTCCAGGTACTTTTTTCTCCACTAAGCAATAACTAATTTTTACCCTTAGAAGATCATTAGATATACGCACGTACAATAGTGCTGAAATAGTTGAAACAGCTACATCGGTATATAAATTATATAGCTATATCATCCATCGTTCTATAAAGATTTCCTTTAGGGCAAAATCAAATATATTTGTGTATGTATATCTATCTATCTACACATATATATGCATGTACATATACATAGCTATACAGACTTCCATATGAACGTCTGTGTATCTGTCTATATATATATATATATAGACAGATACACACACACACACACACACACACATATATAGATATAGATATAGATATAGATATAGACAGATACACACACACACACACACATATATATATATATACAGGTAAACAGATATCCACATAAACATATACATAGATACACACATCTAGCTAGCTAGCTATCCCCATCCACCGCATCTATCTATCTATCTATCTATCTATCTATCTATCTACCAAAGTATTTTGTTGTATAAAAATGTACCACGTAAGAAAATCTTTATACCAGACTGGTGGGCCTGTGACATTAGTGTTTGCTAAGACAGTCCACACTGTCCATGGTTGCTGTGCTTCTGTTCACTGACGTCCAGTGCTTGTTTGCAGGACGAAGATATGGGGGTTTGTGGGGGCTGCTGGGCAATGATAAATGAAGCTAAAAGGTATCTCGTGACCCACCTACCCTATGTCAGCAATGAGCAATGACTTCAAAATTAGGTGTCTAGGGCACAGCGCTACACTGGATTCTTGGTGCCTGATGGAATCCATGTACTGGCCCCGACACGGATTAAGATATGAGTTTGGATTGGGTTAGAGTAGCGAGACCATCCAAGACTTTGCTTTGGGGTTTCCAGCCCCAACCCTTGGGGAAGGGCCCAGCGAAAGAAATCCGAGCCTATCCCAGCGTGTTCGTGTTTGTAGCTGGAGGTGGGTGGGAGGGAAGTTCTGTTCAGACCGTTGTCCACATGTAAACAGCTGTGACATTTGTTTAGGAACGCGTCTGTGGGGCTGTGACATCACCCTGCGATAAGTGAGGTCTGTAACTGTTCCAGTCAAAGGCAGCCCCGGGTGAAGACAACCTCCCAGAGCCCCTTTCGCTCCGTGCCCTCTCCCTGCCTCTGAGTCCAGCCCGGTCACCTCCCCCCCCTCCGGCCTGGACAGCGGTTGTAGCTCGCCCTGGGGGTCCCCCCTCGGAGCCTAGAGCAGCTTCTCCTGCCCTTAATGCTGAGCCGGTCCTTTGTCTAGCGCTTAAGACAAGGAGCGTCCCGCTGGTTTCCTCTGTGATCAAAGGACAAGGGACCCATCCCTGTGCGTGTGTGTGCTGCAGACAGACCTTATCTTTCCCGTGTGCTATGGTCATAGGCCAGAAGGGACCATCTAGCCTGGCCTCCTATACGCGCATCTGGTCCAGTGTCTCTATTTTGTCTGATCCCCCCACCCTCCCAGCCCCTTTATTGTTGTTATTTACACCGAGCTTTTGCGGCTGATCCCTGAGCTTGTAATCCTGGGCTTGCGGGCTGCACCGTTTCGTTTGGCGAAAAGCTCGGGAGAACTGGCGCTTCCAAGCCGGTCCCGCCCGTGAATTCATTTCCTTGGGTTACTTCCTTCCCCCTCTTTCTCGGGGCAGCACCAGCGAGACCCGTCGAGTCACACGTTAGAAACAAACCGCGCCAGGGTTGGTCGCGATCCCTCCAAAGTTACGGATGCGGGGCCCGAATCTGAATCAAGGAAAACCCACGTGGAGTTCGAGGACTCAGAGATTGAACTTTCCATCTCCCCTCACTTGTGGGTGTGTTTGGGGAACCGGGGTGGGGCGAGGCCCAAACTGCCATTGACCTCTCGGGGACCAGGATCGGGCCCGCTAGTTTGTCTCTAGTTTCTCCTTGTTATAATCCGCCAGTCCCGGTGCTTTGCGAGGTGTGTCCAGCAACCGCAGTTGCACGAAGGTGGAGTCTGTTATTTAATGTCTCCGTTGGTTTCCTGTTTATTTTTTTCACTAGCTCGCCCTGCCCGATTAGTGTGATTAATTCGGGCTAAGGTGGGGAGTTGGATAATAGTCACCTATAGATTTGACACATGGTATCATCATAATCCGGTGCAAATTGCCGGATAAAAACCTAGGAGGAAGACTGCACAGACCCGATTTGCAAATCCAGCATCTCGGCCTTTCACATAACGTATTACTTACAATCAAAACGTCCGCCCTAAAGTATAAACCAGCTCTCCGCAACATGTGTTGTGATAGCAAGTCAGGAGACTGCGGGAGTAAATCATTGTTCAGATCCTCTAGTTCCTCCTGTATTCGTTGGTTTTATAGCTGGTTTCGCAAGGATTCTGTCTTCTTTTTCTTCACCCCCCTCCCACACAAATATTTTAATACAATAGAGCCCCCTCCCCTGCCCTCAAGATTCAGATTTCATCGTCAGGATTTAGGGCCCGATTCCGCAGCGGTTACTCTGCCATTTCCACTCCGGACAACATAATTAAACAACCTCGATATTTCAGCAGTGCATTGGGGTGCTGCGAACATTGATCATATTTAAGTGTCATATGAGCAAAATCTTGGTGTTTCTTCTGATGGGTTTAATTTTTTCTCTCTCTTTTGGGGTGTGCAGCGTTTCCTATTTGGTTCGTGTGAAATACTTGAAATGCTACAGTATTAGCATCAAGTCTATAATCTATAATACGCGTGTATATGATGCATGCATTGTGCATGCCTGATAACATTATATTACACATACATACATATTATAGATGGATGCATCTATAATATATCATATGAATGCACGTGATACACGTATACAATATGTGCGGGTGCACACACACACACACACACACACACACACACACACACACACACACAGGTATGTAAAGATATAATATGCATACGTGTAATAATGTATATATGTAGACACACATTTGGACAGTGTTTTTGTTGCTAGTCTGTATTGAAATAGCACCTGATTGCAAGTCTGGTTTTTGGAACCTCTTTCTAGTGAAAGATTTTATATAAATGTCTAATGTATGGTACAATCAATGTCCTGCATGGCACTCACAGTTAACGTTTAAATAACCTTCTTTTTTCCATTCAGCCGGATCTTAAAAGTTGTCTTCATTGTTCACCAGCACTCATGAAAAATGTTTTCTTAAGCTTTATCTCCAAGAGGCATTGCTGGATTCATTTATTCTTTTGGACCTTTCCAAAAAGGAATGCAAAGACAGTGAAATATTTTTTCTCTCTCCCAAACTGAACAGGAGTGGCAGACTCCTTTGTAGAGTTCAGTTTTAGGAGGTCTCAACCCTCAGTTTCATTTTGAATGAAAATGTGCTTTGTCATTGATAGGTCCTAGCAAAAAGATTCCATCCATGGAGAAAAGTCATTTCTGTGTTAATCTCCGTTTTATATATATATATAATTTCCAATGAATCATATTTGTCAGCACTTTACAAAAACGTGAAAGGCAACGATATATTATTAATTAATATGCCGATTTCCCCTTCTCCAAGATTAGCTAGAGAAAACTGCCCACACTATCAGGGTATTGGATTTATCTCTCTAGTCGGGATCAGTTGTTCCTGGGATGTAAAGTGCGAGCTATTTTATAGGGGAATTCAATTTCCCTGGACAGAGAGTTCGAATCCCACCCCCCACACAACGCCTGTAACATTTATTTTTGTTATTATTCTTGAAATACTCCCGAGCACGCAGCTGACAGATTGTGAAAGTCCTGAAACAAATCGGGAGATAAACTGAATGCAGACAGGTCCTTGAAATTTCCCTTGCTCCTGGCAACCACGGCAAACTCGTTTGTTTAAAAAAGAAAGCATTGGTATTAAACAGAATCTCAATCAACCTTAATAGGCTCAGGTCCCATTCAGGCTCCGGAGAAAGAAAATACTCGCTTGGGTTTCTGAGAGCAGGAGAAAAATACACTCAAAAGGCAAATATGTTTTCTTTAGAAATATATTACATATGGATACACATCTGCTTAAAGAAATACGCACAGATATATTTGACACACATATACACATATATGTGTGTGTGTGTATATATATATATATATATATATAGAGAGAGAGAGAGAGAGAGATAATATTCTATATGCATTGTATATAGTATAAATATTGTATATGTTTGTGTATATTTATGTATAATGTATATATACATGCACATATATATTGTATGTATATATACACCCACATATTCAAGCACGTACATATATTTATATATAATGAGTGTCTGTGTGCATAACTTTATTCTATGCATGTCTGTATATCTATAATATATAATAGTATCATATATATATATATGTATGTATAGATTATACATCCCTAGATATATAGCTATATTATGTGGATTATAAATAATTTCTTAAGATTGTACCTGTAAATAGGAGGAAGATTGTGTATGTGAATGGATCATATACACGCTTCCGTGTACAATCTTAAGAAATTATGTATAACCCACAAAAATAAGACTCTAATTCTGAAAATAGCAAATCGAATCAACGTCTGCAATAGCAGCTCGCGGAGCAGCTCGAAATGGATATGAATTTCACCAAAACACTCTTTATTTTTCAACTAAACAAACAAAATCACAAATCATCCCAATGAGCTAAGGATCTCCGAATACGGAGTTTTCTCCTGTTCTGCTTCATGAGACTGGTTTTCAGTTTTAATGGAAAACGTTGCCGATGGCTTCAGAGTGAGATTTCTAGTTTGAATCCGAAATGCGATAAGATCAGCTAAAAAAAAATAAGCATAATTTCTTGGTGCTTTTCTTTGGAATTTAATCCGTTTCGGTGTTCGTGTTTCTTGGATTTTTAAAAAGTGTCATCCTTTTTCAGATATCCTAACAGTTTATTTTCCTTAGCGTTCAAACTAAGATGTATACTTAGCAATGGCATCCATTAGCGTCTAAAGTTATGTCACAAGAACTTTTAAAAACATTGTGTGTGTCTGTGTGTGTTTGTGTGTGTGTGTCTTTTGTTTTGTTTTGCAATTTAGGAAATATTTCCCGGGTTCTTCGGAGAGGAAGAGCTGAGATCTACCCAGGCTATATTCTCCATCCTTTATACACCAGATTTGATTTCTAAAAAGCAGCCAGCGTTGTAAAGTAGATCAGGCTTGCGCATTTCTTGACACTGAAAGAAAGAAATTTGTACTTTGTCAAAACTACAAAGCTAAACAAAAACCTATGCCCAAGAGAGAGAAAAAAATCGGGTTGCGTTGTAAAGAAAGGAACAAAGAAAGAAGCAGCGGAGAAAAAGTCTAAAAACGTCGCGTTTTGTTTTCAGTTGCAGTGATTAGAAGCCAAGCAGAAGCAAGTGGTCACGCAGAGGCTGGTCAAATACCCCCGCGAGTTAGAAATAACACCAGCGACTTCCACCGTTGAATAACGTCTCCCGACGTCAACTTTTCTTTTCTTGTGCTTAGTCCAGCTAGCCGCTGGGACTAGACCTAATGGGACGTTCCCGTTCAGCTCTCTGGCTGCTCTTTCTACGCAGAGACCCTTTCGCAGTCGGATCGCTGTTTATCTCCAAGAGATGTAACACATTTTGCCCACGATAAACCTGGGATGAAGCAAACCCAAACCCAAACCCTTCTCCCCGAACGGAACGGGATATTCTGGGCGGTGTGTGGATTATAACCGCCTAGTGGGGGATCAGATCCCCTGGCTGGGATTGTGTTTGTTTTGTTTTAACAGAACCAATGTAACTGAGATATAAAGTGGATGCAGGAGCACAGGACATAGAAATGTAGCTGCCTGCGGAATTCGCTTACTCACGAATACAGGCTTGGTCTCAGATAGCCCCTGTATTCCTTTTCAAATAGCAACGCTCTCAGATATTGGAAATCAGTCATTTGCAATGATAAAATGCTACAGCTTGGAGGCCCGCTTGAGCCAGGATCTCTGCTGGTTGCTGTTATCTGAATCCGAAGGCTACGTGGTAATAGATGGTTATTTTTATGCAGCAATATCGCTCTATTATTGCCCTATTAACCTTTAGACCTGCCGGAGAGGCTGACATGTGGCCGCAGATCCATTTCATATGTGCCTAGGCAGACATGCGGGGCTGTGCCTTTCTCACATGGAGGCCTGGGGACTTGATTTAATCAGGGGAAAGGTTTTATTTGCAGAGCAGTTATGAGAAGAGAGCTAGTATGACAGTACAACCCCCTCCTCATGGCTCCCAAACCATCTTTAGAGTTGGAAACATCCCGGCAGAAATGTCACCCTTTGGCCATACCTCCCTTTGGCTCCATTTATTGACATACTGACCCTAAACTGAAAGCATCCCTTCTCTAGGGGCCTGATGAGAAGACCACTGAGGCCAACGGGAGTCCAATTTCAGTGGCCTTTGGATCCGGGCCCTAGGACTGTGAATGCCATGGGAAAGTGGAAAAAACCCTAGACTGTAGAAGCAAGGAAAGCCACATGTTTTTGTGCGGCAAAGGGGACATTTATAGCTAGCGGGGAAGGCGTTTTCCTGCCCTCTTCTCCCCATTTCCCAGAACCCCGGCCCCACAACCTGTGTCTGGATCCTTGATCCCATCTATAGGGGCCCGCACAATGACCCCCATGTTCCACAGAGTCCAGGCATAAACTGGGTCCCCAGGGAGGGCCACTGACCCAGAAAGCTTCATGCAGGGTCAGATCTTGAATGCACGTGCCTCCCTTTAGGTGGGATAGGGGGGGTCATAAACTGGCTCCAGCTGAAAGCCCCTTCCTCTGCTGAGTGGAGCTGCCAGGGAAGAGACTGCTGGACTTTGGCTGCTGTGGGTTTTTTTTTTTTTTTTTTTTTAAACAGGAATGAAGCCTGGCGCCGGCTGATGGTGCAACAGATATTGCCTCCCCGCCACGTGATGTGGGGAAACCAGTCACCAAGTGGGAGAGGAGAAGGAGAGTGGAGGAAGGGGGAAAGAGAGAGAGAGCAGGGAAAGGCTGGCAGGGCAGCAGTTGGCTTCTGAGCCAGGAGGGGGAGGGGGAAAGCCCCACTTCCCAGTGGGTCCCAACGAGCTAGAGGTGAAAAGCCAAGCCAGGGGGTGCCCTAGCCCTCCGACATCACCAAAGGTGGGTAGATCTTTTCTTGTTCCCTTTCCAGGATGTTGAAGCGTCAGATCGGCTTGTTTCTCGCAGCTGCAGGGACCCAAATGTGGCGTGATCGCCTCTCACTTCCCTCGAAATCCAGCGCCAGCCTTGATTCTGTTTTTCCAACTGTTACAAAAGTTGTGATGAAAATCGCTCGCCTCCTTAGGGTCCTTTTCCCTGCTGCGGATTCGTTTCTGCTCCTGCCTCTTTGGCCATGACATGGAAACTGTCAAAGCCCCAGTTACAGTTTTGGCCATGGGGTGGGGGGGATCACAGATGGATTCCCCCCTCGTTTCGTTTGTTTCTGACACTGGGGAGGGGGCAAACATCAGTAGATTTGGAGGATCGGGATAAAGGCCGACTGGGGTTGGACATTTTGACAAGCTCCCATTCTCCAGAATTATCCCCCCCCCCCTTACAATTTCCAAAATTTCCTTCGTGTTAAGCTTGTTCATCTCCCTTGTCTCTCTCTGTCTTGCTGGTTATCTGTTCTTATCTAGGACTTATCTCTTTTGATTCTGAATTCACTCCTTGGGAGGTACGGAGAGTTGTTTTGGGGGAGGATAGTGACCTGGTTTGTCAAATTTAAATAACATCAAAGAACTCTTCCCCTTTCACTAAATCCATTTTTTCAGTGTGTGGCATGCTCGCCAGAATCCCAACAGAAGAAAGAAGGCAAGGAGACATCAGACACAGACGTATCATTTTAGTATTCTTTTGGATACACTTTGTAATCTCTTTAAGAATATTTCACTTTCTACTAAAGATTAGCAAACTCCCAGGCTTTTCTGATATTATTTGTGCCTATCTCCTATCGTTTTAATCACACACAGAAATAAATGACACCACTAGAGATTAAAGTAAATTAAAAAAAAAATAGCGATCAACACATCTCTAAAGATCCATTTTTATATATTTAGATCCAAAAGTATATCACAAAAAGAATAAACCGCACTGCTTAATTTTACCGCCAGACTTTATGTCTCCCAAACGAATTCTTGATCTTCTTTTAAACTATGTTTCAGCTAATTAATAACATATGAAAAACAATATAAATACAAAATATTTTTACTGCCTATAATAAAAAATGGGAAAAAAATTAATTAATTTCCATTAGGCTTCGAATGTATTAATTTTTCAATATGTTTTAAACGTATTGATCGTCTCCACCCCCGCCTTCACCCCCACAAAAAACAATAACTAATTTTGATTGTATATTTGTTGGTAAAGGCCAAACAGTCTTGTTCACCAATTTTCCAAGTTCTCCTTTTGTTCAGGAGAATAAAGATTAAAAGAATATTAGGAACTTCATGAAAGAAATCTCTGCAGGTTCTGTTCTTCGGAATTGATTTTCAGAAATATCCACCCATCGGATCTGATTTTCTCCACATTATTTTTTTCTCAGAATACTATGTTACTTTACACCCCAACAACCCTGTAACATTTCCCCAAACATTGTAAAGAGGAAACTGCAGCAATCCAGTATCTGTACACCATTTCAAGCAATCCAGCTCTCAGCAAACCTGCCCTTAGCATCAGAATCATTATTATGCTTAATAAAAGTGATCAGTGACTTTACTTACTGTAAATACGGCTACAGTAAAAGGGTCAGTCCTGTGACTTTTTGGAGGCGCCGAGACTTATTTTTTAAACTAGTTTTATGGTAAAGTAGAGATCACAATCTCTGTGTCTCAGACCCCTCTCTAAGCCAATGCAATGCTATTCTTCCGCTTTCATATTGATTTTTTTTTTTGCTTCAAAATCCAAAGGGGTGCGTTGGGGGGGGGGGGGGGGGGGTATTGTGTTCATTTGCTCGAGGGCTGGCAGGTCTCTGGCAGCGTTGAAATTATTCGAGCTCTCCAACGACAAAGCGATTAAATATATTTCTTTCCGGGCCATCACTAATCAGAACTCCTAGCTGATTTGCGTTTTACAATCCCAGGGCCTGAGCCAAAGGCTATGGAAAATCTTTGCATTCTTTAATCACTTCAGAGTTTTTTCCCCCAGCCGATGAGTTCTTAGGCAAAAATCTCTCCCAGAAGCTGACTGGCAGTTTTGCTCGAGGATCGGGCCCCTTTACTAGGAGATGCCTTTAAAAAATCGTTTTCTTTTAATCGCGATCATTTATTGCCAAGTTATTCCGCAGCGCTTCCTATTAGCAGAGCTGTTGCTACGTCAATGCGGAGAATGGTTTCTTTTGTTTAACGCGGATTCACTTGGAAACCAAAGCGGATCTTTTGCACTTAGATATAACCACTTATTTCATATTTCGTACCGTCTCTCCCGCCCGCTGATGTCTGCGCGCGTTTGCACTGCCTGTGTGTGTGGGTCCCTGTAGGTGTCTATGTATGTATGCATGTGTGTGTGTTTGTATTGCTCTTGTATGTGGGTGTCTGTATACAGGCATGTGTATGTGAATATATGTGTATACGTATGTGTGTGCACGTGTTGTGTATGTATGCCTGGCATGTGTTTATTTCAGTGTCTGCATGTGTCTCTGTATGGTTTGTATGTGTGTATGTGTGTGTGCATGTGTCTATCTCTGTGTGTGAGTGCATGTGTCTCTAAACTCTCTCTGTGTGTGTATCTCTGTGTATGTGTGTGCATGTGTCTCTAAACTGTGTGTGTCTCTATGTATGTGTGCACGTGTGTCTAACTGTGTGTGTGCACGTGTATCTATCCTCTGTCTCTCTCTATGTGTGCGCATGTGTCTATCTCTGTGTATTCGTGTGTGCATGTGTCTCTATCTGTGTGTCTCAATGTGTGTGTGCATGTGTCTCTATCTCTGTGTATGTGCGCGTGTCTCTGTGTGTCCACGTCTCTCTATCCTCTGGGTGTGTAGGTGTCTTTGTCACGAGCGACCCCCCTCACGTGTACGCTTCATTTCATTTCTCCCTTGACAGCTTCAGACTCCTGGTCGCCTGCCATCAGCCCCGGTGTGATTTCAGATCAAACACCGGGCTCTGGCACATTAACAACACAATAGGCCCAGTCGTACCTGAGGACAAAGTTTTTTTCCCCCCCTCCAGGGGCTCCTGGAGGAGCCTTGGGGAATGCTCCGTCTCTCACCTTCCCTCAGTGACCCTCCTCCCCGGCTCTCTCTAACCTCCTTATCTCCGCAGGCTCTAGGCTGGGTGTGTGTGTCCCCCCCCCCCTTTCTAACCAGCTTCTCCCCGCTGTGCTTTCTCTCGGCTAGGTGTGGGTGTGAGGCGGCCCGCAGGAGAGGGGAGGAGACTCCAATGTTTAAACTTCCCAGCCCCGGTGGCTTTGGCGTGATGGATGGAGCCACGGGGGAGCAGCTAAGGCGCTAGACCCGGCTCCTGCAGAGGACAGGCAGCTCCGCCTGCGTGGAGGAGCCCGGCGTGGAAGACGGACCCCAGGGAGGACTGGGGCTTGCTGGACCGGATTGAGGACTGCAGGGTCCTTGGGCAGGAGCGGGCAATCACCGCCTCCCAGCAGTGCAGCGTTGCAGTTAAACTGGAGCTAACTTGGTAACCTGCCCCCCCCCCTGGATTGTTTCGGGGCCCGGCCTTGCTTCGCGCCGCGATGTATCAGAGCCTGGCCATGGCCGCGAACCACGGCCCCCCAGCCTACGAGGGGACCGGCGGGTTCATGCACGGCGGGGCGGCCGCCTCCCCCGTCTACGTGCCCACCACCCGGGTCACCTCCATGCTCCCCAGCCTGCCCTACCTCCAGAGCGGCGGCTCCTCCCAGCAGGCCAGCCCGGCCTCCAGCCACTCCATCTGGACGGAGCCCGCCGCCTACAACCCCGGAGCCTCCCACCCGCCCGTCTCGCCCCGCTTCTCCTTCTCGCCCGGCGCCTCCCGGGAGGCCGCCCCGTACAGCAGCCCGCTGAGCCGGGAGCAGTACGGCCGGGGCTTCGGCGGCTCCTACTCCGGCCCCTACCCCGCCTACATGAGCCCGGAGATGGGCAGCACGTGGAGCGCCTCGCCCTTCGACAGCCCCATGCTGCACAACCTGCCCAACCGGGGCGCCGCGGGAGCCGCCCGCCACGCCAACCTCGGTAAGTGCTTCGCAGGCTGCGAGCCAGTGGGGCTGGCCGGGCCGCAGCTCCCCCTCTTGCTGGCCTGCACCTCTCTGGAGAGACGGGTCCTGGGAGGAGGAGGAGGGGGGGGGGGGACGAAGGACAGCTTGGGAAGTGTTTTGGCGAGGTCTGAATTAGGAGCTGGCTGCTTAAAAGAAAACAAGGAGCGGCCCAAGGCCAACGCGTCCCGGCTTGGGGTGCCCCAAGTTGTTGTTGTTCATTATTATTAGTCCTGGTTATTGGGGCAGGGCCTAGGGACTAATCAAGAACAAGGCTCCAATGTGCTAGGGGCTGGGATGATTTAGTTGGGATTAGGTCCTGCTTTGAGGAGGGGGTTGGACTAGATACCTGCTGAGGTCCCTTCCCACCCTGATATTCTATGCACAGTGCCTGCCCTGGAGAGCGTCTAAATAGACAGGCCAGAGGGGGAAATGGGTCTAACACACCAGCAGAGTGAACAATGTCCAGTGGCCTATGGCATGTTAGTGCCCCATTTTGGGGGTGTGTGGGTGAGTTAGGAGGGGATAAGCTGAAGGAAAGGGAAAGGAGAGGGCCCATTGAAGGAAGCGGGGTGAGGAAGATGAGGCAGGGGAGAAGAGGAAGGGAAAAGAGTAGCTATATCCATAATTACTCTTCTAAATAAGTGGAAGGTGATGAGCACCCCCGCTGGCTTCCATGGGCTTCTATGTGAGCTGCTGGGTCCTGAGTGCTTTTGAAAACGAAACCACTTATTTAGGTGCCCAATGTAGATTTAAGAGACTATCTTTAGGCCCCCGGTTTTGAAAATCTTGGTGACGCCTGGTCACTTTTATTTAGGAGGCTACATGCTGATGTAACAAAGTGCACAGGTTTTCAAAATCCGCCTAAGCAGCGAAAAATGTTGCCTCCTTATTTTATTTTGGAGAGATGGGGGTTGGGAAAAGAAGTGAATCATCTGTATAATCACAAGCTATCATCTCTAAATCCTGTTTCCTCTCCATGTTCTCTCTACCACCCTATTTGGTTTAGCCTCAGCTGAGGGTGGTGTAGTTTAAAAATAAAACACAGTACTAGGAAAATGATTTGATTTCATGCACAATGTGCCTGTAGATAATAGTGTGTAGCACAATTTTTCCTCCTAGTCTAGTATGAATTTGTACAATGCTCTATGATGATTTTTTAAAACTTTTCACAAATCAAGGTAGTTATTGTTCGGGGACTGGGCGTCTCAGACTCTTGGAGCGTTTTGTTGTCGATACAAAGGCGTTTAAAAAGTGCCACCTGGTATTTTAAAGACAAAGTTTGTACCAGCCTTGTGGTGTTATCAGACAGCATTGTTAAGATGTGCAATAAATTATGTCTGACATATTTCAATAATCTTTTAGACGGCTCCTAAAAAAACCCATATCTTCCCCATTGCCCACAAGTAGCGAGTTAATAATAATTTTAAATACCACAACAAAACCAAACCAAGGAATACCTGAAGCCTCTCTAAATTATTCCCCCCTCTGCATTTTTCAGCCCAGCTTTCTTCTATGCGTCTGACTTTCAGGGCCCAATCCTTACCACTTAGTACTAAGCACAGAACCTACTATCATAGTAGTTCCATTGACTTCAAAGCAGCTATCCCTAGCAGTAAACACCAAACTTGTTCGGGTATGTAGGTTACAAGCTTTGATTCTAAGCTCTTAGGGCGTGGGGTTGAATTGGTCTTTGTGCCTTTGTACAGTACCAATTATATTGTCCAGCCCACCAACCGAACATTCATGATCTTTTACATTCAGTGTTACAAGAAAGTATGGCTGGGTATAATTTTAAGTTCAAGACCAAGGCCCCAATTCAGCAAATGGATCTGTGCCAGTAGACCGCCGTGCCTATGTAGTGCTATTATTTACACGGGGGTCTTCCTGGGTGGATCCGATTGCAGGATCGGGGACTAAGCAAGTAAAAGATATTTGGGTTTTAAAATAAAAAGTACTTAGTACAAGTGACTTTTTATGTTAAAAAAAACCTTAAAAATATGCATGAGAGCTGGGTATGAAAACTGTAAATTACGTGTTATAACCGCCTGAAGTTCAACAATGATTGCTCTAAATATAACCCCCAATCCAGTCATTTAGAGCAGTGGCTCTCAATCTTTCCCGACTACTGTACCCCTTTCAGGAGTCTGATTTGTCTTGCGTACCCCCACATTTCACCTCACTTAAAAACTACTTGCTTACAAAATCAGACATAAAAATGCAAAAGTGTCACAGCACACTATGACTGACAAATTGCCGACTTTCTCATTTTTACCATATAATTATCAAATAAATCAATTGGAATATAAATATTGTGCTCACATTTCAGTGTATAGTATATAGAGCAGTATAAACAAGTCATTGTCTGTAGGGAATTTTAGTTTGTACTGACTTTGCTAGTGCTTTTTATGTAGCCTGTTGTAAAACTAGGCAGATATCTAGATGAGTTGATGTATCCCCAGGAGGACCTCTGCATACCCAAGGGGTATACACATACCCCTGGTTGAGAACCACTGATTTAGGGCTCAAACCTCCATCTTTGCTCAAGATGAATTCCCACTGGATTCCATGGGAGTTTTGCCTGCAGGGCTTATTTAAATGGAACAAGGATCATTTCCAGCTGGGTGGCTTTTCTAACCTAAGGGGATACTTTGCGGAGACTGTACTTTTCTAGGTGTTGTTATGAAATGTGGAAAAGCTGTAGGAAGGCAGTTAACAAGCAAAGGGAGAGATTCATTACAAGAGATTCATTACATTACAGCTGGTTAGAAAGTCCAGGTGAAAGAAACGAAATTATTGCAGGAAATCAGAGTGATAGGCACATATGGAGGGGAAAAACCTCGCTTTATGTAGTGTGAAAGGAGATAAAATCATGTTCAGTTGTAAATAATAACGCGAGTGAAATGCATACAGTTCAATTCAACCATAGACTTTAGTGGGATGGCTGGGTTCTGCTCTGTGTTTTTACAGTGCCTAGCACAAAGGAGCCCCGAACCTGGCTGGGGTCATTAGGTGTGCGCAGAATACTTTGGTTTATTTATTTGCAACAAGCTACACAAATGTGCCAAAGTGTAAAAGAAACACAAGCCCTGTGGGCTGAATCCTGAAGTGTACACTTGCATATCATTTCCATTACAGTCAGATTTGTGGGGAGAACAACACAAGCTTTATTACATTACGATACAGTGTGAAACCAAAACCAAAGAGCCTTTATTTGTGGCATTGATTTTTTAAAGCTGAACAATGGGAAGCTGGGTGTAAAAATCAATGATGGACTGGGTAAAATTAGTGGCTTAGGCTCCTAGTTGGATTTAGGCTCAGGCACTTTTGAAAATGTTACCCAACATGGTCCCAAAGTGCCTAATTCACACTTTTGCCGGATACCAACCTCAGCGCCTAAAGAGGGAGGATCAGGCCCATCCGAGTTGGCCATGAACTTGATCCAAGCCTTGGTTTGATGAGGCTTTAATGAATTCCTGATTTAATGGTGCGTGAAAAGAACCCACTTTTAAGTCTGCTTTCATAGCCCTGTCAAAGCCAAAAGCCATCTCCTCCTTTTGAGCATCTGCTGCTGCTCTCTCCTCCGCAGACTCTGAAATTAGCACAGCCTTGCAACCCGCAGACTCGGAGCTGGGGGAAAGGGTTGTGGATTGGAGGAATCCACATCATTTAAAGTGAGGGAGACATTTACCGGAGTCAGGCCCCAAGATCCATGCAGGGAAAAGGAGAAAGAAGGCCTGGAAGGTCTCAGATCTAGGTAGCATGCAATGGTTGTTTAAAAATATGGACAATGGGTCAAATCCTTACCCGCTCTGCAACCTTATGGAGCCAGTTTTCCTTCTCATTTACACTGGCGCAATTCCTTTGAAATCAGTGTGTTGCTCCCGTGTAACTGAGAGGGGAACATGATTGCACTCGGGCGTTACAGGGATTTGTCCGCTGGAGGGAACATTTATGTTCTTTTCACTGCAAACCAAAGCAGAAGTCTGGGAAGAGGGTTGTCTGAACGGGCCGATTTTCAGCACAGCAGCAGCATCTGGAAAGATCAAAGCCCTGAGCAGAAACACAGCTTTGTAGGCAAATGTCTTCTCTGCTGCTGCTGTTTGAGATTTTGAACCAGATCCTAAGCTTTTCAGCAGGGACACTAAGATATTTGCCCTGTAGCATCCCCTGGGTGGTTTCCATGTGACTCATCAGCATTTGTTACAATCTTTTGCCACCGAAAGCACTGTAGTACAGTAACGTTCCCCACACCCCTTCTACAGAAGTGTCTGCTGTGTGTGTTACTGAGCTCTAAGTACCCAGCTCCGCATGCAGAAAGGTGTGGCACACCCTCAACTCCCATGGGCTTGGGCCTTATACCTGTATATGCGTTTATCTCTATTGTGTCTGTAATATACAGAATCCAACCCTCCTCTTCCAGAATTAGAGCTCAGTCTTGCAACCCTCACTCATGTCCACATCCCTTACAGACAAGCTCCCATCGGCACTGCTTATGTGAATAAATGATTATGCGCTTCAGGGGCACAAACCAAATAGGAAAATCCCACTGGAGTGCGTGGGCCTGCTTCATTGCTGTGGTATACCAGTTTTATGGTGGCTTGACTCCATTGTCCTTAATGGAGTTGCACTGTTGTAAACTTGGTGCGACGGAGCCATGAACTGAGCCTAATAAAGGACAGAATTGGGCAAAGGGGGAGAAGGATTTAGCCCAGATACATAAATATTCTTTCGTCCCCAAAATCCCAGAACAGTTGGTTTTATACAAACTTTAAATAAGTCAGTAATGCATTTGTTATTATTTATTAATATATAGACCAAAATGTTGCATAAAACGACATCAGAACATAGCCTACGTTACATTGTAAGTTGTAATCCGTTGTTTGTGTAAACCAATAAAATCTGAAGATAAAGGGTGAAGGGCATTAAATCTAATACTTTAGTTTAAAAGATAAAATTTGCGCTCTAGACAGGTCTTTGTACAGATTACTTTAGTTACAAAAATATCGAGAGGCCTTTTAAAAAATGCATCATTGGGACATGAATCTGTCTTTTTATCATTTATTTCCATCTTTTTGGGAAAAGAGGATAAAATCCTGTGATTGAGCTCCTCTTAATTGCAGGCGGTTTATCAAAGGAAATGTCCCAGGCCTGATCCTATATTCCTAGTGATGGGGAGGAATCCTGGCTCTGTTGAAAGCAAGGGGGCTGCAATGGGGCCAGGATTTTGCCCGAAGTAAACAGGACTGTTTGTCCAAGCAGGATCAGATCTTGCACTTGTGAGCTCTTCAGTCATGAAAGATATGACTATCCTGCTGTATATGCAGGTGTCTCCTCACAAACCTTAGATGCAGCTAGTTTGACATTGATCTCCCAACACTTCGGTGCATCTTCACTAGGATAAAGGGTATAATATATGGAGATATACCTATCTCATAGAACTGGAAGGGACCCTGAAAGGTCATTGAGTCCAGCCCCCTACCTTCACTAGCAGGACCAAGTACTGATTTTGCCCCAGATCCCTAAGTGGCCCCTCAAGGATTGAACTCACAACGCTGGGTTTAGCAGGCCAGTGCTCAAACCACTGAGCTATCCCCCCCTATGTATGTTGTTAGCTAACTTGGGGGCCAAGTTGCTGAGCCCTACCCCATGTGGGTGAGCACTTATTATACAAATGCGACTCATGAGAGTAAAGTTACGTCTACACTAGATCCTATACCAGCATAGCGCCCTAGTGTAGACGCAGCGTGCGCCTACAGAAGGAGTTTTTGTGCCAGAATAGGAACACTGCCTGCTCGAACGCAGTTAGCAATGCCAACTGAAGCATTCTTCTGTTAGTATCGCTGCATCTACACTGGGGATTTTGCCGTCAGAGCTGTGTCACTAGGGGATGTGAGGTTTTCAGTTTTAAGTGTGGATCAGGCCTAAGTGACAACAGGGAGTACGGGCTCCACGGTTTGGCCGTTGGAATGGAGAACATTCTATTCCAGGGCTGGATAAAACATATTCAAGATTGATCGCTGTAAAATGAAGGACCTTTTTTAAGTGGACATCAGTTCACATGAAAATGACAGATTTTAAAAAAAATCACCCTCTGTAAGAACAAGAAGAATATAATTCACCGGTCCTGGTCCAGATGAGGACCCCATTGTGCTAGATACATTAAAAGCAGAGATGTTTCACACTGAAGAAGTTAAACACATTAAGTTAATAAATTATTAAAATTGAAGCAATTAAAAATCCTAACAGGCTCCAATGTAAGCAATCAGATCTGCTTGCACAGAGGCTGCATCTGATTGCAGAATTAGGATTTTAGGGAGAAATAATCCTGCAGTCTTCATGCAAGCAGAATTCCCACTGACTCCAAGAAGAGCTTTGCCTGCATACGACAGCAGGACAATAGCTCATTTCATGGGACGGCACTTAGTTTAATCCCGGAGTTCCCTGCAATCCACACAAATCTGGTGTCCCTTGTCGTTTCATTGCTGAGAGTGTGACATGAGAAAAGTAGGATTATTGCACTGAGGTTATAGTGTGTTAGTTGCACTGAAGGAAAGAAGCTCACAACACTGTGTGGATTTTGCGGGGATAATTTTTTTTGTGTCCTTCATTTTGGATCTTTGGACATTTTACATCCTACATTTGGGCACCGGAAGGTTGAGAGGTGTGTGTGGGACTGGGCTTGTTCTTTCCATCTCTGATCCTGTTGAAAAACAAAATTAGGGATCTGTAGTCCTTGTGCGCACAGTGAAATAGGCTGGAGACAGGTGTCCTGAGCATACAGTACTGGGCCGCTAAACTAGTCGGTTTCACTCACTACTTGGGGTCAGTTTCGCCCTGGTAATCTCTTGTAGTTTGCATGCTTAAAGAACAAAGAAAATGTTTTGATTGAAGTATATTTTTTTAAAAGGATCACAAAGTTCAATTTAAATTGTGGAATTTTAAGACAATACAAAAACATGCATCTCAAATTGTGAAATGTAAAAAAAAAATCATGAAAAAATATCTAATCATAGGTTGTCTCTGGTCTTTTTTATGTAGAAAACTTACATTTTGGAACTAAACTACCTGACAATGAGCCATTAAGCATTCAGCATGTTATTCCAGGCATAATGAAACTGACACTACACTTTCTGCGAGCGAATCTTTATGGAGTGCTAAGTCAGTGTGGCCATTGGTAGTTGTAAATTTGTCCAGCCTCAAATGACAAATTAAAAATAATTATTTGTGATCACATTTAACTAGGGTCTTTTATTTAAAAAAAAAAAATGTGTGTTGAAAATGGTTAGATCAAGCAAGGTGCAATTGCCATTAAATACTCCCTGAAATTCCTGATGTTGTTGCCACTAGAAGTAGCACTGCGACTTCCGTTTGTGCAGCGACACGGTGGAAAATTTTGAAGGCCCAGTGCATTGTAACAAAAGTGAATTGGCATTTACACACAGAGGAACGGCATTTCACGGACTCCTTTGGTCCACTTAAGTCAGTGGGAATTTCTTGTAACCTGTGTAAGGAAGATCCAGCCCTTAGAGAAGACATTCCTGAAACAGAACTGATTTACTGAACCGCTGACAGTTCCTTTGTATCTTATATTTTGAAACAAGCAGTTTTTTCTGTTATTATTATTCCTTTAAATACGGTTCTGCAGTGTTAGAATTCCTCGTGCATAGAACTCAGACACCAAGGCTTTTAACGGGAGCACACTGCAATAAAGATTGAGGCTGATATTTTCAAAGCGGGACATCCAGCGCCCTTATCCAGCTTTGACAATTCCAGACTTCAGAACGTAAGAATTCTTTGTTTTTAAAGTGATGTTTTAGGCAGTGTCTGAGGGCAGTGAAGACGTATTTTGCAGAAATTTGCACTGAGGTTTTTAAAGATGGTTGACTCTGCAGCGTAGTTCTGTATTAATTCACATAGGTTTGATCTACACCAGGGGTCGGCAACCTTTCCGAAGTGGTGTGCCGAGTCTTCATTTATTCACTCTAATTTAAGGTTTCGCGTGCCAGTAATACATTTTAACATTTTTAGAAGGTCTCTTTCTAGAAGTCTATAATATATAACTAAACTATTGTTGTATGTAAAGTAAATAAGGTTTTAAAAATGTTTAAGAAGCTTCATTTAAAATTAAATTAAAATGCAGAGCCCCCCGGACTGGTGACCAGGACCCGGGCACTGTTAGTGCCACTGAAAATCAGCTCGCGTGCCGCCTTCGGCACACGTGCCATAGGTTGCCTACCCCTGATCTACACATACAAGTCTAAGCAGAGATCTGCGTTAAAAGAAAATCTAGCCAGCTTTGTTCTGAGATGAAATGGTTCCCATTGAAATCAAAGTGGGGTTTGTTATGGACTAGAAGAGAAGCAGGATCAGGGCCATATAAGATGGTGGGGGGAGGGGGAACTGGGATGCAGAGGAAAACAATCCGCTGCAAAATGAATGGAGACCTAAAATTAGTTGAGTCTCAGCACACAAATCCCAAGACTACAGCTAATGGAACTTTCGGTAATTTCTAATCAAGTTTATTGGTTGCCACATAGAGGGGTTTGGGGTTTTGGTTTTTTGGTGGCATATAAGCAAAATTTGATCAGGATGCTCCCTCCCCTTATTGGAACGAAGTGGATCTGATGTTGCTCTTTGTGGGGGTGGGAAAGTAAATCTGTTTGTTAGAAAATCTTTTACCGAGAGGAAAAGTTAAGATTCCCCTTTTACACAGGAAGATAGCAATGGCCAGACAGGATCAGAGCTGGAGTCCAATATTGGGTCTCAACAGGGTCAGTGCCAGATGGTGCAACAGAATAACCTGCCCCTGGGGAATCTTTCCTCCTAACCCCCAGTAATTAGAGGTTGGCGTCACCCCTAAAGCACTTTAGGGGAGATCACACAACTGCTCGTAAGAAGCAGTCGGTTGCTCTTTTACCTCATTCATCTCCCCCTTCCATTTGTCTGGCACAAACCTCTTCTCTGATGTGTCTTATTATTAGCGGTAGTAGTATTTGTTTTGCGGTAGCCCCTTGGAGCCCTAGTCATGGACCAGGACCCCATGGTGCTAGGTGCTGTACAAACACAGACCAAAAGATGCTCCCTGGCCCAAAGAGCTTCCAATCTAAGTATAAGATAAGAGACGACAAATGGATACAGCCAGACTGATGGGGGAGCACAAGGAAGCAATGAGACAATGGGCAGATCTACACTGCAGCGGGGATCTATGCTCTGAGATCGATCCACCGGCGGTCGATTTAGTGGGTCTAGTAAAGACCCGCCAAATCGACGGCAGATCGCTCTCCAGTCGACCCCTGTACTCTACCCCCGACGAGAAGAGTAAGGTAAGTTGACAGGAGATTTTCTCCCGTCGACCCCCCGCAGTGTAGACCCCGCGGTAACTCAACCTAAGGTACGTCGACTCCAGCTACGTTATTCACATAGCTGGCGTTGCGTAGCATAGGTCGACTTACCGGGGTAGTGTAGACATAGCCAATATCATTATCTTACCTCAATCTTAACTCCCAGTGCACAGCCCTGCCTGCAGCTCCTGCCTTGTAAAACAGTCCATGTGTATCTGCAGCTCATCACCTCTCCATGTATTTTCAAATATCATTTGAAAGGCTTCCCCCCTTGACTGCCTCTTCACTTTCCTCCCCTATGCTGTTGCCAACTCGTTGTGAGATTTGGTGTTGTTTCTGAAAGCCCCAGCTCCTGGAGTCATGTTATTGTGTGAGAATCTCCAAGCTTTCATTGGGAAAAAAATTAGTAAGTTTCTAGCCCTCCCAGTAGCGGAGGAAAGCTTGAAAACGGGAGCCCTAAACCCTCAAAACTCAAAAGGCAAATTAAAAAGAACCGAACATGTATTATTATTTTTAAATCTCATGATTTTTAAGCCAATCTTGTGATTTTTAGGAGGCTGGGCTCATGATTTTTGAACATCCAGGGCTGGCAATTCTGAAAAAACACTGTGAAATAAGCCCCAAACCTTGAGCCCAGGGGCATGTAAGGTGCTAAATGTGTTCCTACTATGCAAGGAACCAGTTCTGCCCCCAGCTGTCTGGGGGAGGCTCTCTCTGCACAGGAGGGATTGTGGCTGTGTTGGGAATGCTCAGTGACGACATGCATGAGGGGGACATGCATGAGGGGAGCACGGCCGAATGTGGGTACCGCTCCTTCCTATGCCCTGCAGCAGCTGCTGCAGCCTGGCTGCCTTGATATCCAGGTTGGTCAGTGCTGAGAGTTTTCTCCAGCAAACCCATGCACAGAGCAGAGCCCTTCACTGTGTGCCTTGCCCGAGCGCTCAGCATTCGGCCCTTGCGCTATGTGTTTTAAAAGATATGGGGCTGATCTTCAGATGCTTTCAGTTAGCTCTGCTCCACGCACTTCAGGTTACTCTCATTCACGGAGTCATTGCAACACGGGAGGCTCCAATGGACAGAGGCCGCTCAAGATAATGGGATGTCCAGTCTGGCAGCCCGGCCAAACGTACGTAGCACCCGGGGTTGCAGCATCACTCAGGTTTGGCCCAGCTGCCCCAGGCAGAATCTGCCACCCGAGGCAGCCGCCTGCTTTGCCTGTTGCTAGACCAGCCCCTGCCAATGGAACTAGGAAGATTTATACCTGCTGCGGATCCAGGGAAGTTATAGTGATAAATAGCAATTGAGGATCTGGCCCTAAAGCTTTGTGTGATTCACAGAATGGTTATGGCCCCACGTTAATGTAAAAGTCATTCCATTTGCCTAGCATTTAGCAGAGCAGTCCCAATGTCACACTCCCTCGGCAGTCAGCTCTCCCTGCTGAACTCCAGTCAGTGGGTGTTCTGCCTGAGCCGGTCTCTCGGCTCTTTCCGTCATCCCCAACCATTTACATTTCTGAGCCATCCAGTCAAACTTTGTCACCTCCAGTCAGGGCTAATCAATAGCGAGTGGGGAGCAGGTTAATTATAATCGCAGAATAAACGCTGAAGTCTCAAAGTTCACCCGACTTTAGCTGCGTTTCAAAACCAGAGAGGACAATGCCAAGAAACTTTCATTGATCCATCCAGGGCAGGTGTGGGAGTGTGAACCTGTCCGCAATCCGATCTGATTCAAGACTACTCGATTTTGTTCCTTATCTCAAGCTATTTCCTATCTTATAATGTCTGTTATTTTAGATAAAAGTCCAATCAATTGGGTTAGAAAAACTGCAAGTTATATTTTCCTCTGATAAGTTTTGGTACCTGCAGGTTTATTGGCTGGGTGCTTGTCAAGGTCTGAATTGACCTGTTCAGATATTTAATCAGTTACTGTGAAAATCTCTCTCTCTCTCTTCCCCACCCCCCTCCCAATGCAGGGGAGTGACCCAATGTTCAGAACAACAAAAAAGGCCGGAAAAGAGAATTATTAGAGGTTATCCAGGGAACAGGGAACAGGGGGCAAAAAGCACAAACCGGGCATATTTGGGATGATGAAAAGAATTAGAGAAAACAAAGATATATATAGGCTAGAGTCTGACCTGAGTTGTCCTGGGCTGTTTTCGGAATTCCTTCCTTTAAAGATATTCACCAGTGTGACAGAAACCAGAATCTGGCTCAATGGTCCCGCAGGCCTGACATGAGTGCCGCGCTGGGGTCAATAAGACTTTTCATTTGCGCAAGGATTCGTCAGCTGAGTAAGGGTTGCAGGGTTGAATCCCCAAGAGTGTGTTTCATAAAACAAACAACAACAAAAGGTAAGCTCCATACGAATGGTTTTAAGATCTTTGCGCAGAAACCTTCCCCTGCAGGGGTTGGAAGCCGAACAGCAAGAGGGCCACTTGGGTGAAACTCGTGGAAAAAACCCAGGCTAGCTGCATTGTCCAAGCTGAGCGGGAGACAAGAAAGGAAAGAAATGGCACAAATGGTGAAAAGGGAATTCAGTTTCCAGCAATGTAAGGGGTCATTAGTGACAGAGGCCAATCACTTTCTGTGTCAGGACAATACGATTTGCCTCACAACAACGTCATTTTGGTAATGGAATAATATAGAAAGAATACAACCATCATAATTCTCATTATTTATCAGATCTTCCATCCAGAGATTCAAAGTGCTGTTTTCCACACATGGGCCCTGATCTTGCATAGATTTAAAGCACATGCTTATCTTTACGCATTGTGAATAATCCCATTAAACTCAACGGGCGAAATCAAGTCAATGGCAAAACTCCTATTGACTTCAGTGGGGCTAAGATTTCGTGCAGTGGAGCTACTACTTACTGTGCATAAATCTAAGCACGTGCTTAATTACGTCTTTGCAGGATCGGGGCCAACAGTTAAAAAGCCATTAAATATGTGTGGGTCCAACCAGTGATCTGGGTCCAGATCTGGCTTGCTTTACTCACGTGCATAGTCCCAGTGACGTTCTAATAATGATGATGAGATACGCCAGCCAGCTGTTGTAGTAACTGGAGCCTGAGACTGCTTTCCCTGATGGTGTCCGCAGACACTGGGAGGAGCCTGTAGTACTGCCTGGAGACAGGGGTGCGTGTGCTCAGAGCGGGAGTAGGTCATATGATTACTTGGTTTACAATACCCAAAGGACTCTGTATGCGACCCCTGTGCTGAATTCTAGAGGGAAGAGTGGAAGGAGTACTAGTCACAGCAGGGGAGAGCATAACATGGGAGGGGCACAATGGGTCTGGTTCTCACTTACTCTAGGGCCCCTGGATGTCACTGTGTCAGAGTAAAAGAGCCACACAATGGGTTCAAACAGCCTCCCCCCCCCAAACAATCCTTGCTGGGCAGAAGGCCTCCCCTGCTCTGACAAAGCTGGCACAAAGGCTGCCAGCCTGGGTGTGGACAGACCCCTCCCCCACTGGCGCGGCTTGAGCTGGCACGTTAAGAATAGCAGTGTGGCTGGCTTGGGCAGCAGCTCGGGCTCTCATGCCAACCCGGCCCCCTAGGTCCGAGCTCGGCTGGCTAGCCCGAGCCCATGCCGGAGCCGCGATGTCCACACTGCTCTTTTTAGTACCCTAGCTCAAGCGCGACTAGTATGAGTCTGTCCAGCCAGGCTGGGAGGCTCGCTCTCAGCTGCAGTGTAGATGTAACCAGGCAGTTAGAGCAGCCCTGAGGCTGCTCTGACTTACATGGGGATCAAGGCAGGCCCCTGCACAGTCCCAGAATACAGGAAGTGCAGAGGTAATTTTAAAGCCACCTTCCCCTCTTCTCTCCATCCCGGCCCAAGTGCAGGAACTGTGTAACTGAGCCTCAGGCCAGATATATTTAGAAGGGCCCTCAGCTGTATAGATAACAGTGTGAACAGGGTCAGTGATAATATGCTAGGCGTTCCCAGCAAAGGTTATTCCTGGGGGTTCCCCAACCCTTCAGCTCTATTGGCCCCACAAGTCCCTTCAGTCTTTTCCTCCCCTCCTTTCTGTTTTTACTCGCCCATCTCTCTGAGGCCTGAAATGGCTGGAGGGGAATTAGCAGATCCTCCCTCTTCACCCCACCCCAGAGAGCAGCACTATCCAGCTAATCTAATCACAGATTGGCAACAGCCCTTTCCGGGGGACACCGCAGGGTATGTCCTGTGAAGGCTGGGATTCAGTGGGACAGCCAAAGAAATCACTGGCGGGGCCTCGACTCTTTCTTTCTTTCTTTCTTTCTTTCTTTCTTTCCCTGACAGTTTGGACACACTTCCAGAGTGGTGTAGGACCTACCTGGGTACTAGTAGCCATGGGGTCTGAGCTCTTCTGTGATCTGTCCCCTTGCCCTGTCTGTGTCAGGAGTGCCTCTGTTCTCAGCCCTATGTCTTGTTTGGGTGCCGTGGACCACACCTTGCCCCGAGTGACCACAGGAGCTGGTGCCTGGCTTATAGAATCAGGGTATTTAGGATGATTCGGTCACAGACCGTACAGAGGAGAAACACCCAGCCAGCCGAAGTTTGGACATGTGGTTAAGACACTGTGCTGGGACTCAGGAGGTCTGGATTTCTTTCCTGGGCTGTGCTGCAGACTCCCTGTCTGACCTTGGGCAAGTCTCTTAACCTCTCTGTGCCTCAGTTCCCCATCTGTAGGGGTCGTGTGCCTGCTAATGATCCCTCAGGGCCACGGGCAACTGGCAGAGTTTAGAACAGCCGTTAGGCTGCTCTAGATTGCTCTGGGGATGAGGCCGGCACTGAACCTGTGGCCAAGTGATCGAGAGGCTGTAAATGCCTCCATTGCATATCCCTCCCCAGGGCTGCACTCAGCACATAGGCTGACTGTGTAACTTGATACCCAGGATGACTCGAGCAATAGTTTGGCTGTGGGATGGTGTGGAGGCCTCTTTGGCTAGGAGACAAAGGGACGGCAACCTGTAGGAAGATGAGGGCTGTTTTTGCCCTCAGATCCCAACAGGGGGTGCTGTCGCCTGGTTGAGGGAGTGGGAGGAGCCGGCTAATCACATTCTCCCTTTCTATTTCAAATGGAATGTGGATGCTCTTTTGTGCTGACTTATTCGTTACAACTTCCCGTTCCTGGGTGCCTTTTTCAGGGTGAAACCTCCCCCCTCCCCCTGCCCCAACCCAGGCAGAGGGCTAGCACGGGGCCTACGCCCCACTGAAATCCTGCCTAAGCCTTCTAACCAGGGCGTAACCGTAAGTGGTGCGTAGGCCTTGAACTGGCTGGGTGGATTTAATCCATAGCATCTTAATTCCTTTGTAAAGGAATAATGCCTAGCACCCCGCACTCAGTGATCCCAGCTTCAAATGATTTGTCCAGGCTTGTTCCTGGGTCGAGGAACACAGCACCAGAGAGTATTAGAAATCCCACATTTTCTGGCCATCACTCTCCATACCCCTCACTGCAGATGGGGGTTGTAGGCATTGTTTTTCTGTTCCACCCCTGCCCTTAAATCCCCGGACCAAATGACACTTAAGCTGAGGGGAACCTCTGACAGCCCATTTCCATTTATAATATGGAGATAATTCAGGGAGGAAAATGGTGCCAATGCTGTTTCCTGTCGGATGGAAGGGAAGCATTTCTAGGAACATTCCTGCGAAGCTCACCCCTGAACTCTGATGTCATGGCTCTGACCCCATTTCCTGCGCAGGTCCCGGCAAAGCAGCAATCAGCTGAATCCAGGATTCGTTTTAAAAGCGTGCAAACCTGCAAAAAACGTCGTATTGGCTGCAAGGATCCTAGATGCGTAACAGATTAAAAATCATATATATCAATAATAAAGATGAAGCTAAATCTATGAGCAGGATCAGAAACGTCTAGAAAAGTGGGGTAGGTTATGTCTACACTACCACTTATGTCGGTATAATTTATGTCACTCGGGGGTGTGAATTGGGGGTGTGAATTAGCCAGCCCCGGAGCGGTGTAAATTACACTAAGCTAAGCGCCGGTGTGGACAGCGCTCTCCCGCCGACATAGCTTCCGCCGCTCGTTGGGGGAGGATTAATTAAGCCAACAGGAGAGCTCTCTCCTGTCAGCTTAGAGTGGCTACACTAGAGAGTTTACGGCGGCGTACCTGCGTCGGTGCAGCTGTACCGCGGTAAGATCGCTCGTGTAGACATGGCCTTAAGAGTAGGATGTTCCCCAGGACATATAACGGGTTGTAAATGTGGAGAGGGACTGATACGGCATTTACTTGGACATTTAGGACCCTATCTTCCACTGATGTAAACCAGCATAGCTCCACTCTCGGCCATGTATTTATTTCAGAATCTGGCCCTTAGCTGCCTTCCATTTCCTGTCCTGGTAGATCAAGAAGGGGAGGGATAGCTCAGTGGTTTGACCGTTGGCCTGCTAAACCCAGGGTTGTGAGTTCAATCCTTGAGGGGGCCACTTAGGGATCTGGGGCAAAATTGGTCCTGCTAGTGAAGGCAGGGGGCTGGACTCGATGACCCTTCGGGGTCCCTTCCAGCTCTATGAGATATATCTCCATATATTATTATTATTATAAGAAACCTTCATCTGATCATAACTAGCCTTGGAACCAAGCCGTGAAGTTCAGGTCCAGATCCAAACACATCATAAGGGTTTGGATCTGGTGACCCAGTGCAGGAACCAGGGACCTTTCCAAAGTACTGACCTCTTGGGTTTGTAACCGTGGTTGATTCCACGACAATGTTGCCAGCATTTACCCATGACTGTAACTTACGCACGTGAGTATCTCACTGAGTGGGGCAATGGGGCTACTCGCACATGTCAAATTGCTCATCTGCGCGTGGCCGGGTCTGCACTAGAAAATAGAACCAGCACCGCTGTGTTAGCTAGGAATGTGAACAAATTAACCCCTCGCCGACAAAGCAGTGTCGGCAAAAAGCCACAGTGCAGACGCCGTTATACAGGTCTGTCTCATCTTACGCTGGGGTTACGTTCCGCGGTCAGCGCGTAAAGCGAAAACCGCGTATAGTCAAAATCCCATTGAGTGTAATGGCGGGCGGAATCGCCCGCACTACAGCAACAGTACATAAATGGCTATTTTTCTCTTTTTTTTTTGTTTTTTTTTTGTTTTTGCCGACCGCGTAAAGCTGAATTCGCGCATGTTAAATGCGCGTAAGATGAGACAGACCTGTATCAGCAAAAAGAGTCCCTTTGCTGGTACAGATTATTCCATTTGGGGAACTGGCTTAAGCTAGACTGGCCAAAGCACCCTTTTGCTGGTATAAACTGTGTCTCCACTAGGCAAGTTTGCCAGTATAGCCCTACCGGTTTATCATTCCTGGCAAGTGTAGGCGAGGCCTAAGTGTTAGCAGGAGCGACACCAAAAGTGGTCCCTTCCTCCCCCGCCCCCTCCCCAGGATTGTGCACGAGACCCTCCCAAAGAGCACTGCGTTATGAGGAAAGTGCCCACACTCCTTTGCCCCTGACCTCAGCAGCTGCCCAGTTTTTTCCCAGAATGCACTGCTGGGCACACAGCAGGTGTAGACGGTCCTGGTAGGGGAAATGCTGCGGGGAAGCCGTGCCGCCGCACGCGTGAGCGAGACGAACTGGTTGGACCATTGTCACCAATATGGGATGTGGGAGATCCATGCTCACGTCCCTGCTCTGCAGGCATCAGAGCGAGCTGGGATGAAGAACTCTGCTCTGAATCAGGGCAGGCAGGGTCTTCCGGCTGGGTCTCCTTCAGGCCGGTGCCCTCACCGCTGAGCTAACACGCAGTTGCTGAAAGGGTGGGTTTTCATTCCACTGGGGAACAAATTTCGAAACCTTGAAAGTTGCCGCAAAATGGAATTGTCGTCTGGCCTGCACTAGCTGTAACCGCTCTAGATATGCACACCTAACGTGGTCCCGCTTGTTTTGGGCAGAAGGGGCAGGCTCCTCCTTCAGTATGGGTGTTTTAAAAGAGCTCCAGTGTTTGGGGCGTTCCACCCACTAATTGTCTCTTCACACTTCTCTGTCTACATGGCCCCATCACCACAGCATCTGAGCACATGGGCGGGGCGTCGGATAGGCTGGGGGAGGCTGTGCTGCCCCGACCACGCTCCTCCCCGAAGTCCCCTCCTGCTTACGCTTCGCCCCAGCCCAGGGAGGCGTGCTGGGGCTAGGGTGGCCAGGACTTGGGGTGGCTGGGGCCACCCGTCGCTGGGGGGCGGGGGTAGAGGCACTGGGGCTGCCCGCCTTGTACTTGGGGGAGCTGGGGGCACTGAGGCTGGGGGGGAAATGCGTCGCCCTCCCGCCCGGTGCTCCAGGGCTGGGGGCGGGGAAGGGGGCTGGCAGCCGTGGGGATGGGGGGCTCCAGCGGGGGAAAGGAGGCGGGTCCTCGGGCGGTGGGGGCAGGGCTGGACGGGGGCTAGCCTCTCGCAACCAGTGGTTCACCCGCTGCCCATGTCTGAGCCCCTCACAGACATTAATATATTCTCACAACACTGCTGCAAGTCCAGAGGAGTGCTAGTATCCCCATATTACAGGGGTGGAGGGAAACTGAGTCACGGAGAGATTAAATGACTTACCCATTAGCAGAAAGGCTCTGGTAGAACCAGACATTGAACCAATGTCTTCTGAATCCCAAGCCGTCCTGCCCTCTTTAGCACACCACATTGCATGTAGATTTCAATGATCTAATCCCCATCACCTGATTGATTGCTTCATCCTCCATTTTCTATTGCACCCTGGCAATGTCCAGTATTGAAAGGCATTCGGTGTGTGTGTGTGTGTGTGTGCACCATTGCCCTCTGCTGGATGGAATCAGTACTGCTCACGTGTGTGTCGTAGGCCTTACGCTGTTTGTAGATAAAGGTCAAGTGGCAAAGATCTGTGTTTTGTGGAGCTGGGGATCCAAGGTTTAGGCCATGAAGTTCAACCTAAGAACTGTGAAGCTTTGGGTAGCCACAGATTTGCTGTAGGATTTTGAAACTTGTGATACTGAGAGAAACGGTGATTTAAAAAAAAAACTCTTATAAAGTGATTTAATGTTAGAACCAGATCATAGTGTGAATATTTTATAAGCAAATATGTAGGTTCTTTTTCTTCTATCAGATCAAATAAATCAAATGCCAGAGTCTGGGTCGGACATATTTCCAACGCAAATGAGTCAAATGAGAAAAAAACGCAACATATTTTCAGGACAGGGTTCAGACATTTTAAAAAAATCTTTTGTAAAAAGGCTTTTTACATGAGATTAAATCCCCAGATATTGACAGGGATTCTAAGAGACAAGGAACACCATTCTGCAACTGGATCTGCTCGCTCTGACCCCAGGCAGGCCGACTGCAGAATTGAGGACAATGTTCATGTTTGCTGGCAATTTTTCAAAACAAAAAAAACCCCGAGGCAATAAATCCATGTGATATATTTATAACTATTCCGCTGCTATTCCGAGAACAGCACACAGGCCCGGGGATCACGTATGTTTCATTTATGCTCACAAAAGCATGGTGCACGGGTGTGAATTGTCAAAGTGCTGTCGACTACACAAAGTAAATACATGAAACAATGGAGAAAAATGCTACTTTCTTGAGTCGCTTTCAGTTCTAATTGCTTTAGGGGCACTTGATGGAAATGTGATTTTCAAGTTGATGGTGGCCCTTTAAAAATAAATCCTCGGAACATTTCTGTTGGTCATAAGTCTTGCTGAATCGTATTTTGTGGGTTGCCTGTGGCCCTTTAAATGTTAAAGAAAATCAAATCTAAACAGAAAAGAGTGGAGGAAGAAGGGTAGGAATGGAGTCTGATCAGCCATGTTCTGCTGCCCTCATTCCTACTTAAAACAAAAATAATCCTACCACCATGTTCTACTTCCCAGCTTTCCCACCTACCCTCTGGTGTGCTCTGCAACTCAGCTCTGTAGCATTAGAGGGATGACCAATGCTTCCAACTCCTTGTGATTTTCCTCATGGGTCCCGGGCTATTTGGTGTTTTTTCTTAAAGCCCCAGCTCCTGGAGTCATGTGATTACATGAGACTCTCAGCTCTTATTTCAAGAAACAAAGTGAGTCTTGAGCCCTTGTGGTTGCAGTGAAAAGCTTGAAAACATGAACCGAAAAGTTCAGACACAAGAAGGCAAATATAAAGAACTCCAAATGTATTAGTTGTTTTTTTTTTAAATAATGATTTTTAAGCTAATCATGATTTGTGGGACCTGGCTCATGATTTTTGAATGTGATCCTGGAGTTTGCCTGCTTTCCCGGATGTCCCTCTGCTCTGCTCCCCAGCTCAGATCTCATCTGCTGTATGGCAGGAGTCCCCTGCCTTTCTTAATTCCCATGCGGCGTACTCTGGGCCTGCGTTTTAAAGGCAGCGTGCACTCGTGCGAAGTGAGACTCCTCTAAGAGTCCATCTGGGACTCGTGTATACACGAGTGTGCCGCTCTCACCTCTTATCATAACAAATTGGTTTAGGAAAGGCAGTTTCTCTGGGGGAAGAACTGCTCTCATGCTCTGTTTAAAGCCGGTAAGTGCCCGGCTGTGCGTGACGGATGGTGTCTCCTTTGTGGAGGTGCTTCAGTGAACTGACAAGACACTTTTTTAGGGGGAAATGTTGATATTAAATTTCCCTCCATCTGTAAACAAAACTCCAGGGCTGTATTAATGGAAACCCATTTCCACTGGGCAAATCAAAGGGGGTGAAGATAACAGGCAGAAGGGGAGGGTAAGAGCTGTCAGAGTTGAATAAACTGCCTCAAGTATGTCCCATCCAAAATAACACAGCGAGGCTCTTTGTCCCCCTCTAGTGGCTGGCCCATATATAGAGGCTTATAAGTCTGCTACTGCATTTGAGCTAATGGACCTTGTCTGTCTCTCTCTTAGGTACTTGTATGACCTCACTATCTGAGCACCTCACGATCTTTAACACGTTTAGAAGTGCTGTTATCTCCATTGTACTGATGGGAAACGGTGTCACAGAGAGACTAAGTCACTTGCCCAAGGTCACGCAGGAAGTGTGTGGTGGAACACAGCATTGACTCCCAGGTCCTGGGCTAGGCCACTAGCCACCCCTGGCTCTGCTTCTTTAGCTCACGCTTTTAGATCCATCATGTTCAATCCCCAAAGACAACCCCTTCAAGGCCCAAAACGTAGGTGTTTTAAACTTAAAAGAAACAGAGGATTGGTTTGGGAATGATTGTAACATTGGACAGGAATACGTAGCTTCCTGGATTATTATTTGTCTTTATTTCAAAGAAGTCCTTCCTTTAAATGGTAATAGTCCCCCACAATCAAATATACACCTGTGCAGTCACCCACCCCCACTCAGGACCTCCCAGGGACCACTGACATCCCTGTCACTACAGGTGCATGGGACCTTCTGCCCAACCACTGAACTGGGTCCATTTTGCCTGGTGAGTAGCACCTTACTCTGAGCAGTGCTCTTGATTTCTGTGGGATCACGTGCTGGTAAGGTATTGCTCTCTGAGAGCATGGACCCTGAGTGATCTGTATCTTAGCAATGACCTTTCCTTCTAAATCCCCCCGCCCTGCCCCCCCCATTGATTCCCCT
>QXTE01000305.1:890643-1019954 GCA_003942145.1 Platysternon megacephalum
CCCCCCCGATGTTAGATCAGTGGTTTTCAACCTGTGGTCCACAGACCCCTGGGGGTCTGCAGACTATGACTAAGATTTCCAAAAGGGTCTGCACCTCCATTCGAAAATTTTTATGGGTCCGCAAATTAAAAAAGGTTGAAAACCACTGAGATAGATTATGGAAGCACGCAGAGGCTCCAGCCATACAGGGCAGCGAAAGACCTTTCCCAGCCTGAGGACCGTGTAGTCTGACTAAACAACGGGCGAGAGGGGAAAGACTCATCCAAGGTCACGCAGCAGCTCATTGTTCAAGCCAGGATCAGCCCCCAGGTCAGCTGGTTCTTTGGCCAGCTCCTTAACCACTAGACCATGCTGTTTCGTGTTAAAATCTGCCCCGGTCCCTAGCCGTTTACAGTCTCACGACCCAGTGCTGTGAGGTACTGAGAGCCTCCTCTGAGGTGCTGCAGGGTGCCCTCGACTCCTTGAGACCTTGATGGGAATTCGAAGTGCCCAGCACCAGTCAGGTTCAGCCCCACGTCAGACCTAACACAATGGCCAAAGAGCAGGGGAAGGGGTTCAGGTGTAACGTGTGATGATGATGATGATGCAGTGGAGGTGCTAAGTCAGGGAGGCGGCTGGTGGAAGCAGTGAGTTCTGAGAGGAGAGGGAGCCCATTCCAGTCAGAGGCTTCTGCATTTGTTTCTCACGTAAATGGTGGCCTGAACCTTTCCCTGGCAAACGTAATCCCCTCCCAAGCTGCCACTTGCTGGCTCTGGGCAGGGCGTAAATCTCCACAGAAGGACCTGGCGTGAAGGGTAATAAAGAGGTCACATTATGGACCCATAAATCTTCGCTGTCCAGCGGCTCCGTGAAAGGGAAATTGTTGCCCTGAGTGTGACTGGAGGAGCCCTTCCCTCCGCTCTCATTGTTCTGGCTCCCTGCGGGAGCTGTTCAGGCAATTTGCTGCCTGACTAAATGTTTCCTTTCCAGGCTGCTAGTACAAGGTGGGGGGAAAGAATAAGTGTCAAAAGGGCTCATAATCACTGGATTTAAAGCCATGGAAGCACTTACTCAGGCGCCTTCCACAGGGAGCCTCCAGAGGCTGACGCTACTTAATCCTCGTTATTGATGAAAAGGCAAAACTGAACGAGCAGAACACTGGAAAAACCAAACCCGACCAAATCCGTGTGGCGCTGCGACCCTGGTGTCCTGGCAAACCCGGCTGTCCTGGCTGTTTGCAGTCATCACACACAGGTTCTTAGCATCGTGAATAGGGAGGGATAGCTCAGTGGTTTGAGCATTGGCCTATTAAACCCAGGGTTGTGAGTTCAATCCTTGAGGGGGCCACTTAGGGAATCTGGGGCAAAATCAGTACTTGGTCCTGCTAGTGAAGGCAGGGGGCTGGACTCGATGACCTTTCAGGGTTCCTTCCAGCTCTATGAGATAGGTGTATCTCCATATATAATCTCTGGCACACAGTCGTGTCTGAGCAGATCTCTCCAATGCCGATGGCTACATCCGTGCAAGCAGCCCCGCTAGGAGCGGAGGTATTATCCCCATTGGGTGGGAGGGAGGGTGCTGAGGCAGAAAGAGATGAAGGCCCAGCTCTTCACAGAGGGCTTCATATAGATCATAAGGCCCGAAGGGAGCATGATGATCATCCAGTCTGACCTGCTGCAGAGCACAGACCAGAGGACTCCATCCAGCCTTTCCTCCAGTGTCCCTGAGCAGAGCAAGAGGGGAACTGAGAGCAGAGACGTGGCCGAAGGCGCTGTTACAGTATGTAGGGCAAGGAGATGAAGCTTTGTTCGATGTGGTAAGAACCGGGAAGCCAGTGAAGAGCTCCCAAGGAGGGAAGGGATAATGAGGCTGGAGTCGTAAAGAAGTTAGGTGCTCGTTCTTTGTAGATTCCTGGATTGTTACGGGCAGAAGGGTCCATTATGGTATCCAGCCTGCCTCCAGTACAACACAGGCCAGAGAACTCCACACAGTCATTCCTGCATCAAGCTTAGCTGGATGTGGTTGAACTAGGCCTTGTTTATAAAGACATTCAGTCTCGTGCCTTCTAATTCACCACTAGGATAATGGGACCGTGCCAAAGACTAAACTACACATATCAGAGCTCAAGACTCCTGTTCTACCCGTCAGTGAAGAAGCCCTCCTAGGGAGCATTCCTGTTAAAAGGATTTCAGCAACATAGAGTATGCCCTGGAGAAGAAGGAGGCTCTCTTCCTGATGAGGAACATTAGCAGTCTCTCCTCAGACAGGTCTGTAGTGCTGTATGAGATTGTGATGAGATTATACCTTGCAAACTTCATCTTTAACTCCTGGCTGCGCATTTCCTCCTTGGGCAGTGTGATCTTGTCACACTCACCTTGGAGATCAGCATTCTGGGGATATTGTTGCTGTTAGAGACATCTGCATGCCCCCAAAACAGCTGGGTAATATTAATGGTCTGATTTTCAGAAGTAATGAGCATCTGCAATTGCCATTAAAGTCACTAGGAGCTATGGATGATCAGCATTCTGAGATACCGAAACTATGGGTTTAGGTGTAGAGCCGAATGGGAAATGGTTTGGGGTTTTTTTTCTCCCTGAGGAAGATTTAGATGAAAGCAAAACATGTTTGTCAACATTTTCAGTAGAAAATTTCAACCTTTCATCAAACCGAAAATCCCCAAAATGAACATATTCCGCCAAAAATTGATGGAAACTGAACATTTTTTGGTTTTCTGATGAGAAATTGAATTCTTTTGTGGCGAGCAGACACTTTCTGCAAACATTTAAATGTAAGCAAAACCCCATTATTCTGCTGGAAATTATTTGTGACCAGTCCTTCCTAGTGGGCTAACTTTAGGCACCCACTTTTGAGGATGCTGGCCATTATCTTTTATGGGTGAGCCAGGTTAAACCCACTTGACCATGATGGGGGTGAAGGATTGATTGCAGTGCTCTCATGTTCATGTTTCACTAAGGAAAAAGAGAGAGGCTGTGAGAAACGGAGCAGACAGGAGGGAATGAAAAACTCCAGTGGGGGGAAAGAAAGGTGGAAAAACACAGCAGAGCGTAGGTGGAGTGAGAAATGACTACAGAGAAGATGAGGACTAGGAAGGGAAAGAATCTACTGCAAAGAAGTTTCACAACGTTGTGCCTGACAATAGACCTCAGGCCGATAGTAATGAGACTTGACAGTAGAGCTGGATGGAAAATGTTTTTTTTTTCTACAGAAAATTCTGACAAAAAATATTTAAAAAATATTTGTCGTCAAAGATTTTAGCAGAAAATGTTGACTTTTTCTCAGTAAACCAAAACCTTGAAAATTTGGTTTTCAGCCAGTTTTTGTCCTGTTTTTGGCTGAAAACAAACAAACAAAAAAAGTCCTCAGAGAAAATCTTTTTGACTTTTGGCTAACAACTTTTAATTTTTGGTTTTCTGATTAAAAACAATTAAAAATGTCTAGGAAAGCAGACAGTTCACATGCACCCTTTCGTTTTGTTGAAAACATAGTTTTCCACTGGAAAAAGTTTTGAGTTACAATTTTAGACCAGCCCTATTTCATCCTTTTTTTTTTTTTGGAAGCGTGTGGAAATGTATTACTGAAACTTTTTTCAAAGCAAATTGGCCTTTTGACAAAATAAAACTTTGTGTGCAAAAATTTTCATTTCTTTTGAAAATGTTGGGGCTTTCATTGAAACCCGCCCAAAAATCAGAGGAAATTTTTGATTTGTTCATTGAAATTTTTGATTTTGTTGAGATTTTTCACAGGAAAAACTCGTTTCCTAACCAGCTGCTCTAGTGCCTTTCCTTTTCAAACAAGGCTTTTTGATCTGTGGTTTGGTTGAGACAACTAATTGTAAGGAGACAAGGAAGGCATTATAATCACAATATTGCCAGGATGGGCAGGGATGGTGTCCCTAGCCTCTGTTTGCCAGAAGCTGAGAATGGGTGACAGAGGATGGATCACTTGATGATTACCTGTTCTGTTCATTCCCTCTGGGGCACCTGGCACTGGCCACTGTCAGAAGACAGGATACTGGGCTAGATGGACCGTTGGTTTGACCCAGTATGGCCGTTTTTATATTCTTATGGCTACCCTGTGCATTCCAAAATCATGAGTCAAGCCTAGAAAATAATGAGATTGGCATAAAACTCATGATGGTTTCCAAAAATAAAAGATGTTTCTTTTTCTTTGCCTTCCGCTTTCTGAGCCTTTAGGTGCATTCGCGTCACATTTTCAAGCTTTTCCGCCCAAGCATGTGGGTTAGACTCCTTCTATTTTTTTCCAAAGGAATGCTGAGCTTCTTATCTAATAACATGTCTCCAGGAGCTGGGGATTGAAATAAAACACCACAGTTCACAAGACTCAAAATGAAATTGCAAAATCCGTAATGCTCTTAAGCGTCCAAAGCCTACTGAAATCCCCGGAACGACTCCTGTTGATTTTCATGTGCTTTGCATCAGGTCTTTATGCTAGAATCTCATTTGCTCCTGACTTCAGTTGTAGACACTGCAACCGGGATCTGCAGTGAAAGGAGTCAGGACACCAACGAATCCGCCGTGGGCGTGGAGTAGGAGATGGGTTCCCCTGATCAAAACTGTTAGTCTCAACGGGCTTGTCTCTGACATGTCTATGGAGAGATCTATGGGGGAGGGATAGCTCAGTGGTTTGAGCATTGGCCTGCTAAACCCAGGGTTGTGAGTTCAATCCTTGAGGGGGCCACCTAGGGATCTGGGGCAAAAATTGGTCCTGCTAGTGAAGGCAGGGGGCTGGACTTGATGACCCTTTGGGGTCCTTTCCAGCTCTATGAGATAGGTATATCTCCATTTAAAAAAATTTTTTTTAAAAAAATAAATCTGTTAGGGTCCCAGAGATCACGCAGCTATAACAAAGCCCATGTCGCATGGCACGGTTCCTAGGATCTGCAGTACAATACTGAACAGGCTACTTCTGCAGCAGCTTCTGTTTGGCATGGCCTAGCCTGAACAGCTTCCAAAACTGTGCTTTTTATCAACACTGGCCTGGACGTTATGTATATTCTGTCCCCGTACTGCGGTACACACCATGTAACGTGTTTCTGCATGAGAAACCCCAGAAGACTGGGACACCTCCAAGGGTGGCTGAGATGTGTGCTGCAAACCCAGGACAAACTGAGCTGCACTGTTTTTTCCCCTCCCCCCTCCCTTTCTCCTTTTTCTGTTATCATTCTTTCGAGGCTCAAGGAACAAATGCTGCAACTAACATTCTACGGGCGCTACGTAGTTTCTATGTTTAGACTGAGAGCCAAGCAATCTCGTTCCTTTGGTTATAATCCGGGAAGTGAGTCTGCAGGAATGATTGTGTAACAACCCCCCCACACCCCACGTGGGTTGTGTCGTCCGCTGGGGCTGCACCAGAGCACTGTGAAAGAGGATAATCCGTTAGCTAAAGGAGTAACTCCGCAAACTGACAGCAGTCGTAGGCTGTTATCCTCCGTATGGGTTAACATCCGGGGATGCGTTGCCATCTTGGCGGTTTAGATATTTCTGTCCCATGGATGCTCACCTCAGATGTTCTCATTTTACCAAGTCAAAGGGAATTGCACTGAGTTTGTCCGTGATTTCAATGGATTTACACCTCTTTATGCTGAGGATGGGTTTGCACTGTTTCTTGTTATCTGCACATGTACCTCTCTAGTTCCCCTCTATGCCTGATCCAAGGATGTCCCAATATTACCGGGACTGTCCTGATATTAGGGGCTTTGTCTTATATGCAACTATGTCCCCCACCCCTGAGAAAAAAAGTGCCCTGATTTTTCACACTTGCTCTTTGTGACCCTATCCAAGGATGACCTGGGTCTGTTAGACCCACGTGTGTCTGAGCTCAAGCGGAATTTCACTCTGGAGAGCTCCGTTCAAGTAGCAGGCCCCCGCCCCCCCCTCGGTGTAACCGCTGTAACCTTGGTCAGCTGTAGAGATTGAACTGGGGGACTTCATTCTGGAGCTGGAAGCTTTCGCCTCTGGAGCTCGCACTAAAGAGCTCTGACAGATGCTGCTCCTCTGTGGATCGGGCCCAGGGTGGAAGGTGTAACACACGTAGCCCAGCACTGCAAGCTCAACCGGCGATCTGAAAATCAGGGTGTGATCCGTCTCTTACACCATTATCAGAGCGATGATTTTACGCACTACGCATGTAACTGCCAAGGCAGAATAGAGTCCAGCTTACTCTCCCATAGCTGTCTTAGGGCTGCAGTGCTTGAGGAAGAGTCTCTTTAGCATCTCCAAATTCCCAGGAACATATTTTGTAAGCAGACGTCCTGGGCCAGATTTGGCCATGTGGGTACTTCTGTGAAACTGGCTAAAAACCACCCTGTGCAGTACACTGGCCTAATGCGTGTGATCATGTCGCCCTCTAGTGGCTCACCCCACTCACTATAGCAGCCTGCTATTTTCTTGTTCTTGGAGAAGGTCTCCTTTACTCCAAGTGGTAGAGGCCTGTTTTTCTATGCTGAGAGTCAGAGGGTCAGTTCCGGATGATGAGTGTGGTGTCAGTAAACAGGCAGTGTGTTACCTGTGCGTCCATTGTGCATGTGGATCTAGTGGTTGCATGTAGAGCTGGATGTTTGCTTGTGCAAGTGTCTTCCTGATTTACATGTGACAATGAGGACTTTGCACCCTCAATAGGTGCATGTTGTTTTCATGTGTAGCCTTGATGAGCCCAGTCCAGCATCCCTGGGATTCTTTACATTGACTTCAGTGGGCTTTAGATCTGGGCCTCCATGAACAGCGGGGCTTTGGTGAAAAGAGAGAGCCTCAGTTTGCACCTCTCTAGGTAGTTTTACAGCCCTCATCCCTCTACTAACGTGGTTTTCAACCTGTGGTCCGTGGGCCCCTGGGGGGCCACAGAATATGTCTCAGATTTCCAAAGGGGTCTGCCCCTCCATTTGACATTTTTTAGGGGTCTGCAAATGAAAAAAGGTTGAAAACCACTGGTCTAGTCTCTGAGAGGCTCATAATCATTAGAGGGTTTTATCCTCACAACACCCTGTGAGGTTGGGAAGTATTATCCTCATTTGATAGAAGAGGCACAGAGTAGATTAAGTAACTTGTCCAAGGTGCTAGAGAATACATGTAGCAGAGGCAGGACTCCTGAATCGCAAGCCAGGGGCCTAGCCACTTGGCCAGCCTGCCGTTAATAAAGCCTGCCTTTTCTAAGGAAAGCCGTAACCCCCCTCCCCCGTTTTCCTGCTCTCTGCAGATAGCAAGGCACTGCTTGAGTATTTGGGACCAAGAGTGGAGAGTTTTCAAAATGTTTTATTTAACTCAATTTTTCCACCCCCCCCCACTTTTTTTTTGTTTTGTTTACTGTCATGCCAGCAGAGTTCTTTGACGACTACTCTGAGGGGCGAGAATGCGTCAACTGTGGAGCCATGTCCACCCCACTCTGGAGGAGAGACGGCACGGGCCACTACCTGTGCAACGCATGCGGGCTCTACCACAAGATGAACGGCATCAACCGACCGCTGATCAAACCCCAGAGGCGGCTGGTAAGGAACGGCTTGTGCCGCTCGCGTGCAGCCTGCGCACAACTACACAATAGACTCCAGAACAGGAAACGCTCACTCAATCCAAGCTGTCCAGAGGCGCCTGGGCACTCTGCAATGATGAGGCTTAGAATCCTAGGCAAAAGTTGGGAGATCATCTGGTGTTTCACGTCCTACCCTTGCTCTGTCTCTTCTCCTTTTCACCCAGCAGCCTCCTGGGCCTCTCTCTGGGCCTCCAAAATAGCATCCTGGCTTCAGCTGAGTTGTCTGTGCCTGCAACACTCGGTGATTTGTTGTACTGGCTGCACTGGCTCCTCAATGAAGGTCCCATGGGAAATGGTGCAAAGGACTGTGGGACACACGGGAGACCCCAAGTGCCTGCCTGCTGCTCACAGCTGAGCAGAAGGTCAGCCCGTGGGTTTACAGGGTCCTACACAAAATAACACCTACAGAGCTCTGCCCCTGACCCCCAGCTCCCTTTCCACCTCCAGCCTGGTCCGCTCCACCTCTCTCTACATTTCTACGTACATGTGATGCCCACCCCTTGGCTGCCTCCTGCCTGCCTGTGACCTCCCTCCGCTTCTGGTGACCCCACCATCTCCATAGCCTCTGGTGGCTTTCTGTCTGAGCAAGCCAGGAGGTAGAACTGAAATGCTGGGGATGGGAAAAGGAGTGAGACAATTTGGTGTCTCCCAGGGCCTATGGGACTGGAGTCAGGACAGAGCATGGATAGGGAATCAGGCAGGGGCTTCTGGCTGGTAGGTTAAGTGAATCTATCTCGCTGTGTGTAAGTATTTATACCATGCCCATTCCCATGGGATCTGTGCACCTGTCTCTGGGGAAGGGCGCCCTGCAGCTTCGTAGGGCACATCTGTTGGAGAGGAGGTGGAGAGAGAGGTTTGTGCCTGGCCCTGCTGGTGAGAAACCACCGTCCCCGCACTGGCGCAGCTGGTGTGGATGCTCTGTGCCCTGGGGAACGGCCTGCTTAGCCCAAGCCCATTTATCCCCTGGACACCCAAGACTCTGCCACAATCCTCTAGCAGCAAGGAGCCAGCTGAACAGCTCCCTGTAGCACCCCATCCCACCTCCATGCCAGGAGGAGGGGACGTTGTCCAGGTGTGGTCTCCAACCCCACCTCCTCCCCTCCGTCCCACGTGTGTCGCTCTCCAGCATCTTCAGAGAGGCAGAAGGCAAAAATCATGCCACTGCCTGGGTTTCTTTGGCTTTGCCTTCTGCGGATGACGCTCAGCCGGCCATAATCCGCTGGCTCTGGCGCCCTCTGCTGGCTAAAGTGCTTCATGGCGATGTGCTCCTGGTTTGTCCTCCCAAAGTCACTTGAGCTGTTTCGTGCTTTGCTAGGCCCCAGGCTGGCTTGAAAGAGCGCAAGGGGTTGTAAGGAACCGGTGCACTTTGCGCCTGGCGGAGGTGCTCACTCAGCAGGCCTTTGGGGCACGTGACCTCAGGAGCTGTTTGTTCCACTCGGAAACTGACTCTTCTCCAGGTTCGACGCAGCCTGAATTTGTTGCCGTTCTGGGCACGTTCCAAAGCTCCCCGGTGTTTGGGGAGGGCTGAGGTGGCTGGGATGGGGTTTCTTCAGCGAATTTGAGCGTGGGGGGAGATTTTGAATTGCTTTGTAATATGGTTTGGCCCCAAATCCCCATTTGCTGCTTCCGTTCTGCCGTATATCTTTAAGGGAGGGCGAGGGAAGCTTAGCCTGGGACAGGTGCCCAGTGTGTGTGCCTAGGTAACCCATTGATGAGTGTTGTGGGTCCCACGCTGGGCCCAGTCCACAGTGGCTGTGTGTCTGGTACAGCCCATGGCTGCGGAGCGTGATGCTTTAGCTCAGGATGTCCCGCTTTCCATCCCTGGTCTTGGTGAAGACGGTGGCTGGCGTACTTGTTCAGATAAAGAAGTTCAGTACAAAAAAGATGAGTGTTAAAAAATCAACTGACTCTGTAAAGCCAATCCCTCGTCTCCGTATGTGCTAGCTCAAACACTGCCGCGTGATAACTGCCGATCTTTCCACAGTGACTGCGGGGTTTGTGTTCTGAGCCAGTGTAGAAACAGCTCCCCAGGTGTTTGCAGGATCTCCTCCCCAGCGTGCAGACACAGACAGGGTTTGCCTGCCTTGCATGTTCTCTCCAAGGCTCTCAATCCACTGACGACTGTTAAGGAATGAAGCCAGGGTTTCCCAAAGGGGGTGGGGGCACGTCCCAAAGGACTAGTGGGACTGGGATGCACAGGAGATGTCTACAATAAGGTGGGTGGGCCCCTGGTGAGGTTGCAGGGAGAGAGGACTGAGTCCCGAAGGGGAGCTCAGCGTTCCAAACCTTGGGAAATATTGAATTAAACGTCATCCCACCCTTGTGGGGTAGGTGTTCTTATCCTCATTTCACACGTAGTGAAAGCAAGCCAGAGAGAGAGGACGTGATAACACCGCAGATCACTGGGAGACATGGGACTGGAATCCAGATTCCTGACTCCTTAAGGCAGTGCTGTCACCACTAGACGGGGGGGGGGCACGGATCAGCGTTCAGGTCGCACTCCCCGTCAGTACCCGGCCCGAGCCGGGGAAGCTAATGATCCAAGCCCTGGACCAAATTCAGTGATGAATCCTGGTCACGTGCCAACTGAGGCACGTTGCGCATACGCTAAGAAGAAGACCACTAGACCACAGGCATGTACGCTAGCTAATGAAGCTGCTTTGCTCTACAACAGGGGTGGCCAACCTGAGCCTGAGAAGGAGCTAGAATTTACTAATGTACATTGCCAAAGAGAGACAGTAATACGTGAGCAGCCCCCCATCAGCTCTCCTCCTCCCCTGCTTCCAGCGCCTCCCGCCCACCGGCAGCCCCGCCGATCAGCGCCTCCCTCTCCCTCCCCGCACCTCCCAATCAGCTGTTTCGTGGCGTGCAGGAGGCTCTGGGGGGGAGGAGGAGTGAGGGCACGGCAGGCTCAGGGGAGGGGGCGGGAAGGGGTGGAGTGAGGGCAGGACGTGTGGCAGAGCCAGGGGCTGAGCAGTGAGCACCCCCTGGCACATTGGAAAGTTGGCGCCTATAGCTCCAGCCCCGGAGTCGGTGCCTAGACAAGGAGCCGCATATTAACTTCTGAAGAGCCGCATGTGGCTCCGGAGCCACCCCTGCTCTACAAAATTGGGTGGAAACTTCAGGCCAATGGGCTTTCTTGTGTTTCAGTATTTCCCCCTTCAAGTACTACAAGAACAGTCTTTCTCATGTGCTTTCAGCACATCAGTTTCCAGGCTCCCCGTGCCCACCGTTAATCAGGAAATGCAAAGGGCTGCGCTAAAATCTGAAAGAAACAAAAACTCCACACAGATTTTCCCCATCCTCGAAAAAGCGTTGATTCAGCCTGTGCTTGAGAGGAGAGGCTGGCTTTTCTTGGACCTGCACCGATCCCTTCGTTTCTAAATCGACTTGCTGAAGCAGCAGCAGTTTGGATCTGGGTTTTGAACACCCTGCCGTCGGGGTGTGTTTGGATCCCAGTTTTGGCTCCGCCCATTCGGTTCCTGATCCAGGTTTCAGTTTAGAACGCCCGCCCAGTCTGGGTGTGTTCGGAGACATGGTTTTGTTCCAGGCCTATGTATAGCAAAGGAGGGTCAGCGCGTGAAGTGCACAGCCGTTGTACTTGGTCGGTGCCAGGTTCCCCGACCTTCGTGCCAGGATGTCAGTAAGTGCAAACAGGGCGGTAAACAAAGGGCGGCCATGTTGCCATCTGCAGAAAAGGCAAGACAAGGAAATGGCAGCCATATGGGCAATCCTGACAGGAACAGAAGATACCGTTGTGTGGGTTACAGACTCTGGGCAGTTAAAAAACAAAGCAAGAGGGAGAAGTAGGGGCTGGTTTCATAGCATTTAACATACTGACTGTGACAGCCATTTTGTCTGACACACCAGGGATTGAACTGGGGACTTCCAGAGTTAAATACACAAGTAGCGACACCTTGAGCTAAAGCTCCATAAGCAGGCCTGTAACAGCCACCTCCCCTCTGTGGATCAGGCCCAGCATACTGACAGTTGCTTACATGATTTCATCAACATTTCCAGAATGAGTCTTTCCTGGATTTAAATATTGGTTTTTTGAAGGAAAATATGATTGAAAAACTCATATATGGAAGCCTCTGCTTTGATCATTCATTTGATGTCAAATGAGGGTCAGGAGCTGTACAGGTTAGAAGGCAAGAGCCCTGCCCAGGAGAGCTTACATTATACACCATGGACATCAGGGGGCCTTTGCCATTGACTTCTGTGGCAGCAGGATCGTGATTTCCTCACAGAGGAAATCCAGTTCAGCAGGAGCCTCCGTTTTGTGTTTTGCCAGAGACTCTAATTGGCAGAATGCTTCAGCACTGGATTTCCTCCTCCTCCCCCCCCCCCAATTAAAAACAAAATCAAAATCCATCCATTCAGTTCTCCTGAGCAACCCTACAATAATAAAGCAATGTGAGCAGGCGGTGGATGGGCAGCAGGTCGGGGAGGAAGGAGAGTTAAGCTTCCAGACAAAGTCATTATAAGGAACAGAGTAATGATGGCAGGACATCTCAACAATGTCCCTTTAAACACATGCAGCTAGGGATGGCCCCAAGCCAAACACCCAGGTCTAAACACCCTCTAATTTGGGGGGCAGTTGCGTTAGGATCCAGATCTTTATTTTCCAGACGGCCCCTCTTGCTGTGATGGAACAAACCAAAAGCCTGGATGAAAAACGCCACCAAATTTCATCACACTCAAAACCTGGCTCCAGATTTGATAGCGTGGACCTAGTTCCAGACTCGGCCGTTGTCAGGCTGAGTCTCACTTGAAGTTGGAAACAAATTAGATTTTTTTTCTTCGGCTTTGACCTTTGTCAAACCTCCCTTCACTTACAGAGAGGGCGCGAGTGTTGGTAGGAGGAGCCAGGAGCCCGTGGGTCTCTGCCCACTTGTGCCACTGACCCTGTTGGCTGGCTTGGCCCATCGTCTGACAGAGCAGGAGGCAGTGCCTAGTGTGCTGCCTCAGGACCATGGCGGGGACGTAACGGTGACTGAGAGTCACGGTTCCGGGGGCAGGCATAAAGGGGGGGACAAGCAGGGGCACGCCCCCCCAATAATCAGCAGGGGCACAGAACTCCTCTGGCTCCAGCGCTGGGGCAGGGAGAGCGAGCTCCTCCGGCTGCGGGGGACCAGAACGTGCCCCTCTCGAAAGCCGTCACATTTTTATTCCTGTGTTCGCCCCTGCACGGCTCACTCCAGGGGAGGAGTAAGCCATGCCAGCCCGGTGTAGCTTGTTTCCTGCTCTGTGCCATCTCAGCTGGCTGGCATGTTGAGTGGGTGGGGCTGGAGCGAAGGCTGCCTGCCCACTCCCTGCCCACCTGCATGGGAGGTGAATTAGCAGCTGCTCCCTCCTGCCCTGCCCCGCCCATGCACGGTCTGGTGATGTGGGTCTCCTACGCAGGGGAGTACTATAGTCTGTCACGCCCCCTTTCTCACCCGCAGGGCTGCACAACTGGACTCATGGTTAAGCCCGGTGTGACTTTGGAGCAAGTCACTTTACCCCGCTGTGCCTTGGTTTATAAATCTGTAAAATGGGTACAAACCCAGTGACCGTACTGTGACGCTGAATCCGTGTAATGGCTGTAAAGTGCACTGAGATTCTTCGGTGCTAGTTACTATCCATCGTACAAAATATTATCAGTGCAGCCACCAACCCCTGCAACAGTTGCCATGTATCAGGGAAAGCTGGAAGGGGTCTGCTCCGACCTTGAAACGCTCATGCAAACAGTAAAGCTAGCGACTTGTTGACATTGCTGTTGCTTTTGTCTCTTGCTGCAGTCCGCCTCCCGCCGCGTTGGGCTCTCTTGTGCCAACTGTCATACGACCACGACCACGCTGTGGCGCAGAAACGCTGAAGGCGAGCCAGTCTGCAACGCCTGCGGACTGTACATGAAACTCCACGGGGTAATGACAACGAGACGCCGAGAACAAATAACACCTGCCAGATGTGTAGTCAGGTTGCTTAATGCACTGCTGGAGGGCGGTCAGCTAGTACGGTGGTGAGGGCGGTATGAGAACCTATATAACATAGAATAAACTCTTTACATTAGAGATGGACGGTTTACACTCACAGGAGGTGAGACAGGGTTAGTTAAAGTGGTGCCAGGTGGGAAACTGCTTTATCTTACATGGTCTTACTCTCGTCTGTTGGCTGATCTCCCCTCTACAACCCCAGTCTTCGGCCCCCCCAACACATGAATCACACTCACACAAAATGATTTAGCAGGGTGATTTAGCAAGGTGTAACTTACCCTGCCGTTTACGCCCTCCGGGTGTAACAGACAAAGGTACAACATGATCCAATGGCTGGACGTTGAAGTTGACAAATGCAGACTAAAAATGAAGGGCCAGTTTTTAACTGTGAGGGGGATCAGCCATTGGAACAACTTACCCAGGGTTGGGGTGGATTCGCCATCAATGTCAATCTTTCAAACCAAACTGGATGTTTGTCTCAAAGATGTGCTCTTGTTCAAACAGGAATTAATTCGGGGAAGTCCTGTGGCCTGGGCGCTGTGGGAGGTCAGCCTAGATGGTCACAATGGTTCTCTCTAGCCTTAGAGTCCGTGAATCTAAGGAAGTTGTATAATGTAATAACCCTTCTCTCGATCGTAGTCTCGTCATGGTGACAGGAATTGGCTATGTTTGAGAGGGTCCCCAACTCGTCCACCCCAAACTGCTAGGACCAGCCTGATGGCTAATAAGCCTGAAAGAGTCTGTTTGATTGAGATCTGAGCAAGTCACACAGGCCCCATGGCCAATCTGAACTTTTAAGGTGTTATGGGCCAGTTCCACAATCCTGATCTCCACTGAAGTCAGGAACAAACTCCCTTCACAAACTCACTTCAGTGGTGCAGGATGAAGCTCTGTATTCCGAACGCCAGATGTGGACACAGATGTGTACAATGCCCAGGCAGTCCTAGTCCTGAACCACTGTATATCCACCTCTTGCTCCCCGCTCCAGATGAAGGCAAATTAGGGAAGACCGTCCCCACTCTCTCTGGGCTGCGTGAATCAGAAGGCCGGGCTAGATGGTCAGAGTGTGACCCCCTTCTGACCTTAAAATCTATGAATCTTCTCTGTGTCCAATGAGACACAGTGAAAACAAACGGCAAACCCTCACTGGCTGAACCGCAAACCCGGACCGATCTTCCCATTGCTGTTCACAGGGGTGGGGGTTTGTTGGTTTTAGACACTAATTCATTTATGCCGTTAATGATCTCCATTCCCTGAGAGTGTATGCTGTAGTGTTCATTTCCAGATGGGCCTAGGCCAAAGAGTAACGTCTGGTCTCCACTTAAAATTAGGGCTGTGAAAAGTTTTGCGCCCTGAGTGCCGTGGCTGGGTCAACCTAACCCCAGTGTAGACACAACTAGGTTGATGGAAGAATTCTTCCATTGTCCTAGCTAAAGCCTCACGGAGAGGTGGATTAACTACACAGATGGAAACCCACCTTCTGTCAATGTAGGAGTCACCTTGTTACCCCCCTTCCTCCAGTGAGAGAGAGAGTTGCTTGTGCTTAGCTGGGTGTCAGCTCTCTGACACCGCCAGCCTGGTAGCTATGCAAACAACCTCCTCTGGGCTCTGCCAGCCCTTACTTTGCCTTGCAGGTTAACAATAGGTGCAGGCCAGTCCCCGAGCCCCTTTGAAGCATCCCCTGTTGTAGCCAGGCCCTTCTCCGCTGAACGCTACAGAAATACCAGGTCTGCTGTGCCCAAGGGAACAGTGTACACAGCAGCTTGTATGAGTCAACTCAGGATCAGCACCTAGTTTCATGTGGCAGCACTTAGATATATTTATAGTGAGATCAAGGATAAGTTTATTGCCAAAGATTCAAGAGCTAGTGAGAGAGGAGAATGAAAACAAAAGGGTTCTGTATAAAACAATATCACAACAGGCTTTATAGAGACTAAGCTTAACTGGCTACCTCCTCTCTAAAGGAGTCTTATTTCTTCCAAAATCTGTTGCAGCATCTTCCAGCAAAGTGGGCAAAGATCCTGTTTTCATGAATGTAAACGCGCTGTCCATTTGCTTCCAGGGTGCAGGATGAAGGGGTGTCTTATTGCCTTCTCCTTATATCCCCAGAGTTCATTGTCTGTGCTCTGAGTCAGGATAAACCCCGTGGTTTATTCTCCTGTGTGCTGCTGTCCCCTTGATTTCACATCCCCCTGTTGACTTTGTATGCAGATGTGTAGCCGTTGTGTTAGCTTTCAATGCTTAATTTACATGCTGACGCAGGGACAGGTGAATAAACACCTTGTGTCTGACAGAAAACCTGTTTGTCCAATCTGCCTTGACACAGACTTTAAAACCCATTTTCAGTATACACACCGGATTCCTAACAGCATATCTGATCGTGCCTTTCACAACGATATTAATGACCAGTTTTACCCTGGCTTTCATTTAAGACCTCACCTGATATTCTTTGGTGGACCAGAATGGACAGACCAGGATTAGAATTTTCTTGTAGCTCCCTTGCCAGTTGGAATTGAGGGGTTTTGGGGTCACAGATGTAACCAGCACCTGTGGCTGGAAGTCAAAGCTAGACAAATTCAAGTTAGAAATAAGGCATCATTTTTAACAGTGCGGGTGGTTAACCAGTGGAACAAACTAGCAAGGGAATTCTCCATCTCTTGAAGTCTTCAAGAGGAAGAGCGGATGCCTTTCCAGAAGTATGCTCTAGGCCTGATCTGCACTTAAAGCTTGCAGTGGCATAGCTATGTTGCTCAGGGTGTGAACTCACCCCTTCCTTCCCCCTACTGTAGATACAGGGATGCTGTCAGAAGAGTACTTCTGTCAGCCAAGATAACTTCGTTCAGGGATGTGGTGTTCCTACCCTGAAAGAAAAACTTCTGTCGGCATATGCTGCATCTGAGCTATGTCAGCATAGGCTTGGTAGTGTAGACATAGATTTAGTCATGATAAAATTCTCTGGCCTGAGTTATACAGGAGGTCTGAGCAGAAGATCTGATAATCCCTTCTGCCTTTATAATTGGTGACTCAAAGCCCTGGATGCAAACACGCTATTATTTCCAAAAAAATTCAGATCCAGATCTTGAGCCAAACTTTGCAGCCAGGGCCTGTCTCTAGTCTCAGTTCAATCACTGTCGGTCAGTAACTTTTGGCTTCATGTCTTTTTAGTTAAATCTACTGGTTACCTGAAATCCTAGGAGGCAGAGATTTACGTAATCCCAGTACGTTAGGCGGTATTGCGTACATACTGAAAACAGCATGCTTTGCATTTGGGTTCCTAGGTCCCAAGGCCTTTAGCAATGAGAAAAGAGGGGATTCAAACGAGGAAACGTAAGCCGAAGAACCTTAACAAATCCAAGACATCAGCAGGTGAGCGTTAAACAAGACGGGGTTGTGGGTGTGTAGGAGGGGCATAGTATCAGAAACTCCTTTAGAACTAAATTAAGAATTCTGCCCTCTGAACCAGACATCCCCAGATTTAGCAAACAGGTAGCTGATCACCATTTGATTGCTGTTTGGTGACCTATGTGAAATGAGTGCTCTCGGTCCGGTTCCCAGTGAACAGGACATCCCCATCATCACTGTTACTAATTAGCATCTGTAATGTCCTGGTGACATCCCTTCCAGGTTCCCAACCAGGGCTATGGAACAACCACAGAAGCTACTTCCCCCAGAGAATCATTCGGAGGTTTTACACCAAGCCCTGTTTTATGCTGACACCGGACTTTGGGAGATTAGCTGCAGCAAATTTTTTTGCCATAAATGTTTTTTTCCCCCCGTTTTTGTCAAAATCTGAAATTTTTCCATCCTGCTCTGCCAGGGATAGAGTATATGGAATGAGAGGCAGGAACACTGTAAGTGGGGGGACAAGGGCAATTTACCAAATGAGCAAATCTCCCAACATCCTTTTCTTTTTCTCCCCAAACCTGGTTAAGATCTTTGAAGGTCTTTCAATGGCAGCAAAACCCTGCCTACGAACAGAGTTCTCTTTCCTCAAACCACAAATGCTTTGCTATGTTTTTTGTACTTAAAGCTCCTCTGGTGGGAAGCCTGGCTTAACTGCTGTTTTCTCCTAGGACCATCGAGTAGTGAGAGTCTTACCCCCACCACCAGTTCCACCAGTAACACCAACACCACCGCTAACACCGAGGAAATGCGCCCCATAAAGACGGAACCGGGGCTTTCATCTCATTATGGGCACCCTAGCCCTATTTCTCAGGTAATGAAGCAGGAAGAAAAGATCAAGAGATATGACAAAGATGTGAACTTTAATATAAGTAACTTGAGGAGAAAAGCCACCCTCAGAACCTTCTCTGAAGGCAAACAGCCATTTGCTCAACCCAAGGATCTGAAAGGTCACATGGGGCGAAATTTACTCCAGTGCAGAGTTCCCAGGGCTTGCATTTCACTCATGTCACCATGTACTGTGAAATAATCTCACCCTTATCCCCCCAGCTTTTTAATTACACAGGATGGGTCTGAGCCTCGAGCTAGAGGCAGCCATCTTGCTGACAACTGAAGTTCCTTGTGACCCTGGCTATCTGACAGGGCTGCCGTGTGGGCCTCTCTGTGAAAACTGAAAGCACACCAAACTGTGTGAATCCAGGTTAAATTTTGAGAAAATGCCCTGGGTCCCAGTGTGGGGGATTTTGTGGCTTTTATTCTACATTTGCAACACTAAGGGCATTTTTACATTGGGAAATATACCAAAGTGGTGAAAGTAAATTGTAAACGGGACTCTAATTCTGGAATAGGAGTCCCCACATGGAGGCTTATACTAATTATTCTGGACTCGCTATTTGCATAAATATCCACGTGTGGACAAGCCCTTAGCTGTGCTGTTTGGTTTTGTCCTGAAACCAGGCAAAATTTGGCAGTTTTGGCTTAGTTTCTCTATGAATTTGTGGGCTCGCTTAAACCTGAAACTCAGTGCAGTGAGCACAAGTCCACATAAAACAAAACTGAAAAAAGCGAGCTGAACCAGCTGAGAATTAAAATCACCAGCATCACACAGCTCTACGCTATGTGACAGACTTGTAATGATAAGTTTATTTGCAGTATATTCAGCCACTAGATGTCTCTATGTGCCTTATACAGTTCCAGGCAGGGTGACGTCCCTGGTAAACAAGACAGACAAATCTGGAACCTGATCTGTGTGGAAGCCTGTTTATTTGTAGCTGTTGTTGTTTCTTTTAATAAATGTTTCTTGGTTAAGAAGATATTTGATTCCCTATATCATAACAAGACTAATATTCGAGACTGAGTTAGTTTAGCTCCTGTTAAACTCATCCAAAGAGCGCCAATGTTTAAATAAAAGGTTCAGTGTAATATTTGAGCATTCTGACCGTAAAACCAATATTAAATAATACATCAAATAATATTAAATCATCATCATAAAAATGCATATGCTTACGGGCTTTGCTGGATTGATCCAGCGCTTGCAGTATCGAGCCCACAGTAATGTAGCACTGACTACGTTGTGCATGAGCAAGCTATTAATCAAAGGGTAATTGGGGATCAAATCTTATACCTCCGGGTGTAAAACGGTCACCTGTAGAGGTCGAAAAAGAACTCGGTGCACTCTCTGCAGTGTTATAAATGGAGTGGGTTCAGAGAAAAAGGGAAACTGTCTTCCTCTGAAGCATCACATATCAGGCATTGAAGCAGGAGACCAGATTAAATGAACCGATGGTTTGATTCAGTATTGCAAATCTCACGTCTCTGCATGTACGTATTAGTGTAACATTAGACCTGTGGAAAGTGAAATGCTTTCTCTTTGCCGCGGCAGGGTCCTTGTTAGTTTGAAGCAATTAAAAAAAAAAATCTTTTCACTTTTACATTGTTTGTAGGCATTCTCAGTCACCGCGATGTCTGGGCACGGATCTTCTATTCATCCTGCTATTTCAGCCCTGAAGCTTTCCCCACAGGGCTACCAATCAGCCATCAACCAACCTCCACAGGCCAGCTCCAAACAGGACTCCTGGAATAGCCTGGTCTTAGCCGAAAGCCATGGAGACATCATAACTGCATAACCTCTTCCTCCTCCCATGGACTTCAGGCTCACCCGCGTGAGATACAAAGACGCCACGTAATAATCAAGCGAAAGCTCTTTGCTTTTTTCCCTCTCTCCTCGAGGGAAATATGATGGGATTCTGGAAGAACAATTCCATACGGCATTATAAAGAGGACTTCCAGGAACAGCTAATACTAAATAAGCAGAGAAGACCCAGTTTCAGAATAACAGTGGCTGATCTGAGTCTTTCCCTTTAAACAAACCAGATTGTAACCACTTTCTATGAAACAGCCAGAAACAAAGACAGAACTCAGGTGTTTTTTAAATTTCTGGCTTTGACATCTCGGACAGCGATGGCATGGAGACACTTTCTTCTTCTCACCATCCATTCATTTCCTGACCAGGTCAGCCCAAGAGAAAATGCCATCACCTTGTTATCGCCCAAAGGCAGAGATTTGATGACCTTCCATTCAGCGAAGCCGGCTCCAGGACAATTTTTTGCGTAGACTTAATCTGACACAACTTTGGCTGCCTTCGTGGATTTTAATACCGTGATTCAGTTTAAGAAGAAAGAAGAACTCAGCTCACACATCTACCAAAACCTCCAAAGCTTTGTTTTCATGTTACCAAGGAGTCAGAGAACCAAACCATTGTACTTATTTAACAGGAACGATTTTATCTTTCCCAATTATGGGTTCGTGTTTCCAAAAGGCTGAGCCTGGAGAAGGTCTCAGAGCCAGACCTAACGCTTCAGTGAAAGTCTTTGTGAGTTGCGGGAGAAGAGACCCAGAGAGTTTATGAAAAACATGGTGGAAAATGTTGGATTCTGCCCTTTGAGATAGCGAGGAGCCTGGCTCGAGGATCTCTAGAGCAGGGGAATACTGTGATTGCCGCCGTAACATGGTGCTGCAATTGTGTATGACCCTGTGGCCTATCACAATTAATTATTTTACATTCTTTCTGATGTTTTCCGTTGCCATCGATAAATCTGATTTTCTTTTTTCCAAGTCAGTATCTGCCTTTTACCCCAAACGCGGACCTGTGTCCCTCCCCCACGTCCAATCAAAGCCAATTAGCAATTCAGCTTTCCTAAAGACATCACCATGGGCAGAAAGCTGCTTTGTGATCATCCACTGTGTAACTGAGCATCATAGGCAGGGAAAAATCTCGTTGCCAGCTACGCATGAGCACACAGCTGTGGTGTCCATGGGACAAGCTTAATTACATGTATTTTTTTAAAATATGAAGAGACTAGTGTTGTCTCCCCACAAGGCCCAGAAGAGTGGCTGCCCCATGGAAGGCCAACCCTATTTGTCTAGGTAGAGAACTTCTTGGGACCCTTTTGAGCAACCAAACAGGTTCCCCGATCTCCTTCTCTCCCCCTCAACTCTCAGGCACCCATCTCTCCTCTCATCTGCCCAACCTTTCTCTCTGTCCTCCTTAGAGTCAAAACTCGACTATGTAAAGCACTAAAAGAAAATATAGAGGGGGGAGGAATTGTGCCCCCCCAGATCCATATACGAAGGGGTCCTCGGTGTGTGAGTCTCTCCTGAACAGATGGGGTGGGGGAGGCCCCTAAGCTGTCGCCATGGCAACATTCCCCATCTCCCTCCAACCCTGCAAAGGCCTCTCTGTAGGTTTGAAGTCAACACCAGGGTGAGTGGGTGGGAACGCAATGGCCAGAGACGGGGCTGTGGACAGACAAAGGGCTGTTTTGTCTCTCCACTGCAACTTCCCTGGCTGGTGCGATGCCCCTTTAAGGGGGTGTTGCTGGGGCAGGCGCAGTTGGGGAGATGCTAATGGAGCTGCGCTGACAGGGACTGGGAGCGAGGGGTGCAGTGTTGCAGTGGAGGCATGGACCCTTCCAGTTCTCCTGGGATCTGAATAGATCCTTGGAGATCCACAGGGTTTCTGGATGGGTTCCACAGCCGTTTGCAGGTGGGTGAACAATGTGGCAGGAGATCCTTGTGGTGATTTTCTCACCATGAGACACCTCCCATGGGGTATCCTGCAGTAGGGGAGGCATGATCCAGCCAATAATAAAGAACAATCCTGCACAGGGCCCATGGGAATGGATTCCATGACCTGCTAGGTCTTTTCCATCTCTAACTTCTAAGATTCCCAGAGTTTCTATCTCCATCACCCCTCATCCTCTTACCTTACAAGGACCAGTGTCAAGGTTGGTCTTATTAACATCTTCATTAATAATCTAGAAGAGGCAGTACATGAGGTATTAATAAAATCTGCAGATGATACTAAATGATCTACAGATCATAGTAAGTTGTCAATGCTAGTGAGGACAGAAAAACAATACAGACGGTACTAGGCCTGATTAAATATATGGGAGTTTTTCTGTTGACTTCAGTGAGCTTTGAATCGGGCCCGTAGCGAGGTTAAAAATATGGTCAGAAAAGAACAACAGGGCATTCAGGCTGGAAAAATACAAGCTCATACACCTGGGGGGGGGAAATAACACAAAAGACAATGTGATTTTGAGATGAATGCACAGAGGCAGCAAATAGCTGACAGCATCTCCCTGAGCATGGGTGTGGTTCTTCTGGCTCGGCAGCTCCTTCCTTCACTGGATCCTTCAGCCAGCCTTCTCCCTGAGTAACAGCACCTCTTTAAATCTGGTGAACTCGCTGTCCACCAGTGCCTGAAACTGCCCTATACGTTCCTTTCCCTTAGAGAGATGCACACTCACACAAACTCACCTTGAACTTGACCTAAAGTATTGCCAACATCCGGGGACATTTAAAAGTAGGTTGGGCAAAACACTAGTAAATGTAGAAATTCAAGTATCGTACCTTGATGGGGAGCAAGGCTAGATGGTCTTCTAGCTGCTTGCCATCTCTGGAATCTAGGACCCAAAGCAAACAGAATATTCCTTTCTCTCGGTGAGTCCATTCAGTGGTTTGCCTCTGCCGTCCTTCAGGTCTGGGGGGAGATTTTGGAGCGAGGGCTAGGACTCTTCTGGAAAAGCAATGCGTAAGGGTTTTTTTGAGGGTCTTTGCACCAAGAGACGTAGCCACCTGTGAAGCAGGGAGCTTTGGGGGCACGAGGAGAGCAGTTTTGCTACGTTTAGCAGAAAAGTGAATTGTTTCAATATTCTTCATGTATCCTTAGTTCTCTCTCCGGTGTACACAGCAGAAGTACAGATGAATCAAGAGAGCTTCTTGTTCTACTGCTCTTTTAAATCATCCAAGGCTGCTCTCAGATATTTTAGATCCACAGCCCTAGACTACTTCCCACCCAATAGCATTGTTATCAATCAAGTTTATGATGGTAGTGCCTAGGGATCCACCGAGAATGGGGCCTCACTGTGCTAGGCGCTGCATAAACCCAGAGTAGCAGACAGTCCCTGTCCCAAAGAGCTCACAATCTAAATAGCTGTTAGACATTAGCTAGAGACTAAGCTAATTATTATTCTTATTTATTATTTGTATTATTTTAGCTCCTAGGAGCCCCAGTCATGGACAAGGACCTGGTTGTGCTAGGTGCTCTACAAACACAGGATGGGAAATCGACATATTAATTCAAATGCAAGGCTTCCAAGCAATTAGTCTGCGAAGGCCAGCGGTGGGCTGAATGTCAGTTGCAAGACCTAGGACCATGTACAGATCCTTCTGCAGGTCAGATTCAGTTTAGCAGGGGGTGATGTTGAGGAAGGCGATCATATTTATTAGGCTGATGAATCCTAGAAATGGGGGAGATCTGAGAAACTTCCCAAGAGGTGTTATGAAGCAATGAGGTCAGAGCGCAACAGCCTTTGGGGGTTTGGTACAGCCCATTGTAAAGCGAGGGTCCATTTATAAATTGGGGGGGGTTGTATTTCAGCCACTCCCTTCTTTAGTTTGGAGGGGAGGGGCTTGGATCCAGGGTTGGAGGGAGGGGGGGGGATTTGTTTGTTTTGGTTTTGGTTCTGGCCCATCGCTAATTACAATAAGATGAGCAGGTTACTGAAAGCTTATAAAGACAAGATTATTTATTATTTGTATTACAGTATGACCAGTGGTCTCAATCAGGGCCCCATGTGTTAGGCGCTGTGCAAAAACAGAGCACCCTGTCCTGCCCTAAAGAGCTTAAAATGGAAGGCCCCGATCTTGCAAACATAAATTCACTCATACGAGTAGCCCCATAAAAATCAATGAGGTTCCTCACATGAGTAAATGTATACACCTCTACCCCGATATAACGCGACCCGATAGAACACGAATTCGGATAGAACGCGGTAAAGCAGTGCTCCGGGGGGGGGCAGGGCTGCGCACTCCGGCGGATCAAAGCAAGTTCGATATAACGCGGTTTCACTGATAACACGGTAAGATTTTTTGGCTCCGAAGGACAGCGTTCTATCGAGGTAGAGGTGTATATGTACTTAAATGTTTGCGGCATCAGGATCTAAGCTGCAAATACCAGTAAAATCAGGCCTTTGGCAATATAGGGACATGCGGAGAAGGTATCCATGGTGGATACTGGTGGGTTAGAAAGGTCATTTACCAGTACTAATTGTCTTTCCTCTTTGTGAAAGTGCAATATCTTTAATCACTGATGCATTTTTTGATCAGAAAAGCTCTGTATTTCGATTGCAGTCTTACTGGCTGATTGGAACGTTTCTGATCAGGAAGCGTTAAGGAATTTTGAAGGGGAGTTGTAATGCTGATCAACAATTCTTAATGTAACTCTGAAGCTGTGACTATGTTGTGGGTTTTTTTGTTTTTCTTTTTCCTTTTGTAAAGTTTGATGCTTCCCAAACTCATCGGGAAGGTCCCATGAAAACAGACACTTATTTGTAAGGGGGGGGGGGGGGGGANCAGGTATTATTACATTATTACCTGGACCGTTAGCTTTTCCCTTGTTTCTCCCCAGTTTTGTATTGCTCTCCTTGGGAGCACAATGGATTGAAACCAAAATGAATGCTAATGCATTGGCTCAGACTCGGCACTAGAGGGCACCCTCTGCTCTCAGAGAGCTGTCGCTGTGCTTCATGTCAAACCCAACCTCAGCAGCAGATTGAGAGGCACATCTGATCTTCTGCGGTGTGGGCCACCCTCAGCTCTCATTGACGTCACAAGGTTGGGCCCTCGGTGATGCTCTGAGTGACAGAATTAGGGGCAGTTTGCATGGCGCAGCTCTGCAAACAAGGCCGTGCGTTTGCTTCCTTGCTGTCACTGTTGAGATGGGCTGCATGGTCCACCCTTCTCATGCCAATGGATTTGAAGAGGGAAACACGGACGAGTTGAGGAGGGAGGACTGGATGGCTCCAGGGGACGGGGCATGGTGTTCAGGACACCTCACTTCTAGTTCCCTGGCCGGAATGTATTGCCCGAAAGCTGTGACTGCTGAATGGTTGGTGTCTCAGTGCAGTTCCTAAGTGTCCACATCACAAAAAAATACCACCCCAGCCGGCAACCAAATTCCTGGAACTGAACATGCCTGAACTCTGGGGAGTCAGAGAGTTTAAGGCCAGAATGGACCACCAGATCATCTAGTGTGACCTCCTGTCTGTCACAGGCCACCAACGCCACCCAGCCCCTGCCCACTAAACCAAACAACCAAAATGAGACCCACAGCAGATGAGACTACTATGTGCCACAGGAAGAAAACAGGAGGAACCAAGGTGCACCAGTGTCCGAGGACCCCGCAGTGGCAGGGAGATGATTAAAATATACTCAGATAATCCTGGCAAGTGACCTGCACCTATTAGCTGCAGAAGAAGGCAAAAAAACCCCACAAGGTTACTGCCAATCTGAGCTGGGGGAAAATTCCTAACCCCACATTTTGTGATCAGTTACAGCCTGAGCATGTGAGGAAGAACCAGCTAGCCAAGCTCCTGAGAGCGAATGCTCAGTGCCACCTCAGAGTCCTGGCCCTTCCTGCCGAATCTCCAGCCGTGGCCAGTCCTGATGCTTCAGAGGAAGGCAATTAAAAAAACCATAACCTAGAATGCATTGAGGGGAAGGTGCTAATCCCTTCCTGACCCCTGAAGGTGGCCAACTGAAACCCTGAAGCATGAGCATTTAGAAACATGAAATATAAACCAGAAGTGACCCCCCAGGCTGCCGAGCCCTGCCCCCTACCAGCACAAGCAACCCTATCATGCAATCACTCTCATAAATTTCCAGAACCTCACCTCTCTGATAGTTCTTGTGCCAACATTGTCCTTTAGCTTAAGTAGCTCTTCATGCTCCCTGGTGTTTACCCCCCTAATGTATTTACAGAGAGCAGTCATATCCCTGCTCAGCCTTCTTTTTGCTAGACTTAACAAGCCAAGCTCTTCCGCTCGCCTCTCATAAGACAGGTTCTCCAGTCCCTGATCATTTCAGTAGCCCTTCTCTGCACCTGTTCCAGGTTAAATTAATCTTTCTTAGCTTCTTACCTGTTCTGTTCATTCCCTCTGGGGCACCTGGTATTGGCCACTGTGGGAAGACAGGATACTGGGCTAGATGGACCTTTGGTCTGATTCAGTATGGCTGTTTTTATGTACCTCTAGAGTAGAGACAAACTAAATTGAGTGAGGAAGGCTCCTTGGGACACCAACAAACCTTCCATTGTCATCCCCTCCTGGAGAAAAAAATTCGATCAACATCTCTATTGAACTTTAACCCCTGTAATAGCTTCACTGCTGCTTAAAGAATCCATCTCTAGTACTGGCCTATATTTAGGTTTGGAAGAATTATATTTTTAATCGGTAATTGTCAGTGACCATTGTTTCATTGCATACACAAAAACGGATGAAAAACTATTTCTATCGATGCTAATCAAAATGTACAGATAGCCGAAGTAAGAAAAAAGCTGCTTGAGAACTTAATAGCGTTTGATTTAAGGCTATTGACTGGCTATATTTTGACATGTGATGTTGACAATCTGTGTTTTAACGATGATAAAGCTTTAATTTTCTGAATCTCAGGGTCTAGTGCAGGGGCGGGCAAACTTTTTGGCCTGAGGGCCGCATCGGGTTTCGGAAATTGTATGGAGGGCTGGTTAGGGAAGGCTGTGCCTCCCCAAACAGCCAGGCATGGCCCGGCCCCAGCCCCTATCCCCCCCTGCTTCTCGCCCCCTGATGCCCCCCCCCCCCAGGACTCCTGCCCCATCCACCCCCCATGCTCCCTGTCCCCTGACTGCCCCCGGAACCTCCACCCCTGACTGCCTTCCATCACCCCATCCAACCCCTCCTCTCATTCCTGACTGCCCCCTGGGGACCCCTGCCCCATCCAACCCCCCCTTCTCATTAATGATCTGGAGGATCACTGAAACCAGACAGCAGAGGTGGGATTGCCTATCTCAGCCCATCACCGTATAGCACTTACCTGGGATGTGGGAGGCTCAAGTTCAAATCCTTATTCTTCTTGTTTTGGAGCCGGGGTTTGAATACAGCTCACCCACACCGGGAGTGAGTGCTTTAACACTTAGGCAACTGCTTGTTGTGGGATGGGTCTCTCTGCAGCTCCCCTGCTGAAGCTGTTACGCAGGTGCAACGTAGGGGAGTTTGCACTATCCCTGCCTATATTGCAAGCTCTCTGAGGTACTTATCTGTCTCCCATTCCTGTAGTATCTGAGTACCTCACCTGCTAACATTTCGCCTCAACACCGCTGGGAGGTTGAGAAGTGCTATTATCCCCGTTTACAGGTGGAGAATCATAGAATATCAGGGTTGGAAGGGACCTCAGCAGGTCATCTAGTCCAACCCCCTACTCAAAGCAGGACCAATCCCCAACTAAATCATCCCAGCCAGGGCTCTGTCAAGCCTGACCTTAAAAACCTCTAAGGAAGGAGATTCCACCACCTCCCTAGGGAACCCATTCCAGTGCTTCACCACCCTCCTAGTGAAAAAGTTTTTCCTAATATCCAACCTAAACCTCCCCCACTGCAACTTGAGACCATTACTCCTTGTTCTGTCATCTGCTACCACTGAGAACAGTCTAGATCCATCCTCTTTGGAACCCCCTTTCAGGTAGTTGAAAGCAGCTATCAAATCCCCCCTCATTCTTCTCTTCTGCAGACTAAACAATCCCAGTTCCCTCAGCCTCTCCTCATAACTCATGTGCTCCAGCCCCCTAATCATTTTTGTTGCCCTCCGCTGGACTCTTTCCAATTTTTCCACATCCTTCTTGTAGTGTGGGGCCCAAAACTGGACACAGTACTCCAGGTGAGGCCTCACCAATGTCGAATAGAGGGGAACGATCACGTCCCTTGATCTGCTGGCAATGCCCCTACTTATACAGCCCAAAATGCCGTTAGCCTTCTTGGCAACAAGGGCACACTGTTGACTCATATCCAGCTTCTCGTCCACAGTAACCCCTAGGTCCTTTTCTGCAGAACTGCTGCCTAGCCACTCGGTCCCTAGTCTGTAACAGTGAATGGGATTCTTCCGTCCTAAGTGCAGGACTCTGCACTTGTCCTTGTTGAACCTCATCAGATTTCTTCTGTCCCAATCCTCTAATTTGTCTAGGTCCCTCTGTATCCTATCCCTACCCTCCAGCATATCTACCACTCCTCCCAGTTTAGTGTCATCTGCACACTTGCTGAGGGTGCAGTCCACACTATCCTCTAGATCATTAATGAAGATATTGAACAAAACCGGCCCCAGGACCGACCCTTGGGGCACTCCGCTTGATACCGGCTGCCAACTAGACATGGAGCCATTGATCACTAGTGAAGGCAAGGCACAGAAGTGAAGAGAAGTGAGGCACAGAAAGGCAAAAAGTGCCTTGCCCGAAGTCACCCAATGTTTGTGGCAGAGCAGGCCTGCTGAGACCCAGGCTAGCGCCCTAATCATTGCTCCATCCCCCTCCCCTCCCACCACGCTCTCCTGGGGGACGTCTCCCACTTCAGTAGCTCTCAGGCTGGCCCCTTTTAACACACGCACTTGTGGCTTTGCCTTGGAAAAAAGCTGCCTCGGCTAGAATTGGAGAGAGGCCTCAGCCCCCCTGTGCTAGCCTGGCCCACAGCATGGGAGGGTGATTGGTGACCTAACTCCAGTCACAAATATATCCGTGACCAGCTCAGCAAGTCTGCCGTGTTCTTGCTCTTCACAGCAGTCGGGGGGAGGGATAGCTCAGTGGTTTGAGCATTGGCCTGCTAAATTGAGGGGACCATTTAGGGATCTGGGGCAAAAATCTGTCAGGGGATTGGTCCTGCTTTGAGCAGGGGGTTGGATTAGATGACCTCCTGAGGTCCCTTCCAACCCTGATATTCTATGATTCTAACAGAGATAATAAATGGAACAGCCTCATAACTGCTGATAACCCCCCGGACAGGCATATTCTGCTGTCGCACCTAGAAGCCCCAATCCTGGGCCAAGCCCCTGCTGTGAAACATGGAACAAGAAGCCAGTCCCTTGCCATCTAAGCTGCTCGTTCCCCACGGGTAGAAATGCTGACTTGGCACCACAAAGTAACGGAGCCTGTGACACTGAACTAAGTGTTCCCAATGCTCATGACGGGATTTGGGCCAGGCTGGAGCTGGGTTGGGGATGACCCAGAGGCTCCGGCCCCTGATCACGTTTATTCAGCCCTGCTTGTCAGAAAACCATCTCTGATTGGCTGCCTTCCCCATTGCCCCACCTCCCGGGGCAGAACCAATCAGAGCTGCTGCAGTCAGAGCTCTCTCCTCTTCCTCCACCTCACCCCCACCCGCCTTAGCATCTAAAGAGCTCAGTTGCTCTGGGCTGCTTTCTGCCCCCCCCGCCCCCACTCCACCAGGAGCAATGGGGATTGCTCCTCTGCTTCTCCTGGTTACAACACCCAATCTGGGATGGGGCAGATGGGTCCCCTCAGTCCCTCCCCACCTGGGGGCGTGGGGTGAAGAGGGGGAGCAGAAGCTGGGGGTGGGGAGGGCTGAACTGGGGAAGAAGTGGTGCTGCGAGCTGGGCCATGAGGAGTCTGTTCCTGTACAGCAGCTCGCAGGGGAGCCCGCCGAGAGCACGACTCCTGCTGCCACTGGCTCCTGCGCTGTGTGGGTAAGAGAGCGGGGAGACTCCCCGGCTCAGGGAGACCTGGGGGTGCCAACAGGGAGCGGAACGGGGTCCCTGCCGGGTATGGGGCAGAGACCAGCATTTGCCCCTCCTGAGAAATATCTGAATTGGCACCACTGCCAGTAGGGCAGCAGCCCTCACGGGCTGGGGGGAGTGAATTGATGGCGGACAGAGGGCTGAGCAGGATGAAGGGATGGGGTGCCGAACGGGTGGAGGCTGGGGGCTGAGCTGATGGGGGGCAGAATTAATTGCTGGGCAGGCGGTGGGCAGCTGTGGGCGTGTTAGCTCCTTCAAGAGGGGCCGAAATCACTCAATACATTTGGGAGATTGGGCAACACGGCCAAACATCCATACAAACGCATGATGTGAGGGGAAGACTCACGGTAGCTGAGCTCTGGAGGCTGGCCACCATGTGAAGTGGCAGCCTGTAACAGGGGGACGTTTGCCGAGGGGGAGCAGCAACGGGTCAGCTCCCTTAGGGTGGGCTGTACCATACCAACACCCAGCTGAACACCAGCCCGCGGGGGGCGTTGACAAAGAACTCTGGTTCTTTTAGACCAGGGGTTGGCAACCTATGGCACGCGTGCTGAAGGCGGCACATTAGCTGATTTTCAGTGGCACTCACACTGCCCGGGTCCTGGCCACCAGTCCGGGGGGCTCTGCATTTTAATTTAATTTTAAATGAAGCTTCTTAAACATTTTTAAAACCTTATTTACTTTACATACAACAATAGTTTAGTTATATATATTATAGACTTCTAGAAAGAGACCTTCTAAAAACGTTAAAGTGTATGACTGGCACGCGAAACCTTAAATCAGAGTGAATAAATGAAGACTTGGCACACCACTTCTGAAAGGTGCCATAGATTGCCTACCCCTGCTCTAGACCTCAGAAAGGAAACAGGACTGAGCTTTCAGCGTATGTGAGGTGGGGTCTATACAAAGAGAAGAGTTTCAGTGGGGTTTTCTTCTTTAACTATGAAAAAAAAACCTGATTCTCTCTCTTTGACCAACACCCTGAGCCCCATGCTGCAAAAGGCTATAAGCAGGCAACCCCCTGAGCCTGATGAAGTCAGTAGGACTCTGCACGTGCCCATGTCTGTTTGCAAGATTTGGGCCTTGAATTATTATGACAGGTGCCAGATGCAGAACCACCCCGATTCAACTGGTGTTTTGGATAAACAAAGGCATAAGTGCACGGGACACACGACTTTCAGGGGACAGGATCACCACTGACCAATATTGTATCTAACTCCGTTGTATTAACTCTGTGACTTCTGGATAGCTCTCTCTCTCCTCCGTGCCCGTAGGCTACCCCTCCTTTGTCCTGATCCAACTGTTGAGCCCAACTGCCTAAATCCAACGGCCATCTCCCCTGGTTACATCAGCAAGACGGTGCGATCCGATAGATCATCTGGGGGTAAATGTCATTGTCTCTGCTATCTGTACAATGGCCATTGTCCGTACAAGGGTAATGGGGGCCATATAACTACCTACATAGATCTATCCTCTAACCCCCCATGCCTCGCTCTCGAGGTATTTCTCCATTTCCTCTCCTAAAGCCTCCCAATGCCCCTCGGAGTTTGCTTGCACCTCTGTCAGCCAGAGATACTGGTCACCAAGAGCAATCGTGTTCCGCTCCAACAGAGGGAGTGTCTAGAAAGAGGAGAAAGGGGATTGAAAAAAAATTGGTGAGCTAGGAATGTGGGGAACAGAGAGAGGGTAATAGTGGAAGAGGAGAGGGAACCTATATATATGCAGCAGAGGTATTGCTGGCTGGGTCACTTGCTCAGCCTTTGGACCAGAACCTCTGAAATCAGTGAGAGTTGAGGGCGCTCAGCACGACTGAACCTGTGGTGATCACTGCTGTATTTTCATAGCACTCTACAAGTCCAGAAACAACACTGCAATCATTGAGAACTGGACTGGAGATTATGCTAGATCAGGGGTTCTCAAACTTCATTGCACTGCGACCCCCTTCTGACAACAAAAATTACTACATGACCCCAGAACAGGGGACTGAAGCCTGAGCCAGCTCGAGACCTGCTGCCCAGGGTGGGGAACCAAAGATGTAGCCTGAGCCCTGCTGCCCCAGGCTGGGGGGCTGAAGCTGAAGCCCAAGGCCCACCACCCAGGGCTGAAGCTTCATCCCCGGGTGGTGGGGCTCAGGCTTCGGCTTCAGCCCCGGGCCCCAGCAAGTCTAACACCAACCATAGCGTCCCCATTAAAACGGGGTCACGACTCACTTTGGGGTCCCGACCCACAGTTTGAGAACCGCTGTGCCATAGTGACCGAGAGGTCCTTTCCATCACTGATGCCCTGATTCCGCCTTTCAGATGAATTTATCTCCATTGCCACCAGGCTAATGAGAAATCTACATCACACTGGAGATGAGCATCTTTGTTTATGTCAAGTTTGCTGTCAACATCTGCTGTCATCTGCTCAGAGAAGGTTCTTGAAAGAAGGTGAGATTCAATGAGCTAAATTTGGAACATAAATGTCTTAACCCAGGAGAACCTGCCAGTGTCCGGAATGACTAAGAATTCAGAGGCCTTTCGTTTTGAACAAAGCCCGATCAGTGTGACCAACAGAGAGCCGTCCCACTTGTCTCAAATGGGAGCAGATTTCCCCACTCGGGGATACTGAAAGTGCGGTAAGATCCTAAACAAATAATAAAAAAAAATGACGACAAGTTTAACCGCTCCATAAAGGCCACATCCCTCACACGGGGTCAAATTCTGGCCCCACTGAGGACTAATGACCCCATACGCAGTATTTTCTCCCAGCGCAGTTCTGGCCCCCGGCGCCGTCCAGCCGCGCCAGCGCCTCACCGCTCCCAGCGCAGTTCTGGCCCCCGGCGCCGTCCAGCCGCGCCAGCGCCTCACCGCTCCCGGCGCAGTTCTGGGCCCCGGCGCCGTCCAGCCGCGCCAGCGCCTCGCCGCTCCCGGCGCAGTTCTGGCCCCCGGCGCCGTCCAGCCGCGCCAGCGCCTCGCCGCTCCCGGGGCAGTTCTGGCCCCCGGCGCCGTCCTGCCGCGCCAGCGCCTCGCCGCTCCCGGCGCAGTTCTGGCCCATGGCGCCGTCCAGCCGCGCCAGCGCCTCGCCGCTCCTGGCGCAGTTCTGGCCCACGGCGCCGTCCAGCTGATGCCTACAGCCTTGGCCAGGGCTGGCACCTGGGTTTCCAGCCTCACAACTACGATGATGGACCCCAGGGCGCACCCCTCAGATCCCTTACAAGCTGTTCAGCATGGAACCGGTATCCCAGGAAGCCTAGCGCAGTCACAACGGCAGCACGGTTAGTGCCGTGCTGGTGCTGACATGCCAAGGGATGACAATGTGTCTCCCAGACTCTGATAATCTAATGGCTCTTCAGCAATTTCCCTCTTTCAATCAGCTGTGAGGCAAGGTCTGCCCTCTGTTCCCTTTATCCCAGTTACTACAAAATGGGCCGAGACCAACCTCATTTCACATGCTGTAAACCACCGGACAATGTCACATGGAAATTTGTCCCCTGAAGGTGAAGAATCACTGGCTTAAACTCCATTCTGTGAATTCTGACTAGTCAAAAAGCAAAGTATTCTGGGTATTTTATGTTGTCCCGGGTCCTTTCGTCTTCTGAGATTGTGCTTCTCACCCAGACGGGCAGGGCTATGGAAACGCTCAGATCACTTCTCTTTCCCCACTCTGATTTCTGCTGCAACAGGAAGGTCTGCAGGGGGCCGAGTCTGGCCTGTGTTCACCAAGACGACAAGTAGCAATACTCTGTCTTAAGCTTAGGCCCTCCCTTTTATCCTCGCCGCGGCATGGTGGTTATAGAATCAAATGCAAGCCTGGTTCCCCTGGATCCTCTGCTACAATGTCCTTGCCTCCCACAATCCCCCACCTTGAGATGCCATTGGACCACTCCCCCAACCCAGAGAATGGGGCAGTTCTAATAACGGGCCTGTTGATCTCACGTATGGAGATTGAGGATTCCATGCTGGGGGTTTCTGTGATAGAGCGGACTGGATTCAGTGACCCAGGAGATCCCTTCCAGTTCTAGGTTCCTGACTTCCTAATTGTGATTTCAAAGCAGAAGGTGACTGTGAATTTCTCCTCTCAGTGAGAAGCTGATTGCGCAGTTGCAGACAGGAATAAAGATCTCAGTCCAAGGGTATGTTTACACTGCCATTAAAACCCCCTGGCTGGCCTGTGCCAGTTGACTTGGGCTCGCAGGGCTCGGGCTAAGGGGCTGTTAGGCCTTTGGGCTCGGGGTCTGGGACTCTTCCCCCTCACGGGTTTTGAATTGCAGTGTAGACACACCCTCAGAGCCTTCTCTCTGCCTTTGGGGCGTGCTACAGAGCCAGCAGCAGTTGCCCTGAGTCTAGGAATGTAAAGCCAAGTGATGAACTCAGACTTTGAGAATAATTTCATGTTATAAGGGCTTTGAAGATGGTGATTTCGGCAATTCTCCTCCCTGTGGAGCTGCCTGGAGTGCTGAGATCGCTACCTATCATGCTGACTAGTATTGTCTCATTGGGCACGTCTACACTGCAAGAAAAGACCTGCATCATGGCTGTCGGTGGCCCTGGTCAGCAGACTCGGGCTCGCAGGTCTTGGGCTCCGGGGCTAAAAATTGCAGTGTAGAGGTTTGGGCTGGGGCTGGAGCCCGGGCTCTGAAACCCCATGATGGGGGGTGGGTCTCAGAGCCCAGGCTCCAGCCCAAGCCTGCATGTCTACACGGCAATTTTTAGCCCCACAGCTTGAGCCTGAGTCAATTGACCCAGGCTCTGCGAGTCAGTGCTGCGGGTTTCTTATTGCGGTGTAGACGTACCTGTTGTTTCCTTGTGTTCCCCTTGTCTGTCTGTATCCACTTGTTTCTCTTATACTTAAACTGTAAACTCTGTGGGGCAGGGACCAACTTTGTGTTCTGCGTTTGTACAGCTCCTAGCACAATGGGGTCCTGCTCTGTGATTGGGGCTCCTACTTCCCTGCTACTTGTTTTCTTGGATGTTCCTGCCCAAGGTGTGTTTCTGCCCAGGTGTGGTCCTGTCTTCTCAGTTTCTTGACGTTCAGAGGTGATTAAAGGATGACACATTTCAATCTCTCAGCTTGTGCAACGAGAAGCTGACAGGGCCAAACTTTTCTCACTTGAGGCCAGTACGTGGGCTGTTGGCACAAGCTGGTTTTCTTTACCGGGGCCCTGCATGACTCGTCAGTCATGTTGCCGAGAAGCTGCTGCAGGTGGGTCAGGAGCCGTTTGTGGAGAATGGCTGCAGTCAATCCTCTCTGTCAGGCAAGCGGCAAATTGACTTACATCTCTGCACCTTTCTTGCAGCTTGTGGCCAGCTTGGAACGTTTCTCCCCTAAGCCAGGGATTCACGTCCAGCCGGCTTGATGGCGATAAAGCGTTTTTATGACCCCCACAGCTTGGCACCCGGCGTAAAATGAGGTGCTACTGGTTCAGTTCCATGCGGATGCGTGTCCACATCCCAAACCCACTTGTTAGGAAAATGCTGAAAACAGCTCAATAGAACTAAGGACATGTATATAACCATGTCAGCTATTCCCTTTCAGCTTAAATGGCTCATTTGGCATATATCTCCAAGGTTGTTAGTGCGAGGGGTCAACGGTTATATCTTGTTGTTCCCTTCACAATGATACATGTATCCGCAACAGATGTTTCTTGTGTACCCCCTCCCCTATTATGAAATATGTATTCTATGTACCCTATTATCCATAGGTCAGTCTAATAACGTAAAAGGGTGAAGGATAAGTTGTTTGTTACTGGTTATAAAAAGGGCCGGTTCGGCCATGTAAGGTGTGTCTCTCTTCTGGCATTAGCCGTTGAGAGCACCCGCTCAGCTGATCGATCAAATAAAGGTATTGGTACCCGTCTTCTTGCCTCTCCGTGCCTCCTTGGTGTAATTAGGTAAGCTCCGGGGGGAAACGAGCCCTGTTTGGCTAACACACTGGTACCCTTCTTGGCACTCTCCGCTGAGAGCCCAGGGATAGAAGTGGTCCTTCCAGCTCAGGGCAGAGTGGGGAAAGCTGTTACAACTGCCTGTGCCGACTTCTGTCTCAGGGCTCCGGCGCTCTCGCCAGTCAATGAGAAACTCCCTTCTGCCCACACCAGCCGGCGCTGTTGGAGATGGAAATCCTGATCCTGATCAGCGTGAAGGAACCGAGGTGTTACAATCGCCTCCTCCGCTTTGTGGCTTTAGATCCCTGCTACACAAATGCTCACCAGGTGCTGAATACAATTCTTTTTCAAAGACCCCGGGCCAAGATCAGCCCTGGTGTTACCCCCCATTGAAGTCAAGCTACACCTGCTTTGATGTAGCCTCATCTGTTTACACGACAGACCTATATTGTGAAAAATCCACTCCCCTGACCTAGCCCCCTGTGTAGGCAACACTATGTCAGCGGCAGAGCTTCTCTCACTGATCTAGCTACCACCTCTCGGGGAGGTGGATTAACTTTGCCGACAGGAGACGCTCTCAGGCGGTGTAGAAGCATCTTCACGTAAGCACTATAGCGGTACAGCTGCAGTGTAGACCTGCCCTGGGTCCATCCCGGACGCCTTTGGCCGGGTGGACAAGAAGTAATCACAATTGCTTAACATTTAGGAAGGACATTTCCCCGAAATGGCAAACTGCGTCACCCCCAGCCCTGCTAGCCTGCCTCAGGGCAAAAGCTTGAATCAACACAGGCGGCTACATTCAATCCTGGCGTAACTTGACTTCAATAAAGTAACACCAGGGGTGATCTTGACCCAGGGTCTTTCCACTTTGCAATTAGAAACTGTGGAGGAAAAGACCCTCCCCCCCCTTGATTGTCTAGGCCTTTGTTTATAGGCCTGGGCCTGTCTTTTGGCTAACAGGCCCAAAGCCTGAACCAAACTGGCTGTGTCCCCAGAGGAGGGGGAGCCGGGGGGGGGGGGGGGGGGGGGGGGGGGGGNGGAAGACCAACGAAAAGCCCCAGAAAAACAGGAACTATTTGTAATATGTGTTGCTAAAGGCTTTTGAAATATAGTAACTGCTTGAATGAGATGAGAATGTAACCGATAAGCGTGAACATGCATATCTGTAACCCCATGCCCCCCCCCCATACCTGTTGTGTAACTACCCCATGATATCATTGTGCCCCATGACTTGCATGGTGTAATGGTACCCCATAGAAGGTATGGTTGCTAAACACTGGAAAGTACCAGCAAAGACCCAAACTCTTATTACACCCATAAAAGGTGTGTTTACAACCACACTGGAAAGTACCAAAAAGCCCCAAGAAGACCCTAACCCTTGTCATGTGTTATTCCCAAGTCAGGGCAATTAATGAGCTCAGTGTGGGATGTATTTGCGGTTTCTTGTATTTGCGGTTTTTTTCTTTATATACTCGAGTAATGCTTTGTATCGGGGGCGCAGTATCCATTCTGCTACCCCCCAACGCGTTGGTATGTATTTGCACAATAAACGGGCCTCAGGCTTGAGTCTTTGATCAAATTATGGCCTAGGGTGGTTTTTCCACGACAAAGCTAATAAACTTGGGCTCTGTCAGACCAATGGGGGTGAAGAGAGTGTCAGAGTCAAAGGCCTCCACTGGGAACAGACGGCTTCCAGCCATTCCAAACTTGGGGATGCTCAGCAAGCGCACATCGGCTGACCAGGGCTGCTGTGGCAGCGCACGGGGCAAGAGACCCTCTTTCGTTTAAGCCTTGATCCAAAGCCCAGTGAATCCAGTGGGTTTTGGATCAGGCCTTAGCTAGACCCTGAACATGTACAGCTGTATGAACCAAAGGCAATAACTCAAATTGCATTGGGAAGTAATGGGGAAGCCAGTACGGTCTGTGGAGCACTTAATGGGCCTCCTCCGTCTACCCTACCAAGTCGCTGGCTCACTGAATTCTGCACCGGGACTCTCTGCTGGTTTCATGGTGCTTTTCTCCATCTTTGGGACAGCGTGACCACTGGTACCATTTCTCTCGGATGCAGACCAAGCCACAGCTCTTCAGGCTCTTGTGACGCTAGGCTGCATTCCCCCGATGTGTCCTACAAGGAATGCCCTATTGGTCGGACACAGCCCACGTTTGTTAATTTCTAGTGGCAAAGTGTAAAGAACACGAGCCAAGATCAGCCCTGGTGTTACTCCGTTGAAGTCAAGTTGCACCAAGGTTGAACGTAGCCTCATCTGTTTATTCAAGCTTTTGCCCTGAGGCAGGCTAGCGGGGATGGGGGTGATGTGAAACCAGTGGAGGGATGTGAAACCAAGAGAAAAGAAGCACACAGGAAAAACCAAGCCACGAGGGATGGGGATGGGGTGTGGGGGTTATCCTGTTTGCAAACTAAAACAATGATTTTGGGGAACTGTTTTTACGGGGTGCAGATGAACCCCCAGTTAGTCCTTCAATCTGTGAGGACAAGCCGCTAGGGGGAGTTGATCTTATTAGATGGGATCTCAGCCACACTGGTTGAAAATGCTGGAGAAAGGGTAAGCTTTCTTGTAGAAGATAGGGGAATGGCTTGTTAGTTAAGTTTAGGCTCTAGAGAGCGTGTTATGATTTTGTAACCATTTGTTTCCAATATTTTACTTTCTACCATGCGAATCTCTGTTCTGTGATAATAAACTTACTCTTGTGTTCATTGTGCCTATCTCTAAATGCTGTGTGTTAAGTAGAGTGGGGATCCTGAGTTGAATCTTGCAAGCTGGGGGCTACTCTTCCTTTGGAAGTAGCTAACCAAAGAGTTCTGTGACACATGGGGTCTTGTCCGAGATCCTAACCCTCTTGGTTTGGAGAAGGAGCCTGGAGGGGTGACCTGAGCTTGGGCAGGGGGATCTGGACGCAGTGAAGGAGATGCTGCACTGGCTAGTGGAGCAACAGACAGAGATGCAGAAGACCCAGCAGGTGGAGAGAGGAGCTCTCCTGAGTTGGCAGGCAGAGCAGCAGCGGATGCTACAGGAGCTTATTAAGGAGAGGTCTCAAACGCAGCAGCAGCTCCTGCAGCTGTTAGTAATTTTCAGTGAGGGAACTGGAAACTGGGCAGTGGGCCAGGGACATAAAATGGCCCTGTGAGATGCCCCCAGTGTCTTTTTAGCGGGTGGCTGCCCGTGCTGGATGGTACTTGGATGGTTGACTGCTACAACTAGCCCCTTATCTCACCAGCAAGGCTCAAACAGCCTATACGGCCCTGAGCCAGAGACTATGACCCTCTGAAAGCCACTATTCTGGATAGGGTGGGCCTGTCAGCGGAGAGGTACCACCAGAAATGTAGAGAGGTTAGGTGGAATGGTGGGATACGTCCCAGGGCATTCTCACAGAAGAGGTCAGACTGGGCCACTCGGTGGTTGAGGCCAGATCGGCAGGACATAAAGACCCTGATGGACTCAATTATCCTTGAGCAGTTTATGCAGAGCCTCCCCGAGGCTTCTAGGGTCTGGGTCTGGAGGCATCCGCCAGAATCATTAGACGCTGCAGTAAAATTAATGGAGGAGTATGTGGAAGTAGGTTTCCCATGGAGACAACTGCATCCCCCTACAAGCTGGGAAAGGGGAAAGAAGATTAAGGATCTTCCTTCATCAAAACCCAGGAAAGAGATGCAAGGGGCAAATACAAGTGCTCTAACCACTGGCGCAGTAGTTTGTTACCAGTGTGGGAGCAAAGGACACAAAAAGAAAGATTGCCCATGCATGGACGGGCGGGTTCATGGAACTCTGTGGATTGGTTCATGTTCCCTAGTCTGCAGCATCTTGGTTAGGCAACAGAAGTGGTGACAATAACACCATAGTGGCAACAGAAAGGGGTGACAATAACCATCCACTGTGTGCATGGATACTTGCTCCATGACTGACCATTGAAGGTAGGAAGAAGGATTCACTGGCTAGCCCCCAAGCCCCGGAGCATGGGAGGGCGGGTGGCCACAGCTTCCCCAGTCCAAGAGCAATGGGAAGGTGGGCGCGTGGCCGCAACCCCCTGGCAGAGAGTAGGTGTGGTAAAGTCATTATCCTATGCGGTCATGATAGGACCGGACCGGACTCCATTTCCCTTGAGTAAGGACAAAAGATGGAGGGGGAGCCCCACAGGAAGATTGCTACCGTGACTCAGGAGTTCACATTTGTTACTGGGTGGGTGAAATCGAATTATAGAACATACCCCCCGAACTGGGGGGGCTGCCCTGCTTTTGTCAGTCTGCCCTGAAGTTGGCACTCACGGTCGTGAACCACTTTGGACAGCGTGACAAGCAGAGACAATGACATTTCCCCCCAGAGGATCCGTTGCTGATGGCAGTTGGGTTCAGGCAGTTGGCCCAGCAGCAGGATCAGGATCAGGGCAGGGAGGGGTCTCTGCAGGGCGCAGAGCAGAGAGGGAGCTCGCCAGGGCGCTCACAGGTAACACAAGGTGATGGGATACAATACGGGACAGCGGCGGTGCCAGGCACAGGGACCATCACAGTGACTGTGTCATCGCTCCAGTCTACGTGGAAACTGGGCTTCTGAGGGCTGGTGTTGGGTAGTCAGGGCAGTTTATCGGTATAGGAGTCGGGAACAGCAGTGGGAATTGGGTAGAAGGACGGTGTGTCTGTATAGGGGCGGGGGGGTCAGTGTCTGGGCATTGGGGGTGGTGTCTGGCGGGGGTGGGGCAGTGTTGGGCGTGGCTGTATGTGGCAGAGGTGGGGGGGGCATGTCATGTGGGGAGGCAGTGTCAGGCAGGGAAGGTGCTGTCAGGCAGAGGGGCTGGGGAGAACGTATTTGGCCGGGGGCGCGATGAGGCAGTTGGGGTGGGGGGGGGGGTCAATGTCTGGCAGGGGGCAGTGTCGGGCAGCAGGACAGTGGGGGTGGGGCAGTGGGGCAGTTGGGGGCTCCCTGTCTGGTGGGGGCAGTGTCAGGCAGTGGGGCCGGGGCAGTGTCTGGCAGGGAAGGACGCGCTGCCCCTGGGGTGGGTTTTGCTCAGGCTGCCGGATGCCCCCTTCCCCACAGGGCCCCTGGGGTGCCACACACAGGGCTGGACCCTACAGTCTCTCTGGCTCCGAAATGAGCTGCAGCCCCTTAAAGCATCCATTGCCAATGCGCGCCCCAGGCTTCGCTGCTAGGTGCAGTCAGGAGGCGGGGATGAGGCCCGTCCTAACGCCGCGTTGGGAGGATCCTCCGGCTGGGCAGCAGCACCACGCAGAAATTCTATGCCCCTGTCACTCGTCCCCAGGTGCGCGCGGCTGCCCATGGAGCAGGTGGGGAAGTGGCTGGGCCGCCCCCGGGAGATCTACAACCTGCTGCGGTTTAAGATGGGCGGCGGTGCAGCGGTGATGCCCCCGCTGGACCAGGTGAGCAGAGCGGGTGGGGTGCGGGCTGAGGGTGCTGGCCACAGGGCGTCTCGTCTGACCCGTGAAACCAGTGTCCAACCTTGATGCTGTCCTGTTAACAAGTACCTGCCTACAGATGTTTGGTGCTCCCAGTGTGCCGAACGCTATCTCTCCGAAGTGGAGGCCTTAGGTGGGGCTCTTGGTGCTTGAGGGCAACACTGTTGTTCCCAGAAGTCTTATTGACTGTTTCCAGCTGAATGGAAAGGGTCTTGACATGTGCCAGCTGGCCAAGGCAAGGCTCTGACCTGGAGTCTGTGGCACAACATTCATTGTGAGGCCAGAGTGAAGGACACTGGATCAAGGTAAGACAATGGGTGGAGGGACACAAAGTTCATCTTCGGTCAGCAGTTAATTTCACGTAGGCCCAGGGTAACAGCTACTGAAGTCCAATCCTGCTCCTATTGAATTCTGTGCCAAAACTCCCACTGACTTCAGTGGGAACAGGTCACTTCTTTCTGGGGCAGGATCAAACTCAAGTCCTAGAGGTGAAAGACTTCCATCGCCACTGTACTAATCCCATGAATCACCCGCAGTAAAGCCAGCTGTACTGGCTAAGACGCCGCTCCTGCAAGTCACCCTGGCTGGATGCAGTCTGCCTGGGCACTGTGAGTTGCCGGAGCAGTGGAGCCTAAGGCCTGGCCGACACTATAAAGTTAGGGCGACAAGCCACCTTGCATTGACCTAGCTGTGCATGTGTCTACACTTACATTTGTCTCCCACCAATGTAAGTGCCCCATTACAGTGACGCAGTAGCATCATCTCCCCGAGTGGCACTGAGCCAGGGTCGATATAGCAATGCTGACATAGCGTGAGTGTAGACATGCATTACTTATGTCGACCCTAACAATCCTCCAGCAGCTGTCCCACAATGCCAGACACCAACTGCTTTGGTCATGGTTGTGAACTCTACTGCCCTCAGGTCACAGAGACCGGAAGGCCCCCCTCTCCTTTCAAGTTACACACATTTTTGAAATGCCTTTTCCTCACGGTGCAGCTCGGTGAGCACACCTAGCAGCTCTCCCTTGTTGTGAGCCGCTGCCCAGCTGACCGTGTTGGCTACACACTCCAGACGCGCTCTGGCTGGGAGTGGACAGGAGATATTGGATCTCCTGGGCCTGTGGGGAGAAGAGGCCGTACAGGCACAACTCCAGACCAGCCATAGAGAGGTGGACATCTATGAGCAGATTGCACGGGGGATGCAGAAGAAGGGATACTGTCACGTCCCCCACTGAGTCAATTCTTCTTATGGCTCTGCAAATACCGGAGGATCATGCCCCTTGTGCTTGCAACGCTTGTGATAAAGGTGCAGCGCTGGGCAGGCTCTATGCTTCTGTCAGAGATGGCGCACAAGGAGAAGAGCAATGCGGGTTTGTGGGATTTAAAAGAAAAGGTGCGAAAATTATGCGATATAGATGACATTATGGGATGGAGACACTGGGAAGTTGACCCCTTGCTCCCGTCACCCCTGCACGACTCGTTTCTGCCCCATCCTGCATTGCCAACGCTTCCCAAAGGACAATGGGCTGGAGGTGGAGAGTTGCACACTGATATACCTACCCATGGTGCACTGCACTGTGCATCGACACAAGCGCTCCTGGTGAGTATGCGCAGCGCCGACACAAGAAGCCAAGTATGTGTAACCCACACACCTCCTGGGTGTGGTGCTCTGTTCCCCCTAGTGGCACTGAGACCACTTAGAGATTAATGAGTCTGCTACAGCCCTAGGGCCACCTGGCTTTTAGCTCATGCAGTAGAGACTCATGCATTTAGCTCCTGAGGTCCCAGGTTCATAGAATCATAGAATATCAGGGTTGGAAGAGACCTCAGGAGGTCATCTAGTCCAACCCCCTGCTCAAAGCAGGACCAACCCCAACTAAATCAGCCCAGCCAGGGCTTTGTCAAGCCTGACCTTAAAAACCTCTAAGGAAGGAGATTCCACCACCTCCCTAGGTAACCCATTCCAGTGCTTGACCACCCTCCTAGTGAAAAAGCTTTTCCTAATATCCAACCTAAACCTTCCCCACTGCAACTTGAGACCATTACTCCTTGTTCTGTCAATTACTCCTTGTTCGATCCCACCTGCCAACGACCGGGGTCTGTCGGTGTTACATATGCACACACACACGCAATATACTAACTGCGACGGCTATACGCCAATGTAACTTGTGTCAGCCAAAGTTTGCAGTGTAGCTGTGGCCTAAGACACAGGTCCTACAAGTTGATCTATGTGGGTGTGATCAGTGGGTGTCAATGGGGCTCATTGAGAGCAGATCTTGCCTGTTTTGCAGCCCAAGTGGGGCACACCAGTGTTGATCAGCTAGAAGGACTGAGGCATCACTTTGTGTTCCCATGCTGGTGACTGCTATCAGTCACTGTTCAGAAGGATGGTACGTGCCAGTTTTAATCAACTATTTTCACATTGACACTAATGTGAGGCAAGTCATTCCCCTTGGAGAAAACACTTTCAAAATATGTTCCCCCTCTCCCTCCAGACAATCTCTATTACAGTTAGGGCTGATCATCTCCCCTGGGTTTAATTATCCCGTCTCCAGCTGAGATGAGATGGGGAAAGGTCTGTCTAAAAATATGGATGGATATAGGGAATTCAATATGGAAAGATCCCTCTTGGTCTGAAAGTTTTTGTGTTATAAAATTCTCTGTTGGTCAATAAAAGATACTAAACCAACACTTTCTCCTTCTATCATGCTCCTGTCTGAAAATGTTTTACCTACTTAGCGTTACAAGTGATACCAAAGAGTACTGTAATAGACAGAGATCAGAGGAAACCCCATTTATTCTGGGGGTTTCCTTCCTAGCTTTATTCATTGCATATGACAACATTTCATATCAAGTTACTGTAACCCACACACCTCCTGGGTGTGGTGGTGTGTCCCATCTAGTGGCACCGAGACCACTTAGAGAGAGATATAAAATGAGTCTGTTTTACAGCCTTAGCTAACAGCCTGTTGGCTTTTAGCTTATGCGAGGAAAGGCTCATGCACTAAGCTCCAAAAGTCCCAGGTTCAATCCTGACAACTGGGGTCTATTGGTGTTAAATTACTTTCCGCATTTCTCTGCATAGCCAATCAGTTTGCCCCTGTCTGTGTTGTGCTTCCACATGAGGTTAGGGGAGTGAAAAATACAGGGAAAAGAAGGAAAATGTGAATGTAAAACCATAAAGCAGCAGAACCCAGGGAAGTGTAGTACATGGAACTAATTTAAACTTAAAAAATCAACTAGATTTCACGTTGACTGTGTTCTTGTCTTAGCTGTGCATGTTTATATTCCATAAAGCCTTGCAGTGCACTAGTGGACGGGCAAATAACTCGCCTATAGATTTTAAATCAATCTTTACCATCGAGCAGCACAGAGAAGGTGCTATGCATTGAACATATGTATTGAGGCTGCAAGATATCCTGGTAGGTGACACCAGGGGCAGCCATTTCACATAGAGTTAAGTCACGGGTTGCTCCAGGGTGCATGGAATTAATGGGGAGGGGACTCTCCTTGGGGGTCCAGTATCAGTCGTTGGGGGTCAGTGTCTCTGGGGCACACAGGCTTAGCGGGATGGGTGCTCTCTCCAGGCCCCCCGAACTCTGCTAGGAGGCACAGCAGACCATGCTGCTCCCCCTGTGGTAGGGTGGCTAAGGACAGTGGAGTATCCAGCATGTGTTCCTCCTTGCCACTGGGCCGGCTCTGCAGGGACAGCCGGCTTTTGCACCACGGCTTCCCCTCTGGGGTCTGCCTGGCCTTGCCCCGCTTCCAGCAGCCAGTGTCCCCTCTGCTCTGCCCGCAGGACGCGCTCAGCGACGGCCTCAAGACCTGCTACCGGTACCTGAACCAGACCAGCCGGAGCTTTGCCGCCGTCATCCAGGCCCTGGACGGGGAGCTGCGGTGAGTGGCCACAGCAGGGAGCTGGACATGAGGGAGTTAATAGGCATAGGCTGTGCAGCAGGGGCCAGTCACTCCCTCACCTACACCTCATAGGAGAGGGTTAATTAAGCAATGGGAGTGGCTGGGGATATTGGACATGGGACGGTCACTAGTGCAGCTGGGCTGGCTGGGACAGGGTTAATGTAAACATATCCATACCATGGGAGCACCTAGCTTAGCTGGTCAGTAGAGGGTTAACAAGTAGAGGGTTACGCAAGCAGCAAGAGAAGCACCAGTAGAAGCACCTGGCTGAGTGGGCCAGGAGGGGGTTAATCGAGTGTCCTGGCCACAAATAGGCACAGTCAGTGGGAGATAGGTACCTGACCTGCTTTGGAGCCTGGTGGCATTTTCAGAAGTGCCTATCTGCATCATTAGGAGCCTAAAGACCTTTGAAAATCTGGCCCCACGGTCTTCAAGTTGGTAGAATTTTGAGATCTCGTCCTTTCACACCAGCGTTTTATTCATAGACTGGAAGAAGAAAACAGCTTTCCTGCTTTTTCAGCTCCTGCTTGGTTTCTCCTCTTTGAATGATCTAGTCCTAACGAAGAAAATATCCTCTCTGCACCTTCTAGCTAAACTGAAACCAAAAGTAACTCAGACCTGGTCCACACTAAACAGTTAGGTCGACCCAGCTACATCACCCAGGGTTGTCAAAAATCCACCCCCTTGAGTGGTGTACTTAAGCCGACCTAACCCCCAGGGTAGACCTCAGAAGAATTCTTCCTCAACCTAGCTACTGCCACTTGGGAAGGCGGTTTACCTACCCTGACGGGAGAACCCCTCCTGTTGGCATAGGTAGTGTCTACCCGGAAGCACTACAGCAGTGCAGCTGCAGTGGCATTTCAAATGTAGACAAGCCCTAAGGCAAAATCTTTTCTGCACAATAGAAACGGATAGAACTTAGTGAACATCATGATTCGCTCCATTGTAAAGACTGAAAATAATGTAGACACTGACTTATCTATTCCTTTTCTAATTGTTCCTAACATTCTGTTTGCTTTTTTGACTGCCACTGCACATTGAGCGTATGTTTTCAGAGAACTCCAAGATCTCTTTCTTGAGTAGTAACAGCTAATTAAGACACCATCATTTTGTATGTAGTCGGGATTAATTTTTCCAGTATGCATTGCTTTGCATGAATCAATACTTAATTTCATCTGCCATTTTGTTGCTCACTCACCCAGTTTTGTGAGATCCCTTTGTAACTCTTCTCAGCAATATTGTATCATCTGCATACTCTGCCCCCTCACTGTTTACCCCTTTTTCCAGATCACTTATGAATATTTTGAACAGCACTGGTCCCAGTACAGATCCCTGGAGGACACTGCTATTTATCTCTCTCCATTCTGAAAACTGACCATTTATCCTACCCTTTGTTTCCTATCTTTTCACCAGTTACTGATCCATGAGAGGACCTTCCCTCTTATTCCATAACTGCTTACTTTGCTTAAGAACCTTTGGTGAGGGAGCTTGTCAAAGGATTTCTGAAAGTCTAAGAACACTATATCCACTGGATCACCCTTGTCCACATATTTGTTGACCCCCGTCAAAGAATTCTAGTAGATTGGTGAGGCATGATTTTCCTTTTACAAAAGCCATGTTGACTCTTCCCCAACATATCATGTTCATCTATGTGTTTGATAATTCTGTTCTTTACTATAGTTTCAACCAATTTGCCTGGTACTGAAGTCAGGCTTACCAGCTAGTAACTGCCAGGATCACCTCTGGAGCCCTTTTAAAAAAATTGCCATCACATTAGCTATCCACCAGTCATATGGTACAGAAGCTGATTTAAGTGATAGGTTACATACCACAGTTAGTAGTTCTGCAATTTCATATTTGAGTTCCTTCAGAACTCTTGAGTGAATACCATCTGGTCCTGGTGACTTATTACTCTTTAACTGATCAATTTGTTCCAAAACTTCCTCTACTGATACCTCAGTCTGGGACTGTTCCTCACATCTGTCACCTAAAAAGAATGGCTCAAGGTGTGGGAATCTCCCTCATATGCTCTGCAGTGAAGATTGATGCAAAGAATTAAGTTAGCTTCTCCGCAATGGCCTTGTATTCCTTGAGTGCACCTTTAGCACCTCGATAGTCCAGTGTCCCACTGATTGTTTGGCAGGTTTCCTGCTTGTCATATACTTACTTTTTGTTGTTGTTATTAGTTTTTGAATCTTTTGCTAGTTGCTCTTCAAATTCTTTTTTGGCCTGCCTAATTATACTTTGACACTTGATATGCCAGAATTTATGCTCCTTTCTATTTTCTTCAGTAGGATTTGACCTCAGATTTGTAAAGAATGCCTTGTTGATTGGAACCTTCTTTTTTGTTCTGTTTAGCTATGGTGGCACTTTTTTGATCCTCTTACTATTTTTTTTTTAATTTGGGGTATATATTTAATTTGAGCCTCTATTGTGATGTTTTTAACATTTCCATGCAGCTTGCAGGCATTTCACTCGTGACTGTTCCTTTTAATTTCTGTTTGACTAGCCTCCTCATTTTTGTGCAGTTCTCCCTTTTGAAGTAAAATGCTAATGTATTGGGCTTCTTCGGTATTTTCCCTCTCACAAGGATATTAACTTTAATTATATTATGGTCACTATTACTGAGTGGTTCAGCTATATTCACTTCTTGGACGCGATCCTGTGTTCCACTTAGGACTAAATTAAGAATTGCCTTTCCCCTTGTGGGTTCCAGGACTAGCTTCACCAAGAAGCAGTCATTAAAAGTGTCTAGAAATTTTATCTCTGCATCCTGTCCTGAGGTGACATGTACTCAATCAATATGGGGATAGCTGAAATCCCCCATTATTGCTGGGATGTCTGTTTAATCCACCATTAATATTGAGGTTTCTATTTTTATAGCCTTTCTGATCTCTCTGAGCATTTCACAGTCACCCTCACCAGTTTAGTCAGGTGGTCTGCAGAATATTCCTAATAAACTCTTATTATTCAAGCATAGAGTTTCTATCCATAGAGTTTCTATCCATAGAAATTCTATGGTACAGTTTGATTCTTTAAAGATTGTTACTATACTTTGTTTCCTTTCACACATAGTGCCAGTCCCCCAACAGCACAACCTACGCTGTCATTCCTATATATTTTGTACCCCGATATTACTGTGTACCATTTTTATCATAGTGCAGGGGCGGGCAAACTTTTTGGCCTGAGGGCCGCATCGGGTTTCGGAAATTGTATGGAGGGCCGGTTAGGGGAGGCTGTGCCTCCCCAAACAGCCAGGCGTGGCCCAGCCCCTGCCCCCTATCCCTCCCTCCTGCTTCTTGCCCCCTGACGGCCCCCCCCAGGACCCCTGCCCCATCCACCCCCCGCTCCCTGTCCCAACTGCCCCCGGAACCCCCACCCCTGACTGCCCCCCACCGCCCCATCCAACCCTCCCTCCTTCCTGACTGCCCCCCGGGACCCCTGCCCCCATTCAACCCCCCTGTACCCCGCCCTCTGACCGCCCCAACCCCTATCCACACCCTGAACTCCCCTGCCCACTATCCAACCCCCCCTGCTCTGTGCCCCCCACCGGTGGCTGGCAACGCTACAGCCGCACTGCCCGGCTGGAGCCAGCCACGCCACAGTGCAGCACAGAGACCGGGTCAGGCCGGGCTCTACAGCTGCGCTGCCCGGCCGCCCAGAGCATTGCGCCGGTGGCGAAGTGAGCTGAGGCTTCAGGGGAGGAGGAATAGCAGGGGAGGGGGCGGGGGCGAGCCTCCCGGGCCAGGAGCTCAGGGGCCGGGCAGGAGGGTCCCGCAGGCCGGATGTGGCTCGCGGGCCGTAGTTTGCCCACCTCTGTCATAGTGCCACCAAGTTTCTGTGATGCTTATTATATCAATATCCTCATTTAATATCAGGCAGTCAAGTTCACCCATCTTAGTATTCAGATTTCTAGCATTTGTATACAAGCACTTTTAAAATTTGTCCCTTTTTAGTTGTTGGCCTTCATGTGATGTAATTGAACGGGCCTCTTTTTCATTTGACTGTTTTTCTACATGTCCTTTATCAACTTTTATCCTCTCCTCTTTACTAGGTGTAATGGTGTGGCAGCCACCTCTCACGAGTGCCCCCTTCTGGGCAGGTGTGTCTGGAGTCTTTAAACAGTCCAGGCCCTGGTTTCAGCCTGTACCTCCAGGGCTTCCTCCCTGGAGACAATGGTTTTGCCCTTTCTCCAGCTGGGCCACTAAGTAGTTCAGATCCCCTTCTGGGGGGTTCTCGCTGGCGCTGTCCAATTGTAGGCCCGCCCATTACTCCCCGTCCCAGCCCGGGAACTCTAAGAATAGCAGCCACATGGTCCCGTGTTCCTTTAGCAAAACTGCCTTCAATTCCCTGGGCCACTTCCCCTTGGCTCCAGCCTTCACCAAAGCTTCACCCTTACCTGATGGGGTCTAAATTAGCTGTTACCACTCAAGAAAGAGATCTTGGAGTCATTGTGGATAGTTCTCTGAAAACATCCACGCAATGTGCAGCGGCCATCAAAAAAGAGAACAGAATGTTGGGAATCTTTAAGGGATAGATAATAAGACAAAAAATATCATATTGCCTCTATCTAAATCCCACATCTTGAATACTGCATGCAGATGTGGTCGCCCCATCTCAAAAAAGATATATTGGAATTGGAAAAGGTTCAGAGAAGGGCAACAAAAATGATTAGGGGTACGGAATGGCTGCTGTATGAGGAGAGATTAATAAGACTGGGACTTTTCAGCTTGGAAAAGAGACGAGTAAGGGGGGATATGATAGAGGTCTATAAAATCATGACTGGTATGAAGAAAGTCAATAAGGAAGTGTTATTTACTCCTTCTCATAACACAAGAACTAGGGGCCACCAAATGAAATTAATAGGCAGCAGGTTTAAAACAAACGAAAGGAAGTATTTTTTCACACAACGCACAGTCAACCTGTGGAACTCGTTGCCAGAGGATGTTGTGAAGGCCAAGACTATAACAGGGTTCAAAAAAGAACTAGATAAATTCATGGAGGATAGTCCATCAGTGGCTATTAGCCAGGATGGGCAGGGACGGTGTCCCTAACCTCTGTTTGCCAGAAACTGGGAATGGGTGACAGGGGATGGATCACTTGAGGATTACCTGTTCTGTTCATTCCCTCTGGGGCACCTGGCATTGGCCACTGTGGGAAGACAGGATACTGGGCTAGATGGACCTTTAGTCTGACCCAGTATGGCCGTTCTTATGTTCTTCTGACATAATATAGCTGGACTTCAGCAAGGCTTTTGACACAGTCCCACATAACATTCTGATAATTAAGATGGAGAAATGTGGGCTTGGCAGAACTACCATTAAATTGATACATAATTGGTTAAACAAACGCAAACAAAGAACTATTAGTGGTATGATGTTGGATTGGAGGGAAGTCCCAAGTGGGGTTCCACGGGGATCTGTTCTGGGACTGGTGTTTAACTCTTTATTAATGACCTGGATGTGGGAATACAGAGTGTATGGATCAAATTTGCAGATGACACAAAACTGGGGCAGGGGTTGCCAACACTTTGGAGGCTAGAACTGCAATTCAGTGGGATCTTGATAAATTGGAGAACTGGGCTATAAATAACAAAATGAAATTCAACAAAGACAAATGTCAGGTGCTACACTTAGGGAAGAAAAACCAAATGCAAAAATACAGACTGGGGGATATAACTGGTTTGGCAGCAGCACTGCTGAGAAGGATCTGGGAGTTGTGGTGGATCACAGCCTCAAGATGGGTCAGCAATGCGATGCTGTTGCAAAAAAAGCAAATACATTTTAGGTTGCATTAACAGAGAAATAGGTAAGCTACAGGAGGTGATAATACCACTCTACTTGGCGCTGGTTAGGCCTCAGCTGGAGTACTGTGTCCAGTTTTGGTCACCAGTGTATAAAAAGGATGAAGAGAAACTGGAAAGGATCCAGAGGTGAGCAACAAAGATGATCAGAGGGATGGAATGCAAGCCATATGAGCAAAGACTGAAGGAACTGGGTATGTTTAGTTTGGAAAAGATGAGATTAAGGGGGATATGATAGTGGTTTTCAAATACTTGAAAGGCTGCCATAAAAAAGATGGAGAAAAGTTGTTCTCTCTTGCCACAGAGGGCAGGACCAGAGGCAGTGGGGTCAAACTAAAGCATAGCAGATTTAGATTAAATCTCAGGAAAAACTTCCTAACTAGAAGAACAGCAATGGAACAGACACCTGGGGAGGTTGTGGAAGCCCCTTCACTGGAGGTTTTCAAAAGGAGGCTGGATAGCATCTGTCTTGGATGGTTTAGACAAAACAAACCCTGCATCGTGGCAGGGGGTTAGACTAACTCTTTGATTCTATGATTCTACCTCTCTGCCTCCCTTTGCTCCTCCAGTTCAGCCACTNCCATCAGTGGCTATTAGCCAGGATGGGCAGGGACGGTGTCCCTAACCTCTGTTTGCCAGAAACTGGGAATGGGTGACAGGGGATGGATCACTTGAGGATTACCTGTTCTGTTCATTCCCTCTGGGGCACCTGGCATTGGCCACTGTGGGAAGACAGGATACTGGGCTAGATGGACCTTTAGTCTGACCCAGTATGGCCGTTCTTATGTTCTTCTGACATAATATAGCTGGACTTCAGCAAGGCTTTTGACACAGTCCCACATAACATTCTGATAATTAAGATGGAGAAATGTGGGCTTGGCAGAACTACCATTAAATTGATACATAATTGGTTAAACAAACGCAAACAAAGAACTATTAGTGGTATGATGTTGGATTGGAGGGAAGTCCCAAGTGGGGTTCCACGGGGATCTGTTCTGGGACTGGTGTTTAACTCTTTATTAATGACCTGGATGTGGGAATACAGAGTGTATGGATCAAATTTGCAGATGACACAAAACTGGGGCAGGGGTTGCCAACACTTTGGAGGCTAGAACTGCAATTCAGTGGGATCTTGATAAATTGGAGAACTGGGCTATAAATAACAAAATGAAATTCAACAAAGACAAATGTCAGGTGCTACACTTAGGGAAGAAAAACCAAATGCAAAAATACAGACTGGGGGATATAACTGGTTTGGCAGCAGCACTGCTGAGAAGGATCTGGGAGTTGTGGTGGATCACAGCCTCAAGATGGGTCAGCAATGCGATGCTGTTGCAAAAAAAGCAAATACATTTTAGGTTGCATTAACAGAGAAATAGGTAAGCTACAGGAGGTGATAATACCACTCTACTTGGCGCTGGTTAGGCCTCAGCTGGAGTACTGTGTCCAGTTTTGGTCACCAGTGTATAAAAAGGATGAAGAGAAACTGGAAAGGATCCAGAGGTGAGCAACAAAGATGATCAGAGGGATGGAATGCAAGCCATATGAGCAAAGACTGAAGGAACTGGGTATGTTTAGTTTGGAAAAGATGAGATTAAGGGGGATATGATAGTGGTTTTCAAATACTTGAAAGGCTGCCATAAAAAAGATGGAGAAAAGTTGTTCTCTCTTGCCACAGAGGGCAGGACCAGAGGCAGTGGGGTCAAACTAAAGCATAGCAGATTTAGATTAAATCTCAGGAAAAACTTCCTAACTAGAAGAACAGCAATGGAACAGACACCTGGGGAGGTTGTGGAAGCCCCTTCACTGGAGGTTTTCAAAAGGAGGCTGGATAGCATCTGTCTTGGATGGTTTAGACAAAACAAACCCTGCATCGTGGCAGGGGGTTAGACTAACTCTTTGATTCTATGATTCTACCTCTCTGCCTCCCTTTGCTCCTCCAGTTCAGCCACTCTGGTGTCCAGAGCCCATACTCGGTCTCTGAGGGCCTTGAGCTTCTTGCACCGAATGCACACACACGTCACCTGCCCACAAAGCAGGTAATCATACATGCTGCATTCAGTGCAATAAATTGGATAGCCTCCACTTTGCTGCTTGACTGTTTAATTTGAGAATGTCTGTTACAAAAGCCATGTGATAATTTTTAACTACTTTTCTGAGTAATAGGGAATCCCAAGTAATAGGGAATCGTTTTCTCCCTCCGTAGTCATGCTGTGTGCATATTGTACCTGGTTCTCCGAGCTCTGGACACTGTAGAAGATGATATGACCATCAGTTTAGAAACCAAGGTCCCAATGTTGCATAACTTCCACTCCTATCTGTACCAGCCAGACTGGAGATACATGGAGAGCAAGGAGAAGTATAAGCAAGTGCTTGAGGACTTTCCAACGGTGAGCCATTCGTTTCCATGTTTCAAACTATAATATAACCCATATGTTGACTAGTACCAGTATCTGCTTCAAACATCTTTGCAACTTGACTGAAGACATGGTCATTGGCAATGCCTGCTGGAGTGTCACCAGGTTTGCTGTTGGCCTGCATTGCCCAATATATGAATAAGGGATGCAGAAAACAACTTATTTGTAACTCTAAACTGCCCCAGAATTTGAGGCACTTCCCAGCTTTGACACTGAGGACTATGTTTTAGAGGCCCAAAATCATATCCATTCACATACCTATGGTCATGTACATTTCACTGCAGTTGTGCGTAATTGTGGTGATTTAGGGGGTCTACTCACTTGCACGTGACTGCATTCAAAATTGGGGGGAAACTACATGCTGATAAACTTTGTGTGTGTGCAAGTGAGGGTCATCCGCTGAAAACTTGGCTCTAAAAATTATATGTTCCCTTGGGTGTTGAAAAAGCAGATCAGCTTCATACTGTGAATGACAGATTTGTTAATTCGCGCTCTCCATGTCAATAGACCTCAGGTGTGACATACTCTGTCCCCTGGAGGGAAGGGGAATGATAGCAACTTGCTTTCTGACCTCCTGATGCCCAGTTTATGGAGGGAGTTACCTTGGTGGAGGCTTTGGAGAATCTGTTACTTACTTACAAGAGTCTTGAGAAGCTTGTTCTATTTAGTTTATCAAAGAGAAGGTTAAGACTCTACTGGAGAGCTCTTTAATCTAGCAGACAAAGGCATAACAAGATCCAGTGACTGAAAGGTACAGCTAGACACATTCAGACTGGAAATAAGATGCGCCTTTGAAACAGTGAGGGAAATTACCCACTGGGGCAAGGTAACCATGGATGTGGTGGATTCTCTGTCACCAGAAGTCTTTAAATTACGGGGGGAGGGATAGCTCAGTGGTTTGAGCATTCGCCTGTTAAACCCAGGGTTGTGAGTTCAATCCTTGAGGGGGCCACTTAGGGATCTGGGGCAAAATTGGTCCTGCTGGTGAACGCAGGGGGCTGGACTTGATGACCCTTCAGGGTCCCTTCCAGCTCTAGGAGATAGGTATATCTCCATATATTATTATTATAAATTGAGACAGGATGTCTCTCTTAAAGGTATGGTCTAGTTCAACCAGGAGTTACTAAGCTCAATGATGGAATTGCTGAGTGAAAACTTCTGGCCTGTGTTATGCAGGAGGTCGGGCCAGATGATCCTAGTGGTTCTTTCTGGCCATACGTCTATGAAATATTAAAAGAAAACTACAATCATAGAGAAAGACACGGTACCAAGGATAGGCCAGAAGAATAGCGGTATAAGAAGGCTCCTTCAGCTGTCAGAAGAGGAGGTTTGAGTGAAGTGATAGAGAGAAAGGCTGATGCTAGGTGAATAGAGGATTCGGGGAGTGGAGAAAAGAAAGAGACGAGGTCTGGAAGATAAAGACCAAGTCCACGGGTTGCTTTAAGAACAAGGAGGGCAGCTTTGAACTAGGCTCTGGAATACATGGAGAGCCGTGGGAGCAGTTTGAGGCTAGGAGTGATGTGAGCATGCTGCTTTGCCTGGGAGAAAGGCATCCAGTGGCAAGCCACACATGCTGACATCTGGGGAGATGGGCCTTGGGGAGGATATAGAGAGCCGGGCTTCAAAAGAACACTGGAGATCTTTTCTTTTCACTGTTCCCATCAGGTTACCTGCTGTTCACTTGCTGGGACTCTTCCCACTGAGTTTATTGTTGTAAATCCGTCATTCATGAACTCCCAAGCGATCCAGCCCAAGGTCATACTGTCTTCATGAAGATACAAATTGCATCTGAGCTGTGGCCAAAGATCAGAGGAATTTTTGTTTAAAAACTTGCTGAATCTGTGTTTACTGCTGAGTGGCTTGAATCTGCTGCCATTGAAGCCAGTGGGGAATTTTGCCAATCCTTTCAGTGGGGAGCAGGATAGCTGTAACCTATCATTCTCTTAGCCCGTTAATGAATGCCAAGTTCTGCTTCACTTTCAGTACTGTGTATATTTCCTTGTGGTTTCTGCTGTAGATCTCCTTGGAGTTCAGGAACCTGGCAAAGGTGTATCGAGATGTGATTGCAGATATTTGTCACAAGATGGGAGCTGGAATGGCCGAGTTCTTGCAAAAGAAGGTTGATTCCCTGCAAGAGTGGGATAAGGTAAGTAAATCTGTCAGTGAGCATGGAGAGCGTGCTCAGAGCAACACCCACAGTCCCTGTCGGAGGCCTGGCATTCTGCACTTGCCGCAGCCATCAGCATGATCATTACAGTTTCTTCTCCCCTGGGATTGGTGATGCTCACCCAGTCATAGATAGGTACCCAAAATGAGCAAAGGACAAAGTGTTAACTCAGAGTCTTGCTACTTGGGCAGCCTCCTTCGATGTGAATGTAAAGAGTTATCTTAGCGATGAGATCTCTGTGAAATTTCACCAGGCATTGAATAGCTACTGTATGTTGTTACTGACCCTTGTGGATGACAGTGTTTGTAAATGTCCACAAAAGAGCCTTGAAGGGACGGTGTCCCTAGCCTCTGTTTGCCAGAAGCTGGGAATGGGTGACAGGGGCTGGATCACTTGATGATTCCCTGTTCTGTTCATTCCCTCTGGGGCACCTGGTATTGGCCACTGTCGGTAGACAGGATACTGGGCTAGATGGACCTTTGGTCTGACCCAGTCTGGCCATTCTTATGATGCTGTTTTGGAGCTCTTTGACTAGAATGGGCCACTGGAGCAGCTGCTCTCATATGGGTCTTTCATCTGGAAGGTGGAAGCCCTGAGCCGCTAACAGCTGTGGATGACACATTTCCTATTTTTCCTGAGTGGAGCAGTGCTCTGGTGGTAGAATCCATGCTGCAGAAGCATATTCCCGGTGTAGGGATGTTGGCTGTCAAGCACAGGCATGAAGAGACATGCTTAGGAATGCTCAGCCCAGGTAACTCTGAATTCAGAGACGAAATCAAATACCACCGACATAGTCAGCGAAACAAGGAAAGGCACACACGGCACACTCAGTAACCGACAGGTGTCATTTTGATGTAGCCATTCGGACTAGGGGATAGAGATTGATAAACATTTTTTCCCCTTTCCAAACCTGGCAGTATTGTCACTACGTTGTTGGGCTGGTGGGGATTGGCCTTTCCCGTCTGTTCTCTGCGCTGGAGCTAGAAGATCCTATCATGGGACAGGACCCAGAGCTTGCAAATTCCATGGGCGTCTTCATTGAGAAAACCATCATCATCCGTGATTATCTGGAGGACCAGTTGGCAGGAAGAGAATTCTGGCCCAGAGAGGTAAAGGAGACCAGCCCTTTTTCATATGAGAATTTCTGCTAGATACGGCTCATTAGGAAGTGTTAGTGTTGTGATGCAGCCAGCTCATCTGAAAGGGACAGGACTGGAGATACTGGGACTGCTTTGATGCAGTTTAGTCAGAACTAGTTAGGAGAGACATTTCACAGAATTCACTTTCAGTTCCTATTCTGATATAGAAGATCTCTGGGCTTTTTCAAAAAAAAACTTGCCCAGGTCTGTTTGTATGGAGTTAGGCCAAACGCTTCTGCCCTAGAGCTCCGAGCAGTCACATTGAGCAGTGTGTCCCCCACAGGGGCTAAACTCTATTGCTAACATTGATACATTTCCATACTAATAACTGTCACACGAAGGGATAGCAAGTGCATGGTTCACATCCAAACATCTCATTAATGTGTCCATTAAAGCAAAACACAGAGGAGAAGCTGGAACGTCGGCGCTGTTTTTGTCTCCCTGTGATCATGGAGCAAAGCTGCGATCTAGGAGACCAGGCTTATTGTCCTTGGCCATGCACCTGTTCAGCAGAGCATTAGAGATACCTCTGCTGTCAGAGAACACCCTGGATGCTATTGCTGGGCTCTGTGTACCAGTACCATTGGCAGGATATGACATCACTATTGTAATAAATGTGTAAGTGCATTGCAGAATCAGAGGCTTGGGATGTTCAGCTTCAGAGCTCCCACCTGGGTCAAATTCTTCTCAGCAGAGTGGGATCCACATGCCTTTGATTTGTGCCTGTCTAGAAATTCACCACTTTGGTAGGACTCTCTTCTAGAAGTTAGTCTCTGTATCTCAGTATGTCCCATTGAGAGGGGCCCTGTCATGGGGTTGAATGGAATTGGAGGCCAGAGTAAACTCGAGTGTTTTAAAGGTCCTTTTTCTGACTGCAACAAGGTTGGATTATGAGAATGAGGTGATGTTCAGTAATAAGATTTTTGTTTGAATAGTTTGATACGGGCCCCCTTTGAATATGAATGTCTGAAAAGTGCTAACTGCTGAGTGGTGTTCCTATGTACTGTCGGCGTTCCCAGGTTTGGAGCAGGTATGCCAAGAAGCTGTCGGATCTCGCCAAGCCAGAGAACATTGACATGGCCGTCCAGTGTATGAATGAACTGATCATAAATGCTTTACACCATATCCCTGATGTCCTCACCTACTTATCTAGACTGAAAACCCAAAGTGTCTTCAACTTCTGCGCTATTCCGCAGGTAGGTTAACATTTGCAGATGTTTTAAACAGGATCTTCTAACTGCTTCATCCTCTCCCTTGGAACTGGATTTCTTTTGTGGTCTATGCATAGTGTTTAATAGTAGCATTATTTAATAACAGTACATAAATAAATTCAACATGGAGCTCACCATGCATTTTGAGTGTTTGCTTCGTCCTGAGAAATTGTGTCTTTCCCCAAGGGAATGACTCTGCTTTTGGATATGGTGTGGGGGGTTGGAGAGGGTTGCTGCCAGATGAATGTAAATAAACAGGACTCTTTTCTCCTAAACTAAGACAATCCTACATAGTTAATGAAAATATTAGGAACCTTTTTGTTCTCTGTCTTCCTTGTCTTTGCTTCAGTCTTCCATTGTGAGCATTGCTTCTTTAGAAATCATTCCTCTATCCTCTGCTTTAAGCTAAGCTCTGCCTTTTACACTGTGGTTGAAATCCTGCCCCACTGAAATCAATGGGTGCTTTGCCATCGATTTCAAATGGAGCCAGGATTTCATCCCATGTGCACGGCTTACAGCACAGATTAAATGCTGTGTTTGTCATTTCTCCCTAGGTGATGGCCATCGCCACTCTGGCATCCTGTTACAATAACAAACAGGTGTTTAGGGGGGTGGTGAAGATTCGGAAAGGACAAGCTGTCACTTTAATGATGGATGCCACAAACATACAGGCTGTCAAGTCTATAATGTACCAGTATGTGGAAGAGGTGGGTTGGGTGGCTTGCTTTGAATGACTAACTTTCAAATGTAGCTGTTCCCTCTTTACTCCTCAGGTCTATGCAGTTAGGGCTAAGCTGGGGGTACCACCGTAACTCTCTGTTTCAGTAACTTTCATTTTGCTTTGCCCAAAATTGCTGAAGATCTAGAAACGAGCATAGCATGAAACAGCTTGAAGTAGTAAAGTCTGGAATGTGGCTGTTTTCCTTGGTGCTTTAGATTCTCTGTCCTCACGCATTTCTGTCTCAGGTTTCATTCAGATTCTATACAAACTGTAGCATAATTTCAACTTTGATAGCTGCTTTCAACTACCTGAAGGGGGGTTCCAAAGAGGATGGAGCGCGGCTGTTCTCAGTGGTACCAGATGACAGAACAAGGAGTAATGGTCGCAAGTTGCAGTGGGGAGGTTTAGGTTGGATATTAGGAAAAACATTTTCACTAGGAGGGTGGTGAAGCACTGGAATGGGTCACCTAGGGAGGTGGTGGAATCTCCTACCTTAGAGGTTTTTAAGGTCAGGCTTGACAAAGCCCTGGCTGGGATGATTTAGTTGGGATTAGGTCCTGCTTTGAGCAGGGGGTTGGACTAGATGACCTCCTGAGGTCCCCTCCAACCCTGATATTCTATGATTCTATGAACACCCATATTACACAGTTGTATGCAATAGTATAACATGGGTGTTGCATTATGCTACAATTTGTGTAAACACCCCATATTTGTTTGCATAAATACTGTACAGTTTCCTAGTGAGTCAACTTAACGGGGAATTTCACAGTTCCTGTCTGGAAAGTTTGTATCTTTCCAGAGCATCGTGGAGAACAAAAGGCCTTTAATTGCTATGACTGTGCAAATTGGCCGATATGTAGGGCAAAACTTTGGTGGCTTGACTCACCTATTTCTAAAACTGTCATCTCACAGTGCCACAGTCCCTTAATGCAGGTACCCCTGCAGTCAGTGGGAGTTCTCAGCAGTGCACTGGATGCTATACAGAAATAAAGACATGGTCCTCATCTCTAAGAAGCTGGTGAGAAGCTGCCGGCCCCACTGGAATCAATTACCATTGAAAACCAGGCCACCAAATTCTGATTAAACAAAATGGTTCTTGCGAGAAGATTGCTCAGGGGATGTCACATACCCATGGGCAGGGCCACTGGAGAGCAGTGCTTGCTACGCTTGGATCTATGGTTGTTCCTAGCAACATTCTGTCATGTTTCCCCTGGACCGTGTGGATGGGGACTGTGACTGAAAAGTGTCTGAGAACAGTATTGTGAGCTCATGCAAGGGAGTACCTTGGCCCTGTTAAAATCAGAGCTAACTGGTTCACAGACAGTTCTTGCTGGCAAGATGCAAACGCTGCCCCTGAGTTAAATGCCACTTTGTAGTGGTTGTCTGACCTCCGAGTAGCTCTGGGCTGACCTGACATAACCATATTCATAACAGGGCTTATGGTGGGCTACAAAATGTTTAGGTCCCGTGGCCCAGTTTTTAAAAGGTACTTATGTTCCTAAATCCCACTGAAACCAAAGGGAATTAGGCACCTAAATATCTTTTTAAAATGTGTCCCTGTTTCAAATCCCAGTGCAGGCAGTGTTAGCAAGGACTGTTACTTAGTTTTAAACAATAGACTCCTGCACATGGCTGAAAGTGCCCTACCGCAGAAACAGCAAGTCCAACCAAATCCCAGCAGCATTAAAAAACTATAGGCCTCGTTCAGGCTAATGGCTCAAACGCCATTGCAGACTGACTCCTAAGGAGTATGGACTAAAGCTGAGTTCAGCCGTGAGCACAGTTCGCCGGCAAAACCTTCCCAGGGAAATGGGACTAGAATCTTGCTAAGCTGGTGCAGTTCTGATCCCAGTGCAGCTTTCAAACTGGGCAGCTTTCCCATTCCTGGGGAGTATTGTCCTGTTTGAATATCCATGGCATCACTGCGATGATACGGCTCCTGTGCGGGAGGTCCCGTTTCACATTTGAGGGGCTACTAGATGGTGTGTTGTTCTCATGGTTATTTCCTAATCTTGCGTGGGCCTTTTTTCTCTCTTCAGATCTATCGGAAGATCCCAAGCACAGACCCGTCTTCTAACAAGACCCAGCAGATCATTGTCTCTATCCAGACAATATGTTTGCCCAATGGCACGGTGGTCTCCCGTAACCATTACTCCCGCATCTACCTCTCGTGCGCCATGCTTCTGGCAGCGCTGAGCTGGCAGTATCTGAGTGCGATGTCAGAGGCGTTGGAGGAGGACGTACAGGCCAATGAGAACTGAGGGTCGGTTGGGTGAAGGCAGTGGTTGGGTAATGTTGGGAAGGGGTTCATGTCTCTTTCCTATTGGGTCTGCTGCCCTGTGGGATTCCAAACTGGCATGGGCCCTTGAAGCTGTGAATGGAAAGCTGCTGGTTGACCTGCAGCTATTGGGTGTATTGCAGCCACTAGCTTGTAGCTGGCAGCCGGAGTCAGATGTTTCTGTTGTTCGGGTGAACAGGTTACAAATGCGAGAGTTGGAGTCTCTTTGTGGGAAACGGTGTTGTACCTGAATTCTGACTGTGATATTTTTAAACAGAAATTCAGATTGCCTCCCTTGATTTTTTGACAGCCTTTTCCAATACAAGGCTATGTGACATCAGCATTCGTGGTTTTCCTCTCTCCTCTTCCTGTGCTTCATATTCTTACCCCACTACTCAGCAATTGTAACGGCTCCAACTTGCGCCATCGGGCTTGGAAGCGAACCTTTCCTCAGACTGAGGAACTCTTCAGTACGCCGGGGGAATCTGGTTTCTGACCCCTTGTCTAGAAAGGCGGTGGCCTTCCACTACAGTGATAAGTGGGTGCGCGCCGGGCATCCCAACCTTGTACTACAGATTGCAGGGAGAGAGACTAGGTTGTGCCACAGAGCTGTCTGGGTGCAGGAAAGCTGAGCTATTTATGCCATGGGGCCATCACACCTCATCTGCCACTTTTAAAGCCCCCCCCTGCCATCACCACCAAAATAAAGGATCCCCAGCAAGAAAATTTAACACCCGAGAAAATTTATTTTCCACTTGACTTACCCATAACTGCTCCCCAGGGTCACTTAAGCCCTTTCCCTGGATTTAAGCGAAGGAGCACTGCAAATGAGCATTACCACACGAACTATGCCACCTTCAAATCCACATTGCACCTGAAACACAGGAGTTATGGGCACAGTTATCTGATCTGAATTTACATTGGACCAGAATGACCTGAAAAGCAACACCCATTGGTGTCAAACTAAGGGTCAGGATAGAGAATATTGGCCACATGCTCGGGGTTCAGCTGATCGCCATATTTGGGGTCGGGAAGGAATTTTCCTCCGGGGTAGATTGGCAGAGGCCCTGGAGGTTTTTCGCCTTCCTCCGAGCATGGGGCAGGGGTTGTTTGCTAGAGGATTATCTGCTGCTTGAAGTCACCAAATCAGGATTTGGGGACTTCAACAGCTGAGTCAAGGGTGAGAATTATTTCGGGGTGGGTGGGTCAACTTTTGTGGCCTGCATCATGCAGGAGGTCAGACTAGATGATCATAATGGTCCCTTCTGATCTCAAGTTCTATGATTCTATGATTCTATGAAACTACTAGAGATCTTCTGCGCTTTTAAACCTACAAACTTCAAGATTAAGCACAGGGGCAAGTGCCTATTGACCAGAACACACTGGCTTCCTAGAAACAATTAACAAAATGTGGGGATTTCTCACCCTGCCTGGCTCCTTTCCCTTGATATGCCACTACCCTGTTTTCCCTCCCCCTGTATCCTTTCCTCCTTGCTTCCCCCCCCTCCCCCCGTACAATTTCACTTTTACCTCTTACTGCTAAATAGGAGTTAACAGTGTAACACTATTGCAAAAAAAGCAAACATCATTCTGGGATGTATTAGCAGGAATGTTGTAAGCAAGACACGAGAAGTAATTCTTCCACTCTACTCCGCGCTGGCTGATTAGGCCTCAGCTGGAGTATTGTGTCCGGTTCTGGGTGCCACATTTCAGGAAAGACATAGACAAACTGTAGAAAGTCCAGAGAAAAGCAACAACAATGATTAAAGATCTAGAACAGTGGTTCTCAAACTTATTTGATCATACCTCCCTTCTTTGTGTCTGCAGTAATTCCCCCACCCCCCAGCCATACAAGTATATATACCAGGGGTGGGCAAACTTTTTGGCCCGAGGGCCACATCGAGGTTGCAAAACTATATGGAGAGCCATGTAGGGAAGGCTGTGCCTCCCCAAACGGCCTGGCCCCCGCCCCTATCCGCCCCCTCCCACTTCCCACCCCCTGACTGCCCCCTTCAGAACCCCCAACCCATCCAACCCCCGCTGCTCCTTGTCCTCTGACTGCCCCCTCCCGGGCTACCTCCCCGCCCCTAACCACCACCCTGGGACCCCACTCCCTATCTAATCCCCCCTGCTCCCTATCCCGACTGCCCCGCCCACTATCCACACCCCCGCCCCCTGACAGGCCCCCCGGGACTCCCACGCCTATCCAACTCCCCCTGTTCCCCGTCCCCTGACCCCCGCCAGAACCTCCGCCCCATCCAACCACCCTCTGTCCCCTGACCACCCCATACCATCTCCTGGGAGCCCCCCTATCCAACCCTCCCCATTCCCCGTCCCCTGACTATCCCAACCCCTATCCACACCCCTGTCCCCTGACAGGCCCCACGGGACTCCCACACCTATCCAACCGCCCCCTGCTCCCTGTCCCCTGACTGCCCCCCTGGACTCCCTGCCCCTTACCCAACGCCCCTGCTCCCCACCCCCTTACCATGCTGCTCAGAGCAGCAGGAGCTCACAGCCCCACCACCCGGCCGGAGCCAGCCACGCCGTCCGCGCTGCCCGGCCGGAGTGGCGGGCCAGAGCTCCTGCATGTGTCCCATTTTTGCATTTTGAAAAGCTGGGAAAGGCAAAACCTCAAGCAACAAAAGAGGGAGGAAGTATGGGGGTGGGAGTACATCAGAGTGCGGAGGGGAAGTGGCTCAAGCTAAGTTCATGGAGGGGCAGGAAGACAGTCCTGGACTTCCTCCTCACCTGCCCAGGAGCGCCGCCAGCTTTTTTGGCGCCCTAGGCGGCGGAAGGTCCCGCCCCCAACAGCGGAAGGTCCCGCCCCCACAATTCCTCGGACGGCCGGGGCGCCGGCGCCCCCCAAATAGTAGTGCCCTAGGCGACCGCCTAGGTCGCCTAATGGGTTGCGCCGGCCCTGCACCTGCCCACTGGCTAGCAGAGCTGCCAGCTGTGACGGGCAAGTGCCTCTTTAAAGGCAGTGGGAGCGGGGAAGCTTCCTGGCGCACTGATTGCTCTGGGAGGCCTTGTTCCTTCTTGGAGCACAATGGTTTCTGGAACTCCCCTGGGGCAGTGCAGCTCTGCAGAGGCCCTAACATGGGCCAGTGCTTCACAGGCGCAATCAAAGCCTAGACGCAGAGTTGCCGACACATCTCATGATTGCTGGCAGGCTTCTTAAAACCCGAGCTCCTTGGAGGGATGTGATTGCAGGACTTTGTTTCTTACTCTGTGTTTGCACGTCAGTCTAGTACCCCTCGGCACTACCCTAAGAAACATCATCACCCTGATCATGATCATAATAATTCTTAAGTGCAAATATCAGCTGTAATTTTTAAATAAACATGTACGTTTCTAGCCCTCACCATTGCATGAAAAAAGTTGAAAACAAGAACCCGAGAGGCTCCAAAACCAGAAGACAAAGACCCCAACACTTTTTTTTTTTTTTTTTAAATCTCACAATGTTTAAGCTAATTCCATGATTTTCTGGAGCATCAGGATCTGACTCTCCCCCCCCAAATATGCAGAACAAATATGCTTTCACTCCATGCATCTGAAGAAGTGAAGTTTTTTTACCCACGAAAGTTAAGCCCAAATAAATCTGTTAGTCATTAAGGTGCCACCCGACTCCTTGTTGTGTTTGTGGATACAGACTAACACGGCTACCCCCCTGATGCAGAACAAAAACATGGCCCAATTAGTAACTCTGGGCTCGATTGCTCTGGAGAGCTGTAATTAGGTATTCGACTGAGCGGGTCTGAGAAATGGTTACTATTTTGGGCAAAGCCTGCAGAGGGTGTGGTGTGTGAAGCTGGCAGGAGGGAGAGATCAGACAGTGGCAGACCTGGGGTGTGGTCAGGCGTGGGACAGAGCAGAGGCTGGGATTAGCAGGGCTCTGCTCCCCTCTGTGGCTTGTCCTAACAGGCACACAGTGAGTATCAGTGAGGCTCTTCCTGTCTTCATTGCATGTGACATCACCAAACTGAAGACAATTAAAAAGAAAGAGCCTTGGTGTTTGAGACCCCAGGCTGCTTGGCCGGTAATAGATGCAGCCCTGCTGTCAGCTGAGGAAGGCCCAAATGCGGGATGTGGTGTGCGACAAAGACCCAACAGGAGGGATATGCAGGAAACTCCCAGTGTTGTGGGATCTTTTTCCTCCAGGGCTAATAACTCTCTCACCTCAGTGCTGGGGTTCTGTGTTACTGATGTGAATTGTTCTTGGCGGGGAAAATGAGGGGTACTAGATTTGTGGGGAGTTTTGGTGGTGAGATGAGTAGTGCTGCCCCTTGAAACAAGGCCTGTGGGAGGGATGAATGCGATGGTTGAGAACGATATAAAGCAAACAAACCTGTTTTAAGATCTCTCCTCTCATGGGTTGTTATCTGGCTTTGGTTATATTAATTGGTTCAGAATCAAGTGGCACTAACTTGATTTTTGTTATTTAATCCAGAGGGAGGCAGCATGTCCTAATGCTTAGAGCAGGGGACGGTGGGTCAAGACTCCTGGGTCCTATTCCTCACTCTGCCACACTGATGTCCCAGGATCAAGCCCTCACTGACTCCTTTTAAGTGACAGAAGCAGGGACAATTCACACTGTGCAGTTCTGCAAACAAGGCTGTGGTTTTGCTTCCTTGCTGTCACTGTTCAGATGGGCTGCACAAGCCACCCCTCTGACTTATGGACTGTCTCATGCCAATGCATTTTAAGAGAGAAATAGAGGATAGTTTTGGAGGGTGGAGTGGATGGCTCTAGGGGACTGGGAAAGATGGGACTGGCACTTCACTTCTAGTTTCCCGGCTTGAACCTGTTGACTGGAAGCTGTTACCATCTGCTGGCTGTTTGGTGGTCTCAACACAGTTCCTCAGTATCCACATCACAAAGTATTCAACAGGGCATGCCCAATGACATCCCAACGTGAGGGAACAGGGAGGTAGGGACGTTGTAGCAGGGGAACTAGGACTGTATTTTTTTTTTATAATGACCATGCTGGGATGAGGATAAAAGCCCCATCCACTGAATCTAATGGGAGAGCATAAGCTTAAACCAGAGTATTGCTGCTTGTCACCTTGAGAAACACAGGCCAGGCTCAGCCCACTGCAGACTTTCCTGTTGCAGCTGGAGTTTGAGTGGGGAAAGGGAAATGATCTGAGGGTTTCTATAACCCTTCCCATATGGGTGAGGAGCATGATCACGGAAGATGAGAGGACCAGGGACAATGGCCTGTTTATGTGCAACCACATTTCCCTAAGCAATCACTGATTTTATGCACCTCAGCTCTAGGGTACCCTGTGTGAGACCCCCAGCGTGTACACCTGCAGCTCCCATTGAATTCAGCCAGAGATGCCAGAAGGCCCGTCTGTGAAGAGGTTCCAGTTGCTGACTGTTCCTTTTGTGGGGCAGGTAGTGGCCAAGGTGGGAGGAAGCAGCAGGCAGAGAAACCTGAAGGATCTGCAAGCAATGAGGCTCCAGGACTCTCAGGTGAGCTATGCTAAAAGGTAGCCTTGTCTGCCTCACAAACCTCCCTTTCCCTGCCCTAACTGCAGTGCTGGTGCTGCAAAGGTGCAGGGTGTTGACATATGGGAAAACCTATAGTAACATCAGAGTAGCCTGTTGGGCTCAGTGTGGAACATGTCCCTAGTTTGCAGCTCTAAACAGGTGCTGTATAGACAGGCTTAGGCACTACCCACATGGCTACAGGACTAATGTGATGGCACCTTCAGCTGTGAACCATGGCCACTCTATAGCAAGAAGGTTGAGCTGAGGGTCAGAATTACAGAAAGGGAGGGACGTGGGGGAGCCAGGGTACGCACAGGGAAAATACCCAGATTGCTTTGCTTTTTGACTATTCATAACCCAGAATAAATTAACTTCCTAGTGGAATTTAAGTCAACAGGGCTTCGCTGTCCAGGGCCAAAGCATCATTGAATGCCATGCAGAGGCCCACCAAATAATCACAAACTCATAGACTTTAAGGCCAGAAGGGACCATCATGATCATCTAGTCTGACCTCCTGCACAACGCAGAACCTCACCCACCCACTCCTGTAATAGACCTCTAACCGAGTTACTGTAGTTCTCCAATCTTGATTTAAAGACTTCAAGTTATGGAAAATCTAGTTTAAACCTGCAAGTAACCCATGCCCCATGCTGCAGAGGAAGGAAAACCTCCCCGCACCCCTTGTGTCTGCCAATCTGACCCAGGGGGAAATTTCTTTCATGAACCCAAATATGCCGATCAGCTGGACCCTGAGCATTTTGGCAAGACCCAAACACCTGGGAAAGAATTCTCTGTTGTAACTCAGAGCCCTCCCCACGTAGTGTCCTATCACTGGCCGTTGGGGATATTTGCTACTAGCAGTCACTGATCGGCTACATGCCATGGTAGGCAACCTCATCGACTGATGTGTGTTGTGACAACCTGACCCGTGACATCTGTGTGCAGATGTGATCGCCCCATCTCAAAAAAGATATACAGTAACTCCTCACTTAAAGTCGTCCCGCTTAACGTTGTTTCGTTGTTACGTTGCTGATCAATTAGGGAGCATACTCATTTAAAGTTGTGCAATGCTCCACTCTTACGTTGTTCGGCTGCCTGCTTTCTCCACAGCTGGCAGCCTCCCTACGGCCTCCTCCCCCCCAGCGCCTCCCCCCCACCGGCGGACCCCGCGGATCAGCGCCTTCCCCCTCCTCCGGCCGGCGGCAATCAGCTGGCTTGCGGCGTTTTGGAGGCAGGAGGGAGGGCGGAGGACCGAGGACTCGGCGTGCCTCCCGAACGCCACAAGCCAGCTGATTGCCGGAGGCAGGAGGGAGGGGGAGCCTGTGCGCCGAGTCCTCGCTCCTCCCCCCTCCCTCCTGCCCGGGGCAATCAGCTGGCTTGTCGCGTTCGGGAGGCAGGGGGGAGGCGCACCGAGTCCTCGCTCCTTCCCCCTCCCTCCTGCCCGGGGCAGTCAGCTGGCTTGCCTTGTTCGGGAGGCAGGGGAAGCCTGCGCGCCGAGTCCTCACTCCTCCCTGCTCCCTTCTGCCCGGGGCAATCAGCTGGCTTGCCACGTTCGGGAGGCAGGGGAGGAAGGGGGAGCCTGCGCGCTGAGTCCTCGCTCCTCCGCCCTCCCTCCTGCCTCCAAAACACCGCAAGCCAGCTGATTGCCACCGGCAGGAAGCAGGGGAGGGAGTGGAGGTGCGCCGAGTCCTCGCTCCTCCTGCTTCCCTCCTGCCCAGGGCAATCAGCTGGCTTGTGGCGTTTTGGAAGCAGGAGGGAGGGGGAAGGAGCGAGGACTCGGTGCGCAGGCTCCCCCTGCCTCTCGAACGTGGCAAGCCAGCTGATTGCCCTGGGCAGAAGGGAGGGGGGAGGAGCGAGGACTCGGCGCACCTCCCTCCTCCCTCCCCTACCTGGCAATCAGCTGGCTTGCGGCGTTTAGAAGGGAGGGAGGGGGGAGGAGCCAGGACGCAGCGAGCGAAGTAAAGGCGGAGGAGGTGGGGGGGGAGAAGAGGCGGGTCAAGGGTGGGGGCTTAGGGGAAGGAGTGGAGTGGGCGGGCTGAAGGTTGAAGCCCCCGCCTCTGGTGCTTGCAGAGTAGGGGAAGCTGCCCTGGAACCTAACCTCTCCTTTTTACATTAATTCTTATGGGGAAATTGGATTCGCTTAACATTGTTTCACTTAAAGTCGCATCTTTCAGGAACAGAACTACAACGTTAAGTGAGGAGCTACTGTATTGGAATTGGAAAAGGTTCAGAAAAGGGCAACAAAAATGATTAGGGGTATAGAACAGCTTCCGTATGAGGAGAGAGTAATAAGACTGGGACTTTTCAGCTTGGAAAAGAGACGAGTAAGGGGGGATATGATAGAGGTCTATAAAATCATGAGTGGTATAGAGAAAGTCAATAAGGAAGTGTTATTTACTCCTTCTCATAACACAAGAACAATGGGCCACTAAATGAAATTAATAGGAGCAGGTTTCTCCTATACACAAGAAAGTATTTTTTCACGCAATGCACTGTCAACCTCTGGAACTCCTTGCCAAAGGGTGTTGTGAAGGCCAATACTATAACGGGGTTCAAAAGGAAGCTAGATAAATTCATGGAGGATAGGTCCATCAATGGCTATTAGCTAGGATGGGCAGGAATGGTGTCCCTAGCCTCTGTTTGCCAGAAGCTGGGAATGGGTGACAGGGGATGGATCACTTGATGATAACCTGTCTGTTCATTCCCTTTGGGGCACCTGCCATTGGCCACTGTCAGAAGACAGGATACTGGGCTTGATGGACCTTTGGTCTGACCCAGTCTGGCCGTTCTTATGTGATGGGCACACTCTGAAGTTGTTGGCTCTGTGATACTGTCTCCAATCTCTCTCCTACCCCAGGTTGCTGAGATGGGAAGTGTCACTCTTTCCTTCTACTTCCCTCCTTGCTGATGCTGAAAGGGAAAGGGGAGCAGGGGGGATTCTAGTGGCTCACAGATTTTTTTTTTCTCCCTTGTATCTTCCCCAAGCCCCAGAGGTGAGGGGTGGAAATGCAACTCCTGACTCCCTCCCCAGTGAGTGTGTTCAGCTCTGCCTGGTATGTATCCGGCAGCAGGGGGTCGCTCCTGTGATCTGTGCTCCACCCGAACCTGAGGCCAAGCGAGCTCACATGGATCAGGCCTGCAAGAGCTACGTTCAGAGTACGTCTGCATTGCCAAAAACACCCACCTGCCGCAGTGAGCCCGGATTGACTGACGTGGGCTCGCGCTACTGGGCTAAAAGTAGCCATGTAGATGATCCCGCTCAGACTGCAGCCCAGGCTGGCGAAGGGGGTGGGTTTTAGAACCCAGGCTCTGCCCAAGCGGGAACGGCTACACTGCTATTGCTAGCCCCATAGCACGAGCCCTGCGAGACCGAGGCAGTTGACTTGGGCTCTGACACTTCTTTTCGTTGGCGGTGTAGACGTACCCATAGGTTCTTGTACTTGACAAGCAGCATTAAACAGGGATGAGATTTCGGTGCAATATTTAACTACGCTATGTCCCTGTCAGGGCTGGGCCATGGGCAGCTGGGTGAGCCCTGGTCAGCTGCTAAGTTGCAATCAGGAGACAAGTAGCAGGGTCAGGAGTGAGCCGGGTCAGAATGCCAAGAAGTCAGGGTTGGGCACCAAGCTGCAGACGGCAGGTAGATAATCTAGCAGGGTCAGAGTCGAGCCAGGTCGGGATACCAGGAAGTCGGGGTCAGGCGCCAGGTTACAGACAGCAATCAAATAGCAAAGTCAAGGTCAAACCAGGGTCAGAAGCCAGACTCCAGGGTCTTTCGCAGGCAAGCTGGTGGGCAATGTTGTTGTCCAGGCAGCTCGTCATGCTAACTTCCTGGTTTAAATACTGGTATTGGCCAATCAGTGGGCAGTGAGGGCCCACCACTCGGGCTTTACTGGGCGATACTTCCTGCCAAGCCTAGCTTCACAGTGTTCTCCAGTGGGAACCTAGCCTGTGGCAACGTTGACACATCAGAGGCCCAGAACCACCCCTCTGGTCCCATGTTCTATCTGTACAGGTTCTTACAGTCCCAGATCTTCCACGGGAGACCCTGAAGCAGGATTAGAAACTAGGCATGCTGGTCCAAATCACTGAAGTCTGCTGCCCATTCCGGCAATCTCCCTGGAACTGTACAGGTGCATGAGGCTTGGCTGGACATTCCTTCCATCAGCTGAGGATGGCTCCTCTCCTCAGCTCAGACTAGCAGAACTGACCCAGTCTAGCAATTGCTGCAGCCAGTTCAGTGTTAACGAAGTCCCTGAACAGACCCCCCACCCCCTTTGTATCCTCTTACAAACGATTAAGGAACACACAAACCTTCAGAGATTCCCCTGCTTACATTTATAAGCTATTCTAAGTTCAGGACTTGCCCTAAAAAAATTGTCACATGTTTAAATTCATGCTGCCATGAATGTAGACCAAAGTCCACAATGAATATGCACATTACTTCCAGCATGGATTTGGGATAGGGGATAGGGATTCTATCCCATCTTGGCCAGGTCCCTTAGTAACCAATAATAACTTCCACCTGGCAGCTGTTTGCTGGTTTACAGCAGGTGAGATTAGTTTGGCCTCAGCCCATTTTGCAGTAAATAAGGATAAGGGGAACAGAGAGGAGACCTTTCCTCACAGCCGAGTGGAAGAGGGGAACTGCTGGAGAACCATTAGGTCATCAGAGTCTGATGTCATCCGTTGTTACGTCAACACAACCCCGCAACTCACAGGCACCGACTTTCAGCTTTTCCCAATGGTGCTCCACCCCCGCTCCGCCCCAAGCACCCACCCCACCCCTTCCCCCAAGCTCGCTCTGCCCCCTCCCCCGAGCGCACCCTGCCCTCGCTCCGCCTCTTCCCGCCCCCGCTCCTCCCCACCAGCGCCTCCCACCTGTCATCGAACAGCCGATCGGCGGCGGTAGGGAGGCGCGGAGGGGGAGGAGCTGATTGGCGGGGCCCACCGAACAGCTGATCGGTGGGTTGCTAATGTGTGCCGAGCACCCCCTATTTTTTTCCCATGGATGCTCCAGTCCCGGAGGCAACGTCACTGCTTCCATTGTGGCTGAACTAGGCTTCCTAGGGTAGCTGTTCCAAGCTGAAGGGCCTCTTCAGCTTGTAAACGCTCTCTCTACCTGTCATGCACTTCTTGCACACAGTAGGCTGCAGGGCTGCTATTAGCCGGTCAGGCTTCTGTGTCAGATCTAGACTGACTACAGAGCTTCCCTTCTCAGCGAGATACACACCAGAGGTGCTCACTATAAAACCCTTTAATGCTCTGCCAGGTATGGCTCAGGTTAGCATAAATAAGGCATGTTACATACAGCACCACCTAGTGGCTGATCAGTATAATACAGTTTGGTATTCATTACGCTACCTGAGGGGTATGCACTGATGCCCATAGCTGCCGTATTGATGCTTTAGTTAGACTGGCAAAGAGAACAAGACTTCTTGGGATGTGGGTCCCTGCTCTAATGTTGCTAGCTCATATCTCCCAGAGAGTCCTCCAGTTCCCTCACGTTAACTGAACGCCCTTCACTTTGAACCTCGCCTTTAGGCGCTGAGGGTTACTTACCTTAAATTGCAAAAAAGAGTCCTGTGGCACCTTATAGACTAACAGATGTATTGGAACATAAGCTTTCGTGGGTGAATACCCACTTCGTCACCTACGAAAGCTTATGCTCCAATACATCTGTTAGTCTATAAGGTGCCACAGGACTCTTAGTCTGGATCTGTAAAAAGCAACAAACAGGGCTACCCCTCTGATACTTGTTACCTTAAATTGTTCATTGTTTGCAAATGCATACGTCCTCAAATGCTTCCCTTGAATTTTATTTTTTAGGCCTCTGGAAAGAATTTATTCCTGGCATTCGGTACCGCTCTGGAAGCATGGACCATGGGTGGAAGCCCATCTCCAGGTCCTGTGGAAGAAGAGCCAACCATCCAAGGAAAAGCTGACTGCGGGGCATGCTCCCTTACCCTTGCTGACTGCGGGGCATGCTCCCTTACCCTTGCTCAGGAAGGACAGGAGGATGATGTCTCTCAGCTAAGCCCCAAAGAACACAGTGTGCAGAGGAAGCAGGAAACTGAACGCTCAGTGCCTGATGCCTCAGATGCAGCAGGGGACACTTGGAAATGGCTGCGCTTCCATTTTGGTTTGTTTGGCAGCATCCGGGCTAATGAGTTCTCGAGAGCTAATAAGGCGAACAAAAGAGGAGACTGGAAGGATCCCGTGCCCAGGTATTGACTGAATCCTCTGTCGTGGCAAACACGGTTCTCTTTTTTCTCCCCTTGCCCACCTCCCACCCCCAATGTCCAGTGGCAAAAGAGGCTTCGTTATTGCTTGCTTGTTTAATGTCTCAACGTGACAGCCCTGGGCATTGCAGGTGTTGGTTCCTGCAGAATGTTCCCATGAAACTGGCAAGTTTCTCAAGCTAAGAAGAAACAATAAGACAAGCTATGCTTAAATATAAATAGGGATGTAATCTCCCTTGGGTAAACAACATTAGAAGATCTGCCCCCGGAGATGCTGACTAAATCCACATGACTGCAAATCAGGAAAGACAAGGCTCCTTTTCCCAGTCAACCCACCCCCCGCCTCTCCTCCTCTGCAACACTCTCGGTATTTTTCTGGTCACTACAGTATATTGTCCCATCTGGCTCTGAACGACTGAATGCAGTGTTGTGTCTGGAGTAGTAGATATAGGAAAACACAGCAGTGCTCACAAGGGGGTTAAGTCCTGCCAAGTGTTGAGTGCCCTCAACTCCCATTGATTTCAGAGGCTCGGGTACAAAGGCTGAGCAGTTGACACCGCTAGCAAATATATAGGGTTTTCCCCTCCTCTTCCACCATTTCTCCACCCGGTTCCCACTATTTTCCTTGGTCGCCAACGTTTTCTTCATCCCCTTCCTCCCATCTCTACATGCGCATTCGGCTAGACTGGAACATGATTGTTCTTGTAATGTTTCTGGATTGACACTGCAAAGCCAGGATATTCTCGCTCTAATTTCCATCCCGTTTATTGTAGGTTGGTTCTGCACTTCGACAGCGGGGGCTTCCTCGTCTTTTACAACTGCCGGATCCACTGGTGCACCTCTCCCGCTGTGGAACCTGCTTCTGACATCCTGTCTCCCAAGTTCCATCGGGGGCAGGCCTTGGCAGCCCTTCGCCAGCCGACGTCCATCTGCTACACTCTTCTGGACCAGAGATATTTCTCCGGTCTGGGTATGTTCCACCAGAGAGGGGAGTACCCTCCAGAAATAGTGATATTTTGGCCCAGTTAAGAGATGGGTCTCAGATTTATTAGCTGCAAACCCTGCATGTTAAATGTTAGCATAGAGACATGACTTCTTATTCTTGATATCCCCTGATATCTCAGCTCTTTATGAAAACAAACCTGTTAGGACTTAATTCTCATGAGTGCCAACTTCAATGGGAGCTGTCATTGCTCAGCGCCTCTGGAAATCAGGCTCTTAAGTTTCATAATCCCCCTGAGAGGTAGATGAGTATTATCCTCTGTACACACAGAGAACCAGAGGCACAGCGAGGTTACCTGACTTCCCCAAGGCCACAGAGGGAGTTGGAATCATAGGCACAAAGAGAGGTCAATAGCTTCTTCCTCCTAGACAAGCACTCAGACCACTAGACCGTGCCTTCTATTCATGTGATTGGTTCTCACTATTGCACCTGTGTTTACAAACCTCTCTTCTCACCCCATGTTCCAGGGAATATCATTAAGAACGAGATCTTATATTTGGCAAGGATCCACCCATTATCGCAAGGCTCGCTCTTGGCTCTCTCAGATCTTGAATCCTTGCTGGATCATGCTGTTCAGTTCAGCACAGACTGGCTGCATAAGAAGCTGGCTGGAAAAGGATTACACTATCAGATCTACCTGAAAGAAAAATGTCCTCTTGGGCATGAAGTGATGCAGGGAACTTTTGGACCCCAAGATGGCTTTAAGAGGCTTAGCTGGTGGTGTCCTCAGTGCCAGCCTCGAGTACCTCCTGAAGGGACTGACCCCAAATCGCTTAAACACTGAGTGAACAAATATGCCAGCCTTAATGTGGATTATGAACACACTCTCCTTTCTTGCAGAACGTCGCCTTCTGGTCTTTTTGTGACAGGCTGTCAGTTGTACTGAGCAGAAATCACTTATCCTGGAAGGCAAAATGTGGAGAGAAAATAGAGCTTCGTTAAAAAGGGCGGGGATGTTTTTGTGACGCTCCCAAGTCATTATTGAGCTATGAAGAGAAAAAAAGCAAACAGTAGTAGGTGTAAATCTCTCCCAGAAGTTAGGAATTGTAGCCACTGAAATCCTTGGCACCTTCAGATTTGCTCATGTCAAAAGTTGAATATGTTCAATTTTTCTTCTGCCAGCGAAGCAGTATAAATAATTTCTGTGTGATTGTCTTTTTGGTTTGACTGTTTTGCAAACCTCCTGCCAAACCAATTGGCTGGGAAGAGTAAGTAATGGGAAGTAGAACTTTTCTCCCCTAAGCCAGCGATTCACATGCAGCTGGCCTGATGGCTATTAAGCATTCTTATGACCCTAACAAGTTGGCACCATGTGTTCACATCCCAAAACCATTGGCACCCTTATTGGCACTCTCAGCCGAGAGCCCAGGGATAGAAGTGGTCCTTCCAGCTCAGGGCAGAGTGGGGAAAGCTTTTACTACAACTGCCTGTGCTAGCTTCTGACGCGGAGCTCTCGCAATTCAATGAGAAACTCTTTTCTGCCAACGCAAGCCTGCGTTGTTGGAGAAAGAAATCATGCTCTTGATCAGCTTTAAGATGTTACAATCAACTCGTCTGCATTGCGGCTTAAATCCGTGGTAGATATGTGCTCACCAGGTGCTGACGCTGCTGCGTCAACTATTTTTAAGAGGATTTTTAAGACTTTGACTCTGGAGAAATAATTATAAGAAATAATCACGATTTCCTAACAGGTAGGCAAGACACTCCCTAAACTTGCAAACTGCATCACCTTCTAGCCTTCCTGAGGCAAAAGCTTGAATGAACAGAAGAGGCTACATTCCACCCTGGTGTAACTTGACTTCAATGGGGTAACACCAGGGCTGATCTTGGCCCATGGTCTTTATGCTTTGCAACTAGACATTAATAAACTTGGGCTGGGTCAGACCAATAGGGTGGAGAGAGTGTCAGAGTCAAAGGCCTCCACTGGGAACAGACTGCCTCTAGCCATTTCAAATTTGCTGACTGGGAGTGCTGTGGCAGTGTACAGGGAAAAAGGCTCTCTTTCACTTAAACCCTGATCCAAAGCCCAGTGAATCCATTGGGTTTTGGATCAGGCCTTAGCTAGACCCTAAACATATACAGGTCTGTCTCATCTTACGCTGGGGTTACGTTCCGTGGTCAGCGCGTAAAGCGAAAACCGCGTATAGTCAAAATCCCATTGAGTGTAATGGCAGGTGGAATCACCCGCACTACAGGAACAGTACATATTGCTATTTTTCTTTTTTTTTGGTTTTTGTTTTGTTTTTGCCGACCACGTAAAGCTGAATTTGTGCATGTTAAATGCGTGTAAGATGAGACAGACCTGTACAGCTGTATGAACCAAATGCAACAACTCAAATTGCATTGGGAAGTGACGGGGAAGCCAGTGCAGCATGGAGCACTTAATGTGCCTCTACCATCTGCCCTACCAAGGAGGCTCATTGAATTCTGCACCCGCTACAGCTGGGGTTCTCAAACTGGGGGTTGGGACCCCTCAGGGGGTCATGAAGTGATTACATGGGGGGTCGTGAACTGTCAGCTTCCACCCCAAACCCCGTTTTGTCTCCAGCATTTATAATGGTGTTAAATATATAACAAAATGTTTTTAATTTATAAGAGGGGGTTGCACTCAGAGGGTTGCTATGTGAAAGGGGTCACCAGTAAAAAAGTTTGAGAGCCACTGTGCTACAGCTTCTGAGTGTTCTTCAGAGATAGCTCCTTGTAGGACCCCTCGCAGCAATGCCGCCTGGAGGTCAAAAGAACCTGAATAGCTGTGGCTTGATCTGCATCTGAGAAACATGGTCCCAGGGGTCATGCTGTCCCACAGATGGAGAAAAGCACAACTGGCCACTGAAACCACCAGGGACTCCTGGAACAAAGGAGGCTCCCAAAGTGACACACTCTATTCTGTTAATAATTCATGTTTAGTACAGAGCAGAAACACTGGTAAGAGGAAATGACGCATTAGAAATTCAAATCTTCATGATTTAAAGTGCAACCGAACCTGAACCACCCTGACACCTCCAGCCAGATGTTGCGACCGGCAGCCAGTCACTTGTCCCTTTAGGCCGACGCAGGTGAAAGCCAAACCAAAAGGGCGTTTGAAATGCTGGGCTTAGAAAGAAGCAAGGGAGAAATACCTCTGGGGCGGGGGTGGTGGGGTCAGATGATCTATTTCAGGTAGTTGTATGGGCCCCCATTGCCCTTGTAGGAACACTAGCCATTATCCAGAGACCATGGGGTTGCAGCGCGTTGCTGATCTGACGAGGGGAGAGGGCAGTTGGGTTCAGGCCGCTGGCCCAGCAGCGGGATCAGGACCAGCGCGGGGTCTCGGCAGGACGCCGCGCAGGGAGGGGGCTCTCCAGGGCACACACAAGGTGATGGGTGACAAAGCGGGGCAGGCTGGTGGTGCCAGGCACAGGGACCTTCACAGCTGGCAGCAGCTGGGCTGCTGAGGGCTGGTTCTGGGGAATCAAAGCAGCTTGTCCACAGGTGCTGGAACTAGGGGTGTCTGGCAAGGGATGGGGACGGGGCTATGCCGGGCAGGGCACGCGGCCCCTGGGGTGGGTTTTGCTCGGGCTGTCAGACGCCCCCTCCCCGCAAGGCCGCCACACCGCAGACTCCCCATCTCCGAAATGAGCCGCGGCCCCTTTAAGAAACCCGGCGCCTGTTCCCCTCGCGAGGGATGGGTGGGCGGTACCTTCCCCTCTCAGCCAATCAGAGGAATTCGACATCCGTCACACCAGCCCCGGAGCCGGATTATTGGCCAGCGTCCTTCTGGTGCGAGAAGGGGGCGACCAATGAGCGCCCCGTCCACCCACGGAGCCACGAGCGCCGCACGCTGATAGGCCGGAGTCAGCGGGCGTGGGCGGGGTCGCGTCTCTCTTCTCCGCGCCGCGGAAGACGCTCCGGCAGGGAAGCCGCGGAGGGGCAGGTTGCTGGGCAGAGCGGGTGGGGGCAGCTGTCCAGTGCGCGGGACGCCCAGCCCCGGTGCGCGCGGCTGCCCATGGAGCGGGTGGGGAAGTGGCTGGGCCGCCCCCGGGAGATCTACAACCTGCTGCGGTTTAAGATGGGCGGCGGCGCGGCGGTGATGCCCCCGCTGGACCAGGTGAGCGGAGCCGGGCTGGGCTGGGGGTGCTGGCCCCGAGGCATCTAGTCTCTCTGCTGGCCCGAGAAATCCATGGGTTCTGGTCGGGGTAGTTCCGCCCAGCGCATCTCCCCAGCTGCACAGCCCCTCTCTGCGTAATACGGGCTCCGTGGGACGTGACCCACTCACTTCTCAGCTCCCTGCCGGTGGCCTCGATCTTATAATCGCCTCCTTGCAAGCAGAACCGTGCACCTGCCCAGTGCCCCACTGAAATCAGTGGGGCCCTCTGTGGGTACAGGGTGCTGCCCGTAGGGCTCATGATACGCCTGGGGTTGTAACCCAAACGTTTAAAATCCAATCCTGCGCAGACATGCGTCTGGCGAAGTGGGTATTCACCCACGAAAGCTTATGCTCCAATACATCTGTTAGTCTTAAAGGTGCCACAGGACTCTCTGTTGCTTTTTACAAATCCTGCGCATGATTATCTGACCTCTGGTTAACCACAAATCGGGATTAACTGACTATCAGTCGTGTCCCTTGGAAAGCAGCCTCTTCGGTGCATTTATCCCAAGCACTGATCTTCTGCAAGGCATTTTGGAAAATCAGAATTGTGCTGCCTCTGACACACACAAATGTGCACATACACAGAGCCTTATTGATGTCAATAGCCACCTATTCTTTTTGCAGGAGGGGGACCTTAGTATGTCAGTCAAATAGAGAGAAACAGGCACTGTTTCATAGTTAACCCCCCCTTCTGGCCAAAACCCTGTTGTTTTTTATAGCATGCCCCCTCCCATATTCTCAAACCTTGGTCCTGTTTCCTTTTTTATTTCTATAGTAGTACAAAAGATGGGAAAGACCAGCGTTCAACAGTTCTTCACTATCCCCGTAATTCTCTTTCTCACATAGGATGATCTCTGTTCAGTGCTCTTGGAGGAAAACACAAACACCAAGGCACCTGCCAATGTGCCTGTAGGAAGATCAGTTCAATCTTGTTGACATAGACAGCAGTCCTAAATAAATCACCAATTGTGCTCATGACCGAGACCTCTCTCGTTTTTCACATATGTGAACATGCTGTTGGCTCGTTGTAGGGTTGGTCGTAAATTCTGGATTATTGTACTGAAGTATTTTCTTTAGGATAAGAGGGAGACATAGAATTTACTAGGAATTTGCTAATAATGATAATCACTTGGCATGTGTGGGGTGGCAACGTAGCTTTCCCAACTTTGACAGTGTTCCTTTAACCCATTGAGCCCTATAGATGTTTGGTGTATCCATCTAGGCCGGTTGTGGTGTACCAAATGCTAGCTCCCATCAGCTCTGGAGGCCTCACTGAGTAGGGCCCTTGTTGTTTGATGTTGTTTCTTGGCCAGTAAAAGTCTATAGCATATTATCAACTAAATGGAATGGATCTTGACACCTGACTGTTGGCCAAGACAAGGCGCTGAACTTCATTAAGGTTAGAGTGTAGGACTCAGGATCAATGAAAGAAAATGGGTGGAGAGACATGAGGTTCATCAATTCATCTTTCAGTCAGTGGTTTCACATAAGCCATGAATAACTGTCAGAGGGTAAAAAGCGACAGAGTCCTGTGGCACCTTAGAGACTAGCAGACGTATTGGAGCATAAGCTTTCGTGGGTGAAAGTGGAAGTGGGTATTCACCCATGAAAGCTTATGCTCCAATACGTCTGTTAGTCTATAAGGTGCCACAGGACTCTTAGTCTGGATCTGTAAAAAGCGACAAACACGGCTACCCCTATGATACTTGTCAGAGGGTAACAGCTACTGAAGTCCAATCCTGCTCCTATTAAAATCAGTGGCAAAACTCCATTGACTTCAGTGGGAACAGGGTTAGGTCCTTAAAAACAACAAGGAGTCCGGTGGCACCTTAAAGACTAACAGATTTATTTGGGCATAAGCTTTCATGGGTAAAAAACCCACTTCTTCAGATGCAAGGTTAGGTCCTCGGTTACTTCTGATCAGAATTGAACCCTGGTCCTAAAGAATACAGAATTCAGTGCTGTATTAATCCCATAGTCAGTTACTCTTGAAACTAGTTTTACTTAAGATCCTGATACTGCATGTCACCCTGTATGGATGCAGGCATCTGCCTGGGCAGAGTGACTTGCAGAACCAGTGGAGCTTAAGACACTGATTGTGGAAACTTCAAACTCATTGGTGTGGGTGTGATCAGTGTAGGTCTGTGGGGCTGGATGCAGGTAGACCTCTGTGCCTGTGGCAAGCTGTGCTGACTTCAGTGGGGAAAATATCTTAAACATTCCCACTCTTTCCAAACAAGCCTCAAGTCTTCGTCCAGTTAAATCTAGGGGAGATAATGCTGAGATAAAATAGTGAATGGCCTGTCTAAATTATGTGGGGACACAGAAAATTCAGTATATAAGGGCCTGCATTTGGTCTGAAAACTTTTGTATTGTAAAATTCTTTAGGGGTTAAGAAAATATATTAAACTGGCACCATTATCCTAAAACATCATGAATCGGTCTGAAAATATTTTACTATTACTATTTGTATTGACAGAGCATCTAGGATGCCCCAGTCATGGAGCAAAGAGTAAAACTATGTGTAGTCAGTTTCAGCATTTCCCCTTAGCGGGTGGCCTTCCACATAAGATTAGGGTACTGAAAAATGTGGGGAAAGGAATGAAAATGTGATTGTGAAACTATAAATGAGCAGACCCCAGGAAAGTCTAGTACTTGAAATTAACTTTAACTTAAAAAAAAAAAAAATCCGCTAGATTTCAAGGTGACTGCATTCCTTTGTTAGCTATTTATGCTTATATTTCATGAAGCCTTTAATTGCAGTAGAGCACAGAGAAGGTGCTTTTGCATTTAACATCTGTGTTGAGGCTGCAGGATATTATGAAGGAACGTGGGGAGCTAGTTTATAGGATTAACAGAGGAGCCGCTGGAAACCAGTTTCTGTTTAAATGCTGAGGGTGGTGGGGGTGTCAGCAAGTACCTAGGGCAGTCTGGTGGTTAGTGCCTGAGCCCTTGTCTCTTAAGGGGAGTTCTCCCCAGTGATGTGGGGGCCCGGGGCTCTCCAGGGCACACCGGGTTAACGAGAAGGAGGGTGGCTCCCAGCTGAGGAGAGAGGGGGGCAGGGGGCGGTTCTCTCCTGGTAAATACGGAAGAGGTGCGCTAGGGCGCGCCGGAGGGTCTCGCCAAGTCCGGGAGCACGGGGGTAGCTTGGTCTCTGCAGGGCGCTAGGGACTAACGGGAGGGGAGAGAGTGTCTCGGTCTCCCCGGGACGCGCGGGGTTAACGGAGGGGGGAGAGGGGGGGGGTCTCGGTCTCCCCGGGGCGCGCGGGGTTAACGGGGGGTGTGTGTCTCGGTCTCCCCGGGACGCGCGGGGGTAACGGGGGGGGGGGGGGGGGGGGGGGGGGGGGGTGTCTCGGTCTCCCCGGGACGCGCGGGGTTAACGGGGCGGTTCCCCCCGTCCCGGGGGCGGGGCGGAGGGCGCGGCTCCCGGACCGGCCGTGGGTGTGTCGGCCGCAGCCTGCGTGGCCTAGCGAGTCCCGCGTTCCTGGTTCTGCTTGGCCCCGTCCCGCCCGCGGGCTCCGGCTGGGCAGCGGCCCCGCCCCGGCCCCATGGCCGCCAGCACCAAGGCCGTGGCCCTCTTCAAGCGGACCCTGGCGCTGTCTCCCCCGCGGTGCCCCGGCGGCGGCCAGCGCTGTTCCTCCTCGCCGCTGCCCCTGCCGGGGGGCCGGCGCCGCGGGGGCTCCCGCCTCCTGCACCAGGGCTCCCCGCCGGGGGCCTGCCCGGCCTCGCCCCGCTTCCAGCAGCCCGTGTCCCCTCTGCTCTGCCCGCAGGACGCGCTCAGCGACGGCCTCAAGACCTGCTACCGGTACCTGAACCAGACCAGCCGGAGCTTCGCCGCCGTCATCCAGGCCCTGGACGGGGAGCTGCGGTGAGTGCCCGCGGGGGTTCATTAGCCCGTGTGCCTGCAGCAGGAGCCCGTCACAGACTGGCCGGGATAGGAGCGGGTTAACTGGGCAACCTCGTGCAGGAGCCAGCCCTGGTCACTGGTGCAATGGGCTGGCCAGGCCCGTACTGCAGGAGCATCTAGCTCGCTGGCCAGGAGAGGGTTAAACATCAGCCCCTAGATAGCCCATGTGTTACTGGCCATATGCAAGGTACGTGCTTGTTCTCACAGCCTGCTGGCAGCAGGGGGTTGTCTGAGATCTATACCTGAGCTTACTTTTACCTGGGTGCTTGTTAATCCAGACCCTGAATCACGATGGGTATGAGATGATCATTGGGGAATGAGGCCTAGCTGTGGAGTTAGATTCTTAGTTCCAGGTGGGTTGGGGGCTGGGTCTCAGTCATGCATTTGTATTCAGCACCCTCCATGCAAATGGCTCACCAGAGCTGTTTGAAAATGTACTAATTCAGCGTAAAAATTCCCTGCGTTTCTCTAGCGCCTTTCACGTAATGGTCATGGAGCACTTTACAGATATCAATGTAATATCCTATATAAGAGACACTGCACGTGTTATTGGTGACACAGTATATGTTTATGTCAACAGTCAGGCCTTGTCTATGATTTTGAGTGCAGATTAGTTCTTGTTTGTATTACCATACCACCTAGGAGCCCTAGTCATGGACCACGACCCCATGTTCTAGGTGCCTGCCCCAAAGAGTTTACAGTCTAAGTGTAGGTCAAGAAACAACAGACAGGATACAGTCTGGATACTGACAGACAGGGCTTATGTTTATACAGGTGTCCATGTATTTTAATATATAGCGTTTATTTAATTGGATCCCCAAAACAACGTACAAAGTACACTAGTAAAATGTACCCGTTACATTCAGTACTTCTCATCCAAGGTTCTGCCTTGGTACATCTATGTCCCTCATCCCTGTAATCACTAAGTAAGCACTGTACAGTGCTCCTGTGAGGCAAGGATGTACTGCTCCTGTTTTACAGAGGTGGCTTAGAGAGATTAAGTGACTTGCTCAAGGTCATGCCAGAAGGCTGTGATGAAGCCAGGACCTGAAACCAGCTTTCCAGAGTCCTAGTGCAGTGCAGTGCCTTGACCAAAAGACCATCCCTTTCTCCCCCTCAGTATACTCTGTAAACATTAACTACTGTAGAGATTGGTTCATCTCTTCTGGATGGTTTTAAAAAAAACAACACTTTGAAACTTGCCATTTATGCCCCTAGCTGGTGTCTGTGACTTCATTTCCTGGTCTTATCTAGATCACAGGCTCTCTGGGCATAGTGTGTTTTGTAAAGGGCCCAGTACAATTGGGCCCCAGTTTTGAATCAAGTTTCTGGATGCTACCATAATACAAATAATTATAAATTACTGTCATTAGAAACTAGCACGTAACAAGGTTGGAAAGCTTTGCTTGGAATTTTTGCAACGTAGGTTATAGTAGCCCAGAGCTAAAGCACCACTTAAATAAATATTACCCCTTAAATTGGTAACAAGCTTTGTAAACATATTTTTAGCATTCCTTAATGTACAATCCCAGCTTCCAATACTCCTTTTGGGAATAAAAGGTGATATGAGAGATTATGTAAAAATGAAGTGTGATAAGAACAGGCCTGAAAAATTTAAAAAAAATGCATCCTGTGGATGTTATTCCCAAACAAAAGCCAAACTTTCAACCTTTTTTTTAAGTGTGTTCCATGAGAATTTGGCTGACATCCCCATATCATTATAATTAAGGCTGTGAATCTGTCACGGCTGTCACAAAAGTCATGTGTTCTGTGACTTTCTGGGACCTCCGTGACTTCTGCAGCAGCCACACCAACTGCTACTGGGGCAGCCTCGGGCCACAGCGCTCCTCCCTCTCCCCCCACCCCCCCCGCAGCAGCAGGAGTTTGGGTGTGGGAGGGGATGTGGGGGGCGAGGGCTCTGGGCTGTGCTAACTTTGGGGGGGCTCCCTGGAAGCGGCAACATGCCCCTCCCTCGGCTCCTAGGCGGAGGCACGACTAGGTGGCTCGGCGTGCTGGCACCGCCTCCGCAGTTCCCCGGCCAATGGGAACTGTGGAGCGGGCGCTTGGGGTGGGGGCAGCGCGCGGAGCCCATCTGGGCATGCCTCCACTTAGGGGCCACAGGGACATGCCGGCTGCTTCTGGGAGCCGTGCGGGAGCCGGGTAGGGAGTCTGCCAGCCGCGCCAGCTCCTCCTCCCCCAGCACTAGCCGGGTCCCAGGGCCCAGGCTACGTGCTGCCCCCTCTATCCATCCCCCCTCAGAGCACCCATGGCGCCCCCAGGCTGCCCCCTCCCCCCTAGGCTGCCCCCTTCTGCACCCACCCCCCCGAGCACTTGCGGCACCCCTGGGCCATCCCCCGCCCTCCCGCAGAGCACCCATGGCACCCCCGGGCTGCCCCCTGCCCCAGAGCACCCAAGTTTTAGTCAGGGGTATATAGTACTAATCATGGACAGGTCACGGGCCATGAATTTTTGTTTACTGCCCGTGACCTATCCATTACTTTTACTAAAAATACCTGTGACTAAAACATAGCCTTAATTATAATTTATTTACAAAAAAAATTCCTCCTTTAATAACACAAACCCAAGGTTAAGTGTAGTAGTGAACAGCTAAATGATCCACTCACTTTCCCATTACCATATAATCTTTCATTGCTCATTGTTGTCCTAGCTCATTTACAGGTCTGTCGCATCTTAGGCGAATTTAACATGTGCGATTTCAGCTTTACGCGGTCAGCAAAAACAAGAAAAAAAACAAAAAAAAGAGAAAAATAACAATTTAAATACTGTGTCTGTAGTGTGGGCGATTCTGCCCGCCATTACGCTCAATGGAATTTTGACTATATGCGGTTTTCACTTTAGGCGCTGACCGCGGAACGTAACCCCAGCGTAAGATGAGACAGACCTGTATGCTGTTCTTTATTAATTAGCATTTAAACATTTCCAAATGGTTAGAGCAGGGGTCGGCAACCTTTCCGAAGTGCTGTGCCGCGTCTTCATTTATTCACTCTGATTTAAGGTGTCGCGTGCCAGTAATACATTTTAACATTTTTAGAAGGTCTCTTTCTATAAGTCTATAGTATATAACTAAACTATTGTTGTATGTAAAGTAAATAAGGTTTTAAAAATGTTTAAGAAGCTTCATTTAAAATTAAATTAAAATGCAGAGCCCCCCGGACCGGTGACCAGGACCCGGGCAGTGTGAGTGCCACTGAAAATCAACTTGCGTGCCGCAGGTTGCCTACCCCTGGGTTAGAGAGACAGTACCTAATTCGCCTTTGCAATAACTCTTTTGAAATAGTTATTATCCTAATTTTACAGCTAGAGATTTTTTTATAATCCTGGGGCTGGAACCTGCATTCCTCACACTCCCAAAACTTCCACTGAAGGCACTAGGATTTATGAGTTTTGAGCAGAGAGATGATTTCTTGACCAAAACCACACAGCAAGCCAGAGCAGAGACAGGATTCAAATTCAGGAGCTGCATTGCATCATCCATGTTTAGCAGAACTCTTCATAGATTCTAGTGCTTAAAAACACACCCAGAATATGGCCCCTTGAATGCCTAGATCCTGGCCCCAGGATCAGTCTACTATTCCAGTCTTCTCAGACTTTTTGTGCTTGGGCCCCCCAAATCAGCCATGATTTCTTGCTTTGATCCTAATACTTGGTTACTACACAGTGGGAGGAAAGAGAAGCTGCTGCAGCAGAGGGACAGCTGGGGAGAAGGGAACAGAGATGAGTTTTTTATCCTTCCCCTCACATAGTCTTATTTCCCCTGGGTCCTAGTGGCCGCTGGGTTTTAGTAACTTTTCTTTTTACCACTATTCTGGCCAGCCCTCCCAAGACTTGTTGCAAATTTGGATCTCTCAGTACAGCAGTGGATTGTGCTGCTCTTGGCACTTTGGATCAGTATTACATTAGTCTGTTAATGATACAGTACCTTTACTAATAAGTTTAAAAAACAGCTCCGCTCTCCATCTCCTCCCACCCTGGCAAAAAGAAAAAGGAGAACCCCCTCTTCTCCCGTCCCCAAAACAACAAAACTCGGTTCGAAGGAGAAACTACTCTGGTGTCTAAAGAAACCGTTGCACATTGCAAGTCACTCAGTTGTGCCCCATAGCGCTAAGATTCCACGTGTAAGCACATAAAAACCCACAGCGTAAAGATTCAAGGCACTTTCCTTTGTGATTAGTGCTGAGGTGAATGATAGATTTGCAGTGGAATGCTCAGCCTCAGTCACAGGAAAATACTCTCATGATGGGTGGGTATCCAAGATACTTACATGGCCTCCCTTACTGTAGCATCTGAGCACCTCAACCTTCAGTGTAGTTATCCTTAAAACACCCCTGTGAGGTAGGGCAGTGCTGTTATCCCCATTTTATAGTCTGTGCTTCAGCTCCCTAAGTGACTGGCCCAAGGTCACACAGGAAGCCTGTGGCAGACCAGAAAATTGAACCGAGGCCTCCCATGCTCCAGGCTGGCACTCTAGCTACTGGACTGTCCTTCATTTCTAGCATCTGAATGCCTAGCCCAGGTGTATCGGGGGGCCAAGGAATTTCCAGCATCTGTAGCGGGTCATTTCTTGATTCCATCTAGGCACATGTAGTATCTAAATATGTTTGAATTGTATCTACAGTGGTTGACACTAAATTGTTTAAAAAGGTATCCACATTTTAATGGCGATCACTGGTCCTAGCATAGCTACTACAAAGACAGATTATGGTATGAAATTACATTTTGCCTCATGATTTTTTTTTAGTTGTAAATGTCCTTCTGGTAGATATGGGCCTGAAACAGAGCCCTGGTTCTGACATGTTCAAATGCTCGGGATGTTCGAAATATTGACATGAATTTTATGGCTTGAGCCCATCTCTGATTTGTATGCAGAACTAGAAATACTTTCCAGATTGCAGAATAGAAAAGACCTTTGTTTAATTTTCAAATGTCTCTCTCAAAAGCCACATGATGATTTTTAACTACTCGCCTGTGTCATAGCGAATCCTGATAAATAGGAAATCCTTCCTTCCCTCCATAGTCATGCTGTGTGCATATTCTATCTGGTTCTCCGAGCTCTGGACACTGTAGAAGATGATATGACCATCAACTTAGAAACCAAGGTGCCAATGTTGCATGACTTCCACTCCTATCTGTATCAGCCGGACTGGAGATACATGGAGAGCAAGGAGAAGGACAAGCAGGTGCTTGAGGACTTCCCAACGGTGAGCTGTTAGATTTCTTGTTTCAATCTATTAATTATAACCTGCTGATTATATAGGTATCTACTTTAAACCTCTTTGCATCTTGATACATAGAATTGCTAGACTGGATCAGACCCAAAGTCCACCTGGTCCGGTAACCTGACTTCAACAGTGGCCAGTACCAGATGCTATATTTGGCACTGGTGCGACCACTCCTGGTATACTTTGTCCAGTTCTGGTGCCTACAATTCAAGAAGGATGTTGATAAATTGGAGAGGGTGCAGAGAAGAGCCATGAGAATGATTAAAGGATTGGAAAACATACTTGATAGTAATAGATGGAGCTTCTTGAGTCTATATCCATCTTAACAGAGAGAAAGCTAAGGGGTAATTTGATTACAGCTGTAAGTACCTGCTTGGGGAATAAAACTTTAATGGGCTTGTCAACCTAACAGGCAGCAGTATAACAAAATCCAATGGCTGGAAGTCCAAGCTAGACAAAGTCAGACTAGAAATAAGGTGTAAATTTTTAATAGTGAGTTTAATTGGAACCAACTTAACCAAAGGTTGTGGTGGATTCTCTGTCACTGGCAATTCTTAAATCTAGGTTGGATGTTTTTCTAAAAGATCTGCTCTAGTTCAAACAGGAAGTAGTTCAGGGAAGTCCTATGGCCAGTGTTATGCAGGTCAGACTAAATGATCGCAGTGGCCCTTTTGGCATTCTAATCTATGAATCTGTTTCAGAGGAATGTGCAGGAACGTTGCATTAAGTAGATGTGGGATAATCTGTGCCCAGGAGGCAACCCAACATGATCTTTAACAGCTAGAGATTGATTCAAGTCTCAAAGCCAAAGACTTAATATCCCAGTCTCAAAATTTTTATTGTTAATAATAACAGCAGACTGTGGAACTCCTAATCAGATTTCCATTACCGGTCTTACGGGCAGAGCTCAAAACACGGAAATCTGTCTGTATAAAGGAGGATATTTCATGAGCAGATTTATCACTGTGTATGATGCACTGTGGCGCTCTCCTGATCAGTACTGATAGAAATGGCTTTTGCCATCTATGCCAAAACCCACCTGGTTTGATGGTTCTTCACCCTGGTTGTATGTTGGAGATGACTGAGGACGCGGTCATTGGTGGCAGCTGCTGATGTGTCCCTGGGTTTGCTGTTTGACTGTATTGCCCAATAGATGAGTAAGGGATGTGGAAAACCAACCCATTTGTAACTCTAAACTGTCCCAGAATTTCTGGCATTTCTCAGTTTTGACACTAAGGGCTGCGTTTTAAAGAACAGAGGCCTAAGATCTTATGCATTCACCCACTTGCATTTGTCTATGTTTCACTGCAGTTCTGTGCCCTACTAGGTGTTTAGAGGGCTACTCACTTGCGTATGAGACTGCATGCACAATTGGGAAAACTGAATGTTGATCAACTTTGCATGTATGCAAATGAGGTGCCACCCTCAGAAAACTTGGCTCTAAATATTCTATATTCCCTCGGGTTTTGAAAAAGCAGACCAGCTTCACATAGCGAAATGGCAGACTTGCAAACTCTTGTTTTCCATGTCAGAAGAGTTCAGGTGTGTCATGGGATTGAATGGTCCTGCCCCCTGAAGGAAAGAGGGATGATGGCAGGAAGTCAGAGAGCAAGCTGCTCAGTTAATGGAGGGAGTAATGTGGATGGTGGCTTTGGAGAATCTGTTCCTTTCTTATGAGGGGCTTAAGCTAAATAGAATGACCTCGTTATCAAAGAGACGGTTGAGAGGTGACTTGATCACAGTCTGTAAGTACCTGTAGAGAGAGAAGATGCCTGATACTGTGGAGGGCAATCTAGCAACAAAGGCATAACAAGACCCAATGACTAAAAAAGAAAGCTAGACAAATTTAGACTGGAAATAAGGTGCACACTTCTAACAGTGAGGAAAATTAACCTTTGGAACAAATTAACCAGGGATGTGGTGGACTCTGTCACTTGAAGTCTCTAAATCGAGACTGGATGCCTTATGATCTTGTTCAACCAAGAGTTACTGGGCTCGATGTGGGATTCCTGAGTGAAATTCTTGGGCCTGTGCTATGCGGGAGGTCAGATGAGATGGTCATAGTGGTCCCCCCAGGCCTCAGAATTGATGAAAGCCCCGATCCTTGCTGAGCCAGCAGTTGAACCTACTGATAGTTTCAGTCTAAAGTGTGTAAGCACAGAGGGGAAAATGTTAGCCCCAGAATGTTTCACTATGTTAGTATTTATGGCTGACAGCAAGAGGTCAGCTCTACTGTATTAACTATTAAAACTTAGATCTATTGCTGAAAATTTTTTTGAGTGAGCATCATGCGGACTACATTAAAAATAAAGGAACAGGGCAGCAGCTCTTACAAACTTTATTTATATTCTCTATAATTTAATATTCCATTGTCAGCTTCTACCTCTTGCTTTTTCTTTTTAAGGACGAGTTTATCATTCTGATGATATGCCTGACCAGTGCATAATAACACACAACCTAGGGAATTAAATGCAAAAAGCTGTGTTGTATTCAACACTTAGCATCATGAAAACTGCAAAGTCAAGAAATGCAAAAACCTGACAAAGTAAATCATTTAGATGCCAAGTCACTTAGGTGCTTTTGAAATTTTCACGCAAGATTTCTTAATATGAAAGTAATCACAATTTTAAACTGATTTGCAGCAGCACATATTTACACTTCCATTGCATTATATGCTGCTGAGGCATTCAGATGCAAGATGATGAAAGGGCCATATAAATAGAGCTGTAGCACAAGTTTCCTGAACCATTTACCAGTAATTTAACAAAAAGCTTTGTGCATAACTGAAATGTAATTTAATAAACTAACTCTTGTATTTTATTGGGGTCTAGTTAACTCCAGCCTCCCTTTTCTTATTTCTGTTGGTGTAAAATTCCTATTCTCCCTGCTCTGCCACCCAAACACCATCTGGGAATGCGCATGGGAACTAGATGCATGTTTCATACTGGAGTAGTTGCCCTCTAGATGCAGCATTATTTCAGTGCTCCAGCTGAGAGCTGTGCTGGGATTTGGCGAGCAGCCAGTGCCGGGGACCAGGCTGGGATTCACTCACTGAATGGGGCTGTTCTGTAGTAGATTTTAGGTTAGCGTTCCAAGGAGTGCACTTAACCCATGGTGTAGTAATTCTCACAAGAACAGGAAGAAATTCAGTTAATTTACAGGATTTGTAAATATTTTGTATTTTAATTGATCCGTTAAAGGTTGGATTCTACTTCCATTGAAGTCATAGGGTGGGAGGGAGGTGATGTTTTTAGGTGGGGGGAGTTGTTGCTAATTTTATGGTAATTTGAGATTAAGGCTCAGATTTTCATAAGCGCCTGAGAGTAGTTCGGTGCCCAAATCCCATTGAATTTCAGTGTGATTTGAGCACCTAACTCCTGTAAATCCCCTCTGATAATCCCAGCCCAAAGGAATATTTGGGAAGTCCAGTGATTGCTGTGAATGGCCTGAAGGCATCTATGCTAATAGCTGCTTGTCGGAGAATTGCTGCAGTGCTCAGAAATGTTACTACAGTACAAAAGAGTTTAATATGTAGGCTTGGCTACAAACAACTTGTTAATTTAGCAGATCTGTCCTTGTAAGTGGTATTTACGGGGGCTGCATTGTTCCGTGAAGTATCTTTGTTTGCTGCGTTCATGTAACTGGCCTGCTCTTCTAACACATCCACTCCTGTTCAAACTATATTACAATACAACTTTGATACAGAAGGTCTCAAACTGCTGAATAACAATCCCAGACGGTTACATGGCACTGTTCATCAGTACATCTCACAACACTTTACAAAGGAGGTCAGAATCATTATCCCCATTTTACAGACTGGGAAACTGAGGCATGGAGGGGCAGTGACTTGCCCGAGGTCACCCAACAGGCCAGTGGCAGAGTTGGGAATAGAGTCCAGGTTTCCTCAGTCCCAGCTCAGTGTTCTTTCTGTCCACAGTTGAGTTCCTCTGAGCTCCTTTAATCTCTCAATTTATTTATTTTAAAAAGACTGCTATGAGGCTGTCTGTAATAACCCACACAGGGAGAAGAAGTCTGATGCTGGAGTGCTCTTTAACATAGCAAAGGAATAAAATGAAATGGCTGGAAGTGGATGTCACCAAAGTTCAAACTGGAAATACGATGCACATTATTAACAATGAGGATAGATTGCCCAGTGATGTAGTGATTCTCCATCATTTGGAGCCTTTAAATCAAGACTGGGTGCTCTAAAACAGGTGTCCTAGTTCAACCACTAATGGTTGGGCTGGCAGCAGGAATCACTGGTTGGAACTGGCCTGTGTTGTACAGGACGCCGGCCTAGAGGATCATAATGGTCTCTTCTGGTCTTTAAACTGAAATATTGCACATGCTGAAGTCTGGGAGAGCTGGGCCTTTGGGAGCTCCTAGAGAACAGAGCTGCAATAAAACGCTGGAAATCATTCTACTAGCTGTTCACTTGGTGGGACTCTTTCATAAAGTTACACTTGGTGTATAGAGTTTGTTTTGTAACTCCTTCATGCACCAGCTCCCAGGTGATGCTGTCCAAGGCCGTACTGCCTTCAAGAAGTTACAAGCTGCATCTGAGCTGTGGCCAGAGATCATAGGAATTTTTGTTTCTGCACATGCTGAATTTGTGTGTACTGCTGAGGGCCTTGAATCTGTTCCCATTGAAGCCAGTGGGAATTTTGTCAGCTCCTTCGGTGGGAGCAGGATTAGACCCCAGTAGCCTATAACCTTTCCCACCGCCCCACCCCGCTTCCTGGTCTATTGACAAATGCCACTTTCAGCACAATGTATATTTCTTTGTGGTTTCTGCTGTAGATCTCCTTGGAGTTCAGAAACCTGGCAAAGGTGTATCGGGATGTGATTGTAGATATTTGTCACAAGATGGGAGCTGGAATGGCCGAGTTCTTGGAAAAGAAGGTTGACACCCAGCATGAGTGGGATAAGGTAAGCGAGCATTGAGAGCCCATGCTCTCAAGTACGTAAAAGGTTGTTACGAGGAGGAGGGAGAAAAATTGTTCTTAACCTCTGAGGATAGGACAAGAAGCAACGGGTTAAATTGCAGCAAGGGAGGTTTAGGTTGGACATTAGGAAAAACTTCCTAACTGTCAGGGTGGTTAAGCACTGGAATAAATTGCCTAGGGAGGTTGTGGAATCTCCATCACTGGAGATTTTTAAGAGCAGGTTAGACAAACACCTGTCAGGAATGGTCTAGATAATACTTGGTCCTGCCATGAGGGCAGGGGACTGGACTAGATGACCTCTCGAGGTCCCTTCCAGTCCTGTGATTCTATGCTCAGGGCAACGCGCATAGCCCCTGCTGGAGGCCTGGTATTCTGCATTTGCCGCTCCCTCATGACGATTACAGTTGCTTATTGTAATGCTCACCCTGGCCATACATAGGTGTCCAAGATGAGTAAAGGACAAAGTGTTAACTCTGAGGCTTGCTGTTTGGTGGGCAGCTTCCATGTGAATGTAAAGATTTATCTGAGAGATGAGATCCCTGCGTAAATTTCCCAAGGCATTGATTAGCTATTTTTGTCCCTGACCTTGTGGATGACAGTGGCTGTGTGCATTATTGATAGATAAAGCATAGTACAGCTGTAGTGCAGAATTTTAGGTGGGCCGACTTACCCTCTGCCCACTTAACTCCTTGACTAAGAACACAAAGTACTCTCCGTCCCCTGCTTTGGCTGCCAGTCTGTTCATTGAAATGCAAGTACACACCCTAAAGCCTTGATGCTGGTTTTGAGCAGTTTTCCTGGAACGTGCACTGTATAAAATGGGCCACATGAGCCTCTGCTCTCATTTGGGTCTTTCATCTGGGTGATGGAAGCCCGGTGCCGTTAACAGCTGTGAATGACACGCTTGCTATTTTTCCTGCATGGAGCAATGGTCCGGTGGTAGAATCCACACTGTAGAAGCATATTCTTGGTATGCGGATGTTGGCTGTTGAGCACTGGCATGAAGACACATGCCAGAGAGCCCTCGCTCAGTGTCGCTCTGTATTCCAAATACCACGGACACATCCATCAAAATGGGCTTGATATGCAGCAAGTTGAACTGCATGGGAACTATCTTGGGGAAGGTCCCCCGAAAGACACCAACAACCTTAAATAACCTACAGGAGTAATTTTGATGTAGCCACATGGACTAGGAGAGAGACATTTCACAACTCATTTTGTTCTTTCCAAACCTTGCAGTATTGTCACTATGTTGCTGGGCTGGTGGGGATTGGCCTTTCCCGTCTGTTCTCTGCATCAGAGCTAGAAGACCGTATCGTAGGACAGGACACAGAGCTTGCAAATTCCATGGGCCTCTTTCTTCAGAAAACCAACATCATTCGTGATTATCTGGAGGACCAGCTGGAGGGAAGAGAATTCTGGCCCAGAGAGGTAAGGGAAACCAGCACTTTTCAGATGACAACTTCAGCCTAATATGGTTTGTTAGGAACTGTTAGAGCTGTGATGCAGACTCCTATTCCTTTCTGATGAGCTCTGGAGATACTGTTACTGCTTTGATACAGAGTTAGGCGGGACTACTTGTTAGGAGACTCATTTCACAGAATTTAACTTTTGGTTCTTATTCGGATATAGAAGGTTTCTGGTTTTTTCAAATGAAGTTGCACAAATCTATCTGTAGGGAGTTAGGCAAAACTCTTCTGTCAGAGAGATCTTACAGTGGTATAGCTGAAAGGTCAATTGTCAGCATGCCTGTCCCATGGATAAAATCTGTTCAGCAAAGTGTCTGTGACAGCGGAGGTTTCTCCAGACAATCTTGGATGCAGTTGCTCTGCTCCATGCACCAGCCCTGTTCTCAGGATGGGACAGGGTTCCTGTAATCTAAGAAAAGTTGGCCAAACTCAGATTGGGAGACCATCTTCATAATATGGGGACTCTGCTGCGCCAGCCCCAGTCCAGAAAAGCATTTACACACGTGTAACTCTAAGCACATGAGTAGTCCCACCGAGGTCAGTGCAGTTACTCGTGCTTTAAAGTGTGTGTAAGTGCCTTTCTGAATCAGAGGCATGGATGCTTAACTTCAGAGCTACCAGCTGGGTCCAGTTCTTCTCTCTTTCCCAGTGTGCCTTATCGAAAGGGAATGGGACTGAATGAAATAGTAGGTCAGAGTGAACTGTGTGTTAAGGATCTTGCTTCTGATTACAAGAATTGGGTGCAGTAAAATAAGATCTTTGTATTTGACAGTTTGATACGGGCCTTCTTATGAATATGAATGTCTGAAAAGTGCTAACTGTTGAGTGGTGTTACTATGTACTGTTGGCGTTTCCAGGTTTGGAGCAGGTATGCCAAGAAGTTGTCGGATCTCGCCAAGCCAGAGAACATTGACGTGGCCGTCCAGTGTATGAATGAACTGATCACAAATGCATTGCACCACGTCCCTGATGTCCTCACCTACTTATCTAGACTGAAAAACCAAAGTGTCTTCAACTTCTGCGCTATTCCGCAGGTAGGTTAATGTTTCCAGATGTTTGAACCAGATATTTTCATTTTCTTTTCCCCCTCCCACCTTCACCCCCTTTGGGGCTGGATGTCTTCTCAGTTCTATACACAGTATTTAATACTAGTCCTCTTTTTCTCTCCGATATTAAATACATTCAACGTGGAGATCACCAAGCATTTTGAGTTGTTGCCTCGTTTTGAGAGATTGGGTCTTTCCCCAGAGGAATGACTCTACTCTCGGATAAATATGCTATTCAATGCTGCTTGTCATTTCTCCCTAGGTGATGGCCATTGCCACTCTGGCGGCCTGTTACAATAACAAACAGGTGTTCAGAGGTCTAGTGAAGATTCGGAAAGGACAAGCTGTCACTTTAATGATGGATGCCACAAACATACAAGCTGTCAAGGCTATAATGTACCAGTATGTGGAAGAGGTAGGTTTGGTGGCTTGCTTTGAAAGACTCCTATTCAAATGTAGCTGTTCCCTCTTTAATCCTCAGTGTTCTGCTGTTAGGGCTAAGCTGGGCTTTCCACTAGATCCAGCAGTTTAGCAACTGCCATTTTGCTTTAGCTAAAACTGTTGAAGATTGTCTAGGAACCAGGACATTAGCATGAAAAAGCTTGAAATAGTAAAGTCTGGAACATGGCTTTTTTTTTTTTTTTTTTTTTTTCCCTTCCTTCTCTGGTGCTGTAAATCCTTATAGTCCAAAGTGTATTCTCCAGAAGTGTTAGCACTTCCGAATTTATTATAAAAGCCACTCTTCTGTTTCAGGGAATATAATTATAGCTGTTGCAGAAGTGAAAACTACAGTTGAGATGACTAACTGCCAGTATAAACCTCTGCCCTCACTCATAATTTTCAGATTTTATATGGAATTGTGTAACATGTATGGGTGTTTAACCCCACATACTGGTTTGTATAGATGTTGCACAATATTCTACTGAGCAAATGTAATGGGGGATTTCTCATTTTCTTTATGCCAGTCTGGTAAGTTCATATATTTCCAGTGCATCATGGAAAATAAAGACCTTTAATTGCTGTGGCTGTCAGTTGCCCTGTCTATGGGATAAACATTAGTGATCTGATTGACCTGTTTCTAAAACTGTCTTTTCAGGGTGGTGCATGCCTAATATAGGTACCACTGCACTTATTGCAGAGCTCCCATTGGAATCAATGGGAGCTGCATTACCATACAAAATCAGGCCAGCTGTCCCTGGCATGGAGTTGACTGTCTGAAGTTAGACATGTCCCAAGCAAGATGAGTAGGCAGAAGATGGTGAAAGTGAAAGGTAGGGGATGGGTTACAAAAATAGGCTAGCTCCCCAATCTCGCCAAGCCATTGATATGGCTGTGCAGTGTCTGAATGAACCGATCACAAACGCTGTATGCCATGTCCCTGATGTCCGCACATACTTATTTAGACTGAAAAACCAAAGTGTCTATTGTACAAGCCAAGGAGCCTTTTCTGGTGCCTGGAGTTAGCTTTTGTTGTTCAGCTCAATAGAGAATAGGCTGGAATAAAGCCTTCTGTGGCTTTCCACTGCTGGATGGAAAGGGAGGTGTAGGAAGGGCTGGTACAAGCCTGACAAAATCAGCTGGGTTATTTAATAACCCCTTCTCTGCTGGGGAATCTCTCTTTAAACAATCCCTTTGTTAGTATTTACATTTGCGGACTTTGGGGGAATCCTGCCTCAGTTACAGTCCAGGGCAAAAATCTCTGCCTTCCCAGGGCCCAGATTTCACCCTTTGTCATCCTCCATACGAAGGCTGAAACCGAAAATTCTGTTTAAACAACGTTGATTCTTGGAAGAAGCTGCTTAGGGTGGCGTCACATCTCCCTGGGCAGGGCCAGCTACGGTTGTGTCTGTGGCTGCTGCTGACAACATTCGGTCATATTTTCCCTGCATTGTGTGGATAAGATTCTTGTCTGAAAAGTGTCTGAGAACAGTATTGTCAGTCCATGCCAGGGAGTACCTTGGTTCTGTCAATCAGAGTTACCTGTCTAATGGGCCTTGCTAGCAAGGTGCAAAATACTTTTCCAAATCCTTGAGTCAGACAGCTCCTAGTGGCTGTACAGATTCCTAGTAGCTCGGCCTAACCTGACCTAACCATAGGAATAACATGTCTTATGACGACACGTTTAGGTCCTGTCTTCATTGGGATTTGGAGCAGCTAGCAAGGGTTTCAAAGCAAAAACCATTTTAATGTTTGTTTACTTAGATTTATATATAGGGCCTTACCAAATTCATGGTCAATTTCATGGCCAGAGGGTTTTAAAATTGGTCAATTTCATGATTTCAGATGTTTACATCTGAAATTTCACAGTGTTGTAACTGTGGGGGTCCTGACCCAAAAAGGGATCATGGGGGGCAGGGAGGTTTACAGGATTGCCACCCTCACTTCTGTGCTGCTTTCAGAGCTGGGCTCTGAAGGCAGCAGCTGCGGAGCTTCTTGCAGCTGGAGGAGGCTCGTGGAGGTGGGTCTGATCTCCCCCATGGTCCTGGGAGCGCCCCAGCCAGGGACTCCTAGCCACTAGTCATGGCCAGTGGTGGATTAACGCACATGGGCCTGTGCCCAGGGGCAGGGCCATTTGAAAAATGGATGCCCCAAACCCTGTCAGGAGCCACGGGGGGTGGCTGAAGCCCTGAGCACCAGCAGGAATCGTGGGGACTGAAGCCCCCTTGGTGCCCGGAGCCCGGGCAGGAGCCGCGGTGGCAGGGAAGCCCTGAGCCCAGGCGCCTCAAGCCCCAGCTGGAGCTGTGAGGAGGACAAAAGCCCAGAGCCTGGGCACAAGCTGCGGGGGACAGAAGCCCTGAGTCCCCAGCAAGAGTCGCAGGGGGCGGGAAGCCCTGACCCTGAGCATCCCGGTCCCCGGCAGGAGCTGCGGGAGGTGGAAGCCCGGACCCTAGCTCCGGGGCTGTTGCAGCGCAGACGTGAGGGTGTACCACCCTCACGTCTGCACTGCCTATGGAGGTGGGTCTGATCTCCCCCCAAGAATGGCCGTGCTGGGGAAGGACTAGTTCTGTCCTCCCCAGCCTGGCTGGACTAGCAGATTTCGGGGAGATCTGATTTAATGGGGAAGGGCTTATTTCACAGTCCATGACACGTTTTTCATGTGAAATTGGTAGGGCCCTATTTATGGAATAGACTCCTGTACAGGGCTGCAGGATTAATAAACATTAAACCAAGATCTGGCTAATGTGCCTTGAACTCCTTTGCAGACTGACCCTTGGGGGGCGTATCCTCTAAACTCAGTTCAGTTAGCACAGTGCTCAGGTAAAATATTACCTCTTAGCGGTAGTTTCCCTGCCTAGAGCAAAGTTAGCGCGGTTCTGATCCCCCTTTGGTTTAAAAACTGGCTGGATTGCTGGTAAGGAGTGTTATCCTGTTGGAATATGCATAGCACCTCCTCCACAGAAGCCATATAGTGTCAGGAATTGTGGGTGTGGTTTTCAGGGTTACTCCCTAACCTTGTGTGGGTTTTTCTCTCTCCAGATCTATCAGAAGGTCCCGAGCACAGACCCTTCTTCTAACAAGACCCAGCAGATCATCGTCTCAATCCGGACAATGAGTTTGCCCAATGGCGTCGAGGTATCCCGTAACCATTACTCCCCCATCTACCTCTCATGCGCCATGCTTCTGGCAGCACTGAGCTGGCAATATCTGAGTGCGATGTCAAAGGCATCAGAGGAGTATGTACAGGCCAGCGAGAACTGAGGGTTGGTGGAGAGCGCGAAGGTCCGTGGATGGATAACGTTGGGAACAGTTTCTTCTCTCTTCCCTGTTGGATCTGCTGCCCTGTGGGATGCCAGCTGGTGTGGGCCCTTAAAGCTGTGAATGGAATGGCAAGTCTGAAGGTGTTGGTTGGCTCGCAGTATTGTGTGTTGCAGCCACTAGCTAGCAGCTGGATTTGGCTGCTTTCACTGTTCGGATGAACACATTACAAGTAAGACTGGTTGAGACTCACTTTTCCTCTTTGTGGGAGACTGTTTTACCTGAATTCTGGCCAGGATATTTTTAAATTGCCTGTCACTTGTGATTTTTGACACTTCCCTCCTGTAAAAAGTTGCATGACGTGAGCCTTTGAATTCTCTCATGGGCTCTGTGTGTGTTCTGACCTCAGTACCTTCATTGCTCAGCAACTGAATATTTCCAGCAAGTCAGCCATCTTGGAAGCCACCATTCCCTCAGGTGGATGAAATCTTCAATTCACTGGGGATCTTACAGTACGGAGATGAGTGCATAAGTTCTAGGCCTCCCCATCCTTGTACTAAAGAATTGTGAAGAGATACTAGCCTTAAATATTAGAGCTATTGTGATATCTTGGATGTAGCTTTCCAGTGAGATCACTTTGTACAGTTTAGAGCTCAGATGCTGAAAGATGTGCTCTGTCTTCTGAAAGCCGAGTAGATGGCAGTACACGCCAGGCTTATTTCTCAGCAAAAGTTAAGGCGGGGAATGTGTGGGGGCAGGCTGGATGATGACTGCTAAGTCTGGTAGGATACAGCTGTACTGCTAGTGAGTAACAAGCCATCCAATGAGGGTCTTGAGATATAAAAGGTAGCTCCTGATCCATCCCTTGGGGATGGGTTTTCCCCATCAAGCCATGCAGTGAGGGTCCCCTTGCCCCTGCCTGGGCAAAGGAGGTGCACTGTAATAAGGGACTACAGCTGTGGTAGTGAGAGTGGGAGGCAGAAAAGCTGTAAGGGAGCCAAGGAGGCTGGCCTTGAGTCAGCAAACCTGCCTGACCTGGAGAGAACAAGGGGAATGTTGGAGTCTTTCCCCCCCTGGTCCCTCGCCTGTATTTGTGCCCTCACCCAGGCTGACAGTATGGCCTAGAGTATCCTCTTTGGAGTGGTAACTAATCGGCTCTGGAAGGAGGGTGATTGCATACCTGCTCCCCGTGCATTCAAACTTCCTTTGGAAACATGACTCTCATGGCATGTCACTATTTTCTGTGGCTAAAGTAGTGTTCCTTTCACCCATGCCCTCTTTGGGGTGCGCAGATACAGCCTACAGGACTATCAGCAATAAAGGTACACACCATGCTGGCTTTGACACCTTGTGGCTGTGTCCTTCGGGACACTGGCTGTTCAGATGAAGTAGTCTACAGTGAATACTGTTATCTGTGCTAGTTGTCGATTGCTTCCAGCTCCTGTAAAACTCAAAGTGCCTGTGCTGGTGACAAGAATGGAAATTCTTCAGACTGAGACTTAGGGGCTGCTTTCAGCTGCACTGGCAGAGTTCTGCTTACAGCAGCTCTGAACTTAGCCTTGTCCTGCCAATTTCAGCAGGTGGCAGGCTTCACACATCTGTCTTGAAGAACCTTCATGAAGAAAACAGACACTTGTCTCTCTAGACTCAAGAAAATCCTCCAACCAGCTCTGAAACAGACTTTTAAAGGCTCTTCCTACGATGACTGTAGAAGTAGTAGGGCTGGCACCAGGAAGTCTGTTTAAAAGCAGGTGGGTTGGCCATGTTCGCTTTCAGTTCAGAGGGGACGGGTGTCTTCAATATTAACCCTCCCCCCCATTCGTCTTTTAGCTAGCACAGCTCAAGTTTTAAAGCAGTGTCTTTGAATAGAGGTAAATGTGTTTAAGGAAGACAGGTGCTTGCTGCTGCTCTAACTCACCCCACCTACTGTTACATTGTGGACTACTGTGCTATGAGTGACTCCCCTGCTTTTCATTAACATCTAGTGGAGTACGGCCCTGGAGGAGAGGGCTGAGGAGCTGCTATTAGTGCTGTTATGGGAAGCAACTCTCTCCCTGTTAAACCTTCTGTTCTCCAAAGCAAGCTTGATGTGGCTGCTTTTAAACAGCAGCAGCTGGAGCTGTAGATGTGCACCCCTTGTGGGAAAGGTAACTGAAGTTTAAGAGTTGGGATCTCTACCAGGAACTGTCTCGTGGTTGGGTGTAAGACCAGTACTGCACTACAGTGCTATTACGTGGCAAGCTCTACTCCATGGTGATCCGTGTACATACTTAAGGTAATTCAATGTTGATGCGAATATTATTGTTTTGCTCTTTATGTAGAGAGGTCTGGGCTTAAGTTCTCAGCTTCCCTTAACAATAAACCAGTGAGGCCTATTGTGAACTCGCTCCTGTTACTGCCTCCAAGAACACAGTACAAGAGCTTGGAGAAATCTTTTATTGGCACAACTGTTCCATTCAGCTACACTGAAGCCATGTTACTAGTGGATAAGTGATTACAACAGAAGTTAGAGTCTATATTTAAACACAAAATGCAGGTGATTCAGTGTTACTCACTGCAGGAGCAGGGCCTTGCTTCAGTAAGCAAAACCTGCCCTGTGCTTTAAACAACACCCAGGCTCTTCCACCTTGTTACACTAGCAGCAGTTAACTGAATTTGTGCCACCACCTCCCACCGCTCTTCCTACATCCATCTCCTTTTCCCCTCCTCTCCTCAGCTAAAATGTTTGAAATAAGGAATCCTGTTGCTAAAACTCAACTAATAAGATGGTTGTGTGCAAAAAAAGCTAGATTATCAGTCATCGCAAGCATGTGAAGTGAGTTAAGAAATTAGGGCTGGTCTACACAGGCAAGTAGCACCACAGGTGTGTAATTTCTAAAGCATTTAACATGTGTGTGTGTGTTGGTCCATGTAGACCCTGCTGGTGCATGCTCAAGGTGCCCCATGGCACTTTAACCTAGTTCCATTTCTAGGTTAGTACACTTTAGAAGACTCCCCCCTGTAGTGTGCATTCCCCTACCATACAGACAAGCCTTTAGAGTCATACAGAACCCTCTTCCCCTACCCAGCCTGCATTCAAATTTGGAGTCACTAAAGTACCATAGGACAGAATTGCCATTGCAGTCAGCCTACTGCCCAAAGGCTGCTTCTAACCCATCTGCTGAACCACAGTCTGAGATAAGCATCTGCCTGGAAGAAGAGAGGTGGCAACCCTGCCCAATTTATCTTATCTGCAAGCCCCACAGTGACCTTCATTTGAACACCACAGTTGCTTTAGTTCAGTTAGATGTTCTTAGCATCCATGTGCCCGTGTAACAGGCTGGTTGATCACATCACCCACCAGACCTGTAACCCCTGAGCTGTAATAAATGGTTGAGGAGCCAAGTGGTTTATTTAAAAAAAAAAACAACTAAACAGCAGAGGAAGATATTTATGAAAAGCTTAAGTTGTGGAAGAGCCGCCTTCTACTCCCTACAGAGCCAGCCCCTGTCAGTATTGTGTCATTAATAGGCTCTCTCCCCCCCCCCACTCAGGAAACAAGGTTAGCAAATAAACCTGGGCATGTGTTTTCAGAAGTGCATGTGCAATGTTTACAACCTCGACAAGGGTTTGCACATACCCACTTCTGAGCAGCTAGGTCGCTGGGCACACGGCCGTGCGGAAGTCAAACTTGGGGACAGCAGCCAGCAAGGCTGCTGCTGCAGTAGCAATGTGTCATCAGAGATGGAAGAGACCCCCTAGGTCATCCAGACCATGCAGGTACTTTGGCCTATCCTGTTGTGTTTCCAAAAGGAAGTGATTGCTTCACCCAAGCTTGGACGAGAGGGTTCACTGAACTAGGCTGGTAAAAGCCAGAGTTTCTCAGTCACCCCACTATTGTGGTGAGTGATTAGCTATGTCACTACTAGCTCAGTCCTTTGAGAAGGGAATGCTTGTGCGTAGCGATGCCACACAAACTGGCTTGGGAGCGGAGAGCTCCAGTAGAAAAGGCAGCTAGCGCATCGATACAGAAACCACCTCCTTCATCCCCATCCCACAACTAAACAAGATAAAAGGCTTTAAAATAAGTAGCTTCAACCATAGTCTTAAGAGTGCAGGCTCTGTGCCCAGCCTGCTCCTGGATAGAAGAATCAGAGGCGTGATTATTTGTAGTTTGATCTCTTCAGTTGCACCCAAGCCAGGGGGTTAGATCCTCTTCCAGTACAGTTCTGTTTTGGGGATGCCAGCAACTATCTCTGATTCAATTCCGCAGTGGTCCTGCCCTCGGAGGATTTTAAAGAAACCTGGAGAGGTTTTAAAAAGAGAGTCACTAATCCCACATGGGAGAGGAAAAAAAAAAAGTCACTCAACCTAGGGCATTGTTACTTTCCAGACTGGCATCAAACACTCCCTGTGGCATGATGGCTCGAGTTCCTTCTAGGCATGAGAGGCCCAGGCACTCCTCTAGACTTGTTAGAGGATATATGCTCAGTCACTGCACTTCTGCTGAGGCTCCCTGTTACACCCAATTACAACATCTGTGTAAATACTCGGTCAGCTCCCCAGGTCAGGCCAGGCCCTTTTATTATGCTTATGAGGGCCATAGAGTGCCTCAACCAATGGATTTATCCCCTCCCCACCCCTGGAGGGAGCTCAGGCACAGGGTAGAGAATGACTTGGCCCAGGATCACACAGGGAGTTTGGCTAAGCCAGGAACTGAACCTATGAACCCCCTGCCCCGTGAACTACCCACTACACCACCCTTCCCTTCCCCAGCAGAGTTGCTTCAGCCACTGTTTCTCCTCTCTGCTGTCAAGTCACACAATGAAGGGCATGAAGGCTACTGATCAGCTACTTCTATCTCATCTCGCCCCCTGGTCTGAAGCCATGGGGCAGGTAAGACTCACCAAAACCCAAACCCAAGGGACTTCCCATGGGTCCAAAATGCCACTGGGAGTGACTTCCTAGCTGACTGTGGGCAGGTCCCTTTCTGTCTCAGTTCCCCCTCAGAGTGGAGAAGGCTTCCCTGTTTCAAAGGGGTGTTGCGAGAACAGATGGGAGATGCTCTGAGCACCAGGGTGAGGAAAAGCCTACACAGGCAGGCTCAGTCAGTATCTGGAGAGCCCTGCCAGAGACACCCAATCACCCATGTCCTACAGGGTCATACAACCAGATCAGCAGCACCGCATGAAACGCCCACTGCACAAGTTCACGGACTGTGCAGGGTTTAGCTCCAGGCTCTACGAGCTAGGTCAGTACTTTCCTGCTAAACAAACAGAATTTGGCTATTCCTACCCAGCCTGCTAGAAGGCAGAGAGGATCTTCTCTAAACTCCTGCTTCCTAGGAGAGCTCCAGTTATACAGGTCTCTCTCATCTTACGCTGGGGTTACGTTCCGCGGTCAGCGCGTAAAGCGAAAACCGCGTATAGTCAACATTACATTGAGTGTAATGGCGGGCGGAATCGCCCGCACTACAGAAACAGTATTTAAATTGTTATTTTTCTCTTTTGTTTTTTCCTTGTTTTTGCCGACCGCCTAAAGCTGAAATCGCACATGTTAAATGCGCCTAAGATGCGACAGACCTGTACCATGGTTTAAAGATAGGGAGATTAACCCTCTAGAAAGAAAAACAAATCCACCGTTCTGGTCTGCTCCAAAGTACATCCCCGGCTGCTTACCATTGTCACCCCAGTCAGTGTTCCAGGAGTTTGCAGCCAGCCAGTAGGGGGTGCCATTTTCTACACCCCAGCCAAGGATTCGGATAGCATGGCCACCAACCTCTCCTCCAGAGACATGCCGGTAAACGCCTGCAGGGGGTGATATGAAATGAGAAGATCCTAGTCAAGGGCCCCAGTTTTCCTACCATGGACTCCACTTAGGGGGACTTAAACTAATGAAATGACATCAATTCTATTTCAATTTCTTATGGTATCGGAGCACCAAGAGATGAAGAAAGTACAAATGAGGGGGAAGATTTTTTTTTTTTTTTTTTTTAAACCAATTTACATTTAACTTCAGAAACCAACGAACATTTTTGGGAAAGGCAATCTTAATTCAAACACACACCTGAAGTTATGAAAGTTCTCTCACTATACAAAACCAGAGATGACTTTCCTAGTATTGCCAAACTCCAGAAAGGCCTTAGGGCTTTTTGTGTTCTTTACACACTGCACAGCCAAGTCTCAAAGAAAGCAGCAGCAAACACTCAATCCATGTTCGAAGATGGCTGAGGGAGAGGAGTGCGTGAGTGGGGAAGAATTATTCTAAAGAGGCAGCGGTGTTGGTGAACTGGGAGTCATGATCTCAGTGCCCACTTTGGGCACTAACTCACTGGGTGCCCTTAATAGAATCATAGAATCTCAGGGTTGGAAGGGACCTCAGGAGGTCATCTAGTCCAACCCCCTGCTCAAAGCAGGACCAAACCCAACTAAATCAGCCCAGCCAGGGCTTTGTCAAGCCTGACCTTAAAAACCTAAGGAAGGAGATTCCACTACCTCCCTAGGTAACCCATTCCAGTTCTTCACCACCCTACTAGTGAAAAAGTTTTTCCTAATGTCCAACCTAAACCTCCCCCTCTGCAACTTGAGACCATTACTCCTTGTTCTGTCATCTTCTATCACTGAGAACAGTCTAGATCCATCCTCTTTGGAACCCCCTTTCAGGTAGTTGAAAGCAGCTATCAAATCGCCCCTCATTCTTCTCTTCTGCAGACTAAACAATCCCAGTTCCCTCAGCCTCTCCTCTAAGTCATGTGCTCCAGCCCCCTAATCATTTTTGTTGCCCTCCGCTGGACTCTCTCCAATTTATCCACAAGAATTTAATTATGGAGATATACCTATCTCATAGAACTGGAAGGGACCCTGAAAGGTCATCAAGTCCAGCCAGCCCCCTGCCTTCACTAGCAGGACCAAGTACTGATTTTTGCCCCAGATTCCCTAAGTGGCCCCCTCAAGGATTGAACTCACAACCCTGGGTTTAGGAGGCCAATGCTCAAACCACTGAGCTATCCCTCCCCCCTTAGGCAAGGCACTTGGTCACTCTTTTGAAGATACTGACCTGTTTTGGGTGCCTGACTTGGGCCTGGTTTTCAGAGGTGCCAAGCATCCATGACTCCCATATGGATCAGCAGAAGCTATGTCTGAAAGCCTCTGGAAGCTGTGCCCAAGTTCTCACGTTAGGCACTCAAAAATCAAAGGCTGCCCTTTAAAATTTGGCTAAACCTCTGCCTGAGTTTCCCCAAATACATGATAAACTACAATGAGGGGGGCCAGGCATGTACCCAAACATAATATGTGCCTTACCCTGTGTGAAGTGTCTCACTTGCCCAGCATGTTGATTTTAAAGGCCAAGAGGGTGCTTGTGATCAGTCTGACATTCCTCCTAACGCAACTCAAAGAACTTCACCCAGCGACGCCCACCCCCTCTGTCCGTGAAGCATTTGCTCAGCTAACACGCCAAGGCCTGGTTGTAATGCTTACCAGACTTGTACATGAGGAAGTCCTCGTACACAGCAAATGCTCCCTCTACTGGGCCATTCTTGTAGATCTCAGCCTTTATCTCCTCCTCGCTGCGAGGGACGTTGTAAGATGTAGCTCCTGCAGAGCAGAAGCAGATATACCTCAGCAGAAGTTGTGGGCACCTACGTCAACCCACCCAGACCCAGTGCAAGCTGCAGCGGTTAGTCTCTGGTATCTTCACTGGGAGCCAGTCTGCTCGGAGGTCCATGCGGGACCCTGCCATTGAGGGGTGAGTGTACTCCTGGGCACTGGAGGATGTGAAATTAGAAGCCACTAATTGACTTTGCTCCCAGTCAAAAACAACACAAAAGAGGACAATAGTCAAACTGGTTGAGCCACCTTCACCACCCCTTGTGGCAGGGGACGAGTTTCCTCCATCTTACAGATTTAACTTTCCCGCATAGTAAAGGAAAGCTGCAGTTCTGCTCTAGCAGGAGAGGGCTCATCATACAGCATCATGCCACTCTAGGTACCGATTTGCCAGTGCAGTTCACAGACACTTATGAGATGTTGGATATTGCGCTTTTTTGCAGGGATGCAGCTAGACAGAACCTCCCGCAAAACCTAGAGTGCCCAGCACAAGTGAGAGCAGAACGTGCCTCAGTCTCACCATCTGGCTAAGCCCGAGTGCAGGGACACACATGGAGAGTTCAGGGAACTTCCACTATGGGGTTCACTCTGGCACGGACTAACCTCAGCTGACAAACAACAAACCCTTTCTGTGTTTTAATCCAGCTGGGGAAGGAGGATTCAAGGCAAGAGCTCCTTGGGAATGTGAATATCCCAGGAATAGAGACCTCCCCAGAGCCAGTGGAAGTTTTGCCAGAGTGCCCTCCGTGCTGGGTTCTAGGCCTGCCCAGCACCACGGCTAGGGCACTACTGGGGCTTGGTCCGGTGCCTGCGGACGTCAGAGCCAGAGCGCAGTGCCCATGCACTCTGAATGGCTCTCCCGTGAAGGGCTCCCGTGCGGTTCCTCTTCTCTCGGCAGGGGCACGTTTTTACTGTGGTTCTAAGCACAGTCACCCATCCACCCACAGCCAGAGGGTCTCACGCTGGTCTGGGGACACTAGCTGCTGGCCCATGGGGTGCTGGCTCTGCTTGTTTCTAGCTGCTGCAGCACATTAAAAAGCAACAGCTCAAACTACACTGGACACCCAAGTGCCGCGGTTGCCAGAGGGACGTTCCACCCCTGCACAGGAAGGCCGGTGGGTGCGACACACACTTTCCATTAAGGTATCAGCCATGCTAGGGGCCAAGTACTGTTCACAACTCCCGGCGACAGGCTATGAGCCAAGGCCACGGCGCTGATCCGGCACAGGCAGGCCCTTAGGCCTTTCGGAATCTAAAGGCAAGAGAAGGGCACTGGTCTAGTGTAGGCCGGGGCAAGTGGCTTCCTCTTACCAAAGTGTTTGTCACTGTCATATGAAGGCGAGTAGCCTGCTTCACAGTGTCTGTCGCACCTCGGGGTGTCCCCTTGCTCCCCAGTGCACGAGGGTCGTGACCCATTGACGTGGTGCTCGCATGGAGGGATGGAGTATGGTCTGCAGCCTGTTGGGTTAGACAGAAGAGGTCAGACAGCTTCTCCCCCACCAACCTCTTTCAGAGGCTGCTCTCCCAGAGTGCTGCAGGGCCCCCATGTACCCCACCACTCCACAGCCCCTTGCTCCAACGCTCTCGAATCCCTAAGTGTAAAGTGATGCGGGGATATCTTCCAGAGTCCGCCTGAAACAGCTCCTTCTGCAGACACACAACCTACCCATTTATCTCAAGGTGTTAACTCTGAAACCTAATGATAAACCAAGTCACATCTGATACCTCCACTGCTGATGGATAGAAATGAACAGCCAGCAAATGCACTCCGCCCACATTCTCAAACAACCTCCTTCATGCCTCCCTAGGGCCAAGCGTCCCCAACCCAGTTACTAGCGCTTCCATCCCCTCTCCCCGATGTCTGTGTCGTCAGTACAAGAGTCTGCAGCATTATCAAACTTGACACAGGTATTAGCATGACAACTGATGTATTAGCTTTCATAATTCAAATGTTTAACACTGCTGCAGAATCCAGGGACCGTAGGAATTTAGGTCCAGTTTACCATGGGGCCTGGCAATTATGCACCACAAACCTTCCAGTGCGTGGGGAAGGGAATGACTCATGGCGACTTGCCTGTGCTACCCTAAGAGACATGGTCTCTGTTAAAGCCAAACCTTGCATCCCTACATTCCTTACATCAGAGCCAATCGTCATCTCTAAAAGACGAACGAGTAGCTGGTCCCTAGTGAGAGCTGGAGCTGCCCTGCCCTCGTTTATGAATGCTGTGGCTGTGTTGTAAGGATGCTAACCGTGTGTGTATATGCGGAGTGATTGTCTGATAATGCGAAGAGGAAGGAAGAGTGGGTGTCAGTGTGTACATGTATCCTTCCCAGTACGCTTTAAAAAACAAAACACTAGAGCCGCCTCCAACATCCTGCCGAGCTCTAACTGGCAGCAGAGCCAAGCTCCGGAATAGGAGAGAGAAAGCCTCTGGCTGCATTTAAAAGTCACTCCCTCAAGGGCAGAGGGAGAGCGCCAAACTGAACCCAGACCTTGAGGGATGAGGAGGGGTGGGAGTAAGACCAACAGGTCTAGGTAAGACAGACACTTTCTGGTTTAAAAACTCTTCTCTTATGCTTGGTTCAGTGGCTAGACAAACAATATTTGGGTTTTCAAGATAGCTGTTTCGGGTCACTGTGCTCACCATAGGTCCCAAAGGGAAGAACCACTGGGGCAAAGGGCTGCTGGGGTCACGCACAGGGGACTGCAGCCCAGGACCCTGTCTAAGAGCGGGAAGATTGTGGGATTCTACCCCAAGGAAGGAGGGGTTTGTTTCAGGGTGTGCGGGTGGGTGTTCAGACCAGAGAAGGGGTCAGAGGTGCAGCTAGCCCTGTAACCATGACACCCACACAGTCCAACTCCCCCGGTCAGCATTGACAGCCCGCATGGCTTCTGGCTTACCCATGTGGGAGCCATAGAGCCCGCCAGACACCAGGCCTTCCTCAGTCCAGTACCCCCACGCTCCAGAAGGATAGCCGCCATTACACCTGCAAGAACCACCACGGGCATGTCAGTCACAAATCCTAGGCACGGCCCTTAGCTCAGCGCTCAGCTTTGGGTGAAGGGGTCTGGCACAGCCAGAGGGCCGCTTTCGACACAAGCCAGTTCATCTAGCGACACTCGAGCACACGCACTAGAGAATTCAGATGCTCAGTGAGTATGGAAGCGGATCGCTGATGGTCAGGCTCCCGTTACACTAGAACTGTTACCGCTTGGAGTAGCCAGGTGGGTGAGAGGGTTATTCCGAGCTGTTTTGCCTCTCTAGATCTCAGTGCTTAAGGAGGGTAGCAATACATAGCTCCTCTTTACAGATGGGGAAACTGAGGCACGGAGGTGCAGGGACTTGCTCAGGGCCCCGCAGCAGGCTAGTGGCAGAGCTGAGGACAGAGCCTAGGTCTCCCAAGTCCCAGTCAGTACTCTGGCCACTGCCTGCTCTTCGGTTACAAGCAGCATTTGCAGCCTGTGTCACCTTTTCATCAGCTGCTTTGCACGCCTCTGCCCCCAAGGAACACCGTTCCCACTCAACTGAAGGTTAACTGGAACTCGGCATGCCCAAGGCCATACAGCCAGCAGCGGCAGGAAGAGAACCCAGGAATCCTGACTCCCAAGCTCCTGGTCTAACAGGCAGGGCCTACTCTGCACTCTCCAAGTGTAACTCTTCAGTTTGTGCGTGACGTGAGACAGGGAAATACAGCAACATTGGGGTTAGCACAGGGCCCAGGTGGTCACAGACCCCGATCCTGCAGACACTTCCGTACATGCTTAACTCAAAGAACATGAGCGGTCCCCCTGCAGCGAAAGGGAGTCCACACGTGCTCACAGCTAAGACCAGGCATAATCTGCTTGCTAGTCAAGGCTTTACACTAACTCCCTCTCATGCAGGATCTTCCACCAGCCAGGCAAAGGGGAAGCTAATCTGACACCCTGGAGTTTGCACGATTTAATATTTCTGCCAACGTTCCAGTTTGGAGAGGAGTCACAGAAAAGCGTGGCTGTAACACTGAAGCCAACTCAAAGGGGAGGGCATAAACTCATTCCATTTCTGTCGAAGCCTCAATTTAGGGAGATGGCCTGGAGGTCGCAAGTTAGATCTAGGACTTTACGCAGCGGTAAGATCTGCAATGAACAGCACTAAGATGGATCAAAAAGATGGGAGTCTTTTTCAATACCGCATTCTTCCAAGGTTCTAATAACCTTGCCACTTGGCAAGTCAGGCTACAGCTGGTGTGAAATCCCCCTGCGTGCCTGCTTACATGTCAGTACAACACAGAAAGGAGAAGGAACGGCGCTGGGACACTAGGGCCAATGGGTCGACACAGTTCAGAGGCACAGTGAGTACCAGAGGATGGAAGGGAGCTAGTCGAGCCGGAACATTGCAGAGGTGCGGGGTTTGAGCTGTTTAAGCTGCAGGGAGCACACATCCAACCACCACGGAGGTTTTGCTGCCATTAGTTTCCCCTCGAACCCAGAGAGATGCCTGATGAGCATTACCAAAGGTCCTCAGCAGCAGAGCCCGTAGGAACCCCACCACAGAGCGGAGAACACAAGGTCTCCCTTTTACGCCCTAGGCGCTACCCAAAACATTCATATTTATTGATCCTAGACTGGAAAGTCAGGGTGGTCAGTGCAGTGCATGGTCTGGCTCACTGGTTTATATTCTGGGCTGGCACAGAGGTCCTGCTAGCTATTTCTTTGAAGCATGAGAATCGCTCACCCCATCCCACACTTGAAGCCACAACAAGACAGCAGATCTTCCGCCGAGATTTCCACGTTTATCTTGCCGTTGGTGTGCACGCAGACTCTGTCCGAAATGGCCTCCACCGCACCAAACGCCTACAAAACACAAGAAGGAAGAGCATCACGCACCCTCCAAGGGGAGGGGAGGGGCTGGGGTGTTTGCTACCAAGGAGACACACAACTGGACCACGCACTAAGGTGGCTCCAGCCCCAAGGGAATTTGTTCTGACTGTGGTGATTGCTGGCTGGGCCGGAGGGGCGTGTGGGCAAGGCTGCACATATTGGGCTGATGGACATTTCAGCCAATCTGCAAATAGAGCCCTGTGTCTTTAGAGAGCCAAATGCAGGTGGTTGGTAGGTTCAACTACTAGGTAATAGCAGCACTGTCCCCCTCCTCGACAGGTGGACCACGGATCACTGCGCAGCGCTACTCTAAGCTGGAGATTTTATCAGTTTGTGTCCCAGTCCAGTCGTTTGGAGAGAGAGAAATGCTACCGCAGCCCACGGAGGCTTGGATTCTCTTGGAAATATAAGGCAGCATAGATCACACACACACTCACCTCCCACTACACAGACTGACAGGTCCCCCCTCCTTCTTTTGTGAGACATGAGACCTTGCACCCCAATGGTTATGCCATGGGTTGAGACAGCTTCTCTGCAGTTTAATGGCAAACCCACACATCCCTGGAGTCATTCTGAGCAGCAAGTTCTGTGCATGCAGAGCTAATTAAGCCACCAGAAACAGTAGCAGTGAAGCTGCGGTCGCACAGGCGGTGGCCCGAGCTAGCCCAGGACTCGGAGTGGCAAGCCCATGCCGCTCCAGCTTTACTGCTATTGTTACTGGAGCTAGCTTTGATCTCGCTCGTTCAGGTACCTCGACACTCCTGTAACCACAGCTGATTGAAGGGTAGACCGACCCTTGAGCAGCATGATCCTCTTACCCAGCAAGAGCCACAGGAGCCCTGGTCTCGGATCTCGTTAATGGTTGGACAATTTGGCCACTGTTCCCGGGAGTCAAAGCTGTCCGGCAAGTTCATGTCTCCAGCAAACGCTGCCCTGTAATGGAAGGCAGCCGTCCAGGTTACATGGAGGATTAATGTCGTAAGACCAAGTTAACAGAAATTGACGTTTCTACACGGACTCTCTTTAGAAGAGACCCAAGACAAACGTCTCAATGTTGAGACGTTAGATACCCAATAAGTAGGTGGGTTCAGGGTAGAGCAGACCCCACCACACTGCTCTGAGCCCAGAGCAGAGGTACGGTGCAGGGGGATGAGGAAAGTTGTAGGTGTTTCCTGGCCTGGAAACCCCTCTCCTATCCCACCCTTCAAAAGAGCCCCAAGTGTTACACTCTACAGTACAGCAGAGCCCCGTTTATCCGATCTAGTTGGGACCGGGGCCAGATCAGATAACCAAAAACTCTGATAATTCAGAGAATGGGAAGTGCAAGGCTGCAGCGCCATCTAGCGGCCACAGTTGAGATGGCCCACTTCCGGACCTGCGTGCGCTGGTTTTTCGGTCAATACAGAGAGCAGGATGGTCGGATAAATGGGGTTTTACTGTAGTTTGATTCACAGATTCAGGCCAGAAGGGTCCACTGCACTTCTCATCTGGCCTCCTGCAAAATAAGGCTGGAAAATTCCACCACGCGATTCCCGCATCCAGCCCATTACTTCCAGCTGAGCTAGATGGACATTGGCTGTGTAAAGATAAGCAGGGTTCCGAAAGCGCAGGATTGGGTGTCAGGTCTGGGTTCCATTCCCAGCACTTCCAAACTTCCGGTAGGATGCTGGACGAGTCACTTCGCTTCAGTTCTCCCCCGACCCCATGTCTGTAAGATACAGGGTGGTGTCTGGGAGCGCAGCACAGATCTTCGGATGAAGGAGCTATCGAAGCACACTGCGTTATTAAGAGACGGGTGCAGGAAAGGGCAAGGAAAGGTGTGGAGGCGGGGACAGAGAAGGACGGTCCAAAGTTGGCCCCAAGTTTGAGTTTCACACCTCCTCAAAAACACACTAAACGCTGGCAACTCACAAGTGGGCATTAGCCAAGTTCTGGAGGGATTTCCGTTCAGTACCCCAGCAAGGGATCTCCACAACACTAGGCTCTTGTGCAGGGAAAGGCTGGCAGAGGTACGGTGGAGGGGGAAGAGGAGGATTTGAAGCGTTTTAGGTGTTTCCTGGCCTGGAAACACCTCTCCCCTCCAACCCTTCAAAAGAGCCCCAAGTGTTACACCCCACAACACTCACCTCACTGGCAGTTTGGGCCCATGCAGGAACGTGCCACACAGTTTCTTCACATAACTCATGTCAGTATTGTGGAAATTGTGCCCAGCCTGGGGGGAGAGAGAGGGATGAACCCCAAGACCTGCACCAGCAGTGAGCATCACCAGGCCCTTTCCAAAGAGGAACGCCAAAGCATTTTCAGGGGCAACGCCTGCCCCTTAGAGCCTCCCTCTGCCCATTCTTGTGGGTTTTAGAGTCACAATTGCCAAGTTTCTGAAGTGACTTTCCCAAGAGCACCCAGTGGGAGAGCCAAGAATAGAACCCACGGCTCTCAGGTCCTCTACTCCAGTGCTCTACGTTATTCACGTAGCTGAAGTTGCGTAACTTAGATCAATCCCCCCCACCCAGTGTAGACCAGAACTGAGTGTTTAATAGCCCCCCCGAGTACAGCAGGTCACATACAACCAACCGTCATGCATAGACACCCCCATTCTGCATTTCAAGGTTGGGCTAGCCAGGATTCCTCTGAAGGAGGAAAAGTGCTCTTTGCTGACGGCCGTATCAGCGGCAACCACCATCTCCTTCATTCCCAAACATGCTTTGGCCTGGTCGACATAGCTACGGTGCTCAGAGGTGTGAAAAATCCACCCTTCCTGAGCGCCAAAGCTATGGGGTTAGGTCAGACACAGCTAGGTCCCGTCGACTAGCTACCATCGCTCGGAGAGTGGTGTTTCTACAGCGATGGAAAACCCAGTTCCCTTGGTATAGACTGTGTCTGCACTACAGGGTTATGCCAGCATAGCTACAGTGCCCAAACTACGCTGCTGTAGTCTCTGTAGCGTAGACATGGCCTTACACGTGAGGTTAAACCCATAGCCAGTATTGTTACTGGGAGTATGGAGACTATATGGGCCCCATGGGCAGCAGCAGCTCAGTCGGTGGGTAAGAGCCATTGCGAGCTCTGGGTTATCGTCCTAGCCCACACGGTCCTTCAGCGTCCAGATACATGCAGGTATTTTACGCCGGCAGTAAGTGATTTTGGCCCAAGCTATGGGAAACGGTGCAGCAGCATACAAGGCTACCCGGTGTGTATAAAGCAGCATCCAGGCTGGGTTAACAGGATGCAGGTTTACATGTAATCATTATACCTAGCTCTTAGATAGCGCTTTTCACTAGCAGGTCTCAAAGCACTTCACACAGGAGGTCAGTATCATTTCCCCATCGGTACAATGGGGATAATGAAGGCAGATCAGTGAAGTGACTTTCCCAAGATCACCCAGTGGGAGAGCCAGGAATAGAACCCAAGTCTCTCAGGTCCCCTACTCCAGTGCTCTATCCACCAGGCCACACAGCCTCCCAAAGGCCACTGGATTTCAGGACAGTGACCAAGAGTAGTTACCATCTGCCATCACACCCACCACCTTTGGCTACGACTGCATCAAATCTTATAAGCCAAGAACACAGAGGCCTGGTCAGCGTTTGGCTGAGTGACTTTCACAGACGACCCAGGTGCTGCAGGCAGTGGGGCTGGCAGTTCAGCGAGCCAGTGCTCTAACACGGCGAAAGGAGGCACCGCGCTGCTCCCAGGATGGGAATTCTCAAGCTGCGCCCACGTGCTTAAAGCCCCCCTTCCCCTTAATATACATCAGACCAGGACAAATGCCAGGTGCGCTATTAACATCCTGTTTACCTAACTGGCCCTGCCAGCAGGACGTTCATTATAGGATTCGTCACTTCCTGCTTACTTTGCTGTGGGGCTGTTGAACAGCTGACACAGATCTGTGTTTCTTACACAGTTTGCAAAGTGCTTTGAGATCTTCTGCAAGGAAGAGGTGCTACGTGAAAACATACATTAATGGCTGCGTAGTGACCTATGCGAGAGGATTTCTGATCCCAGTGAACAACTGCCAGCAAAATCCAGCCATGGCAGGCAACCTTAGGAGAGGCAAAGTTTGCCTAGACACAGCTATCCTGGCTGTGTGAGGTGGTCCCTCGGAGTCAGGGCTGGAACATGCTTGTGGGGCAGTAATCCCATCCATCCAGGCAGGCACTACCACTGCACTGGGCCACTGCTCTCCATCGGCAACCTGGCCACAGGCCCCAAGCGCACAGGAGGAAAAGCACCGCTACTCACCTGCCATGTAGTGTTGAGTTTGTTGATGTAGTTGACCAAATCGTTCGAGAGGGGAGCAAAGTAGGGGACGCTGCGGGCACTCACGAGGGTCACCAGGACACACAGGGCAGACACAGACTGCCACATCTTGGCCACAAAGCAGTACTCGTCACCTGGAAAGAGATCCACACATCAATCCACGCACTGTATCTGCCTAGAGGCACAGCTAACCCCTTCCTAACTGGCATTCTTCCTGGCAAGGACTCATAGAAACAGATGCCAGCTATTGTTAGGCAGAGCCTGTCACGTGATTACAAGCAGAGTAACACTACATACGCCAAGTGAGCAGAGAAGGATATTGTAGGGAGGGGGCTGTGCTGCTTTGTTAGATTCACAGTACCTCCCTGGTTGCCAGAAGGATCACATGCAGAGACCTCCAGAATTGCACCCATTCATTCCTCTTCCCTGCCAACAACTTAAATAAAACTCAGTGCAAAGCTATTCATTTGTTCTATATAATGCCAAAAGATCTTTGTGAAAGGACTGTCCCCCTGTTTTCAAGGCAAATTAGTTAACAGGAACTACCCCCCTCCCCAATTTCTTCCCCCGCCCCCCCACCCCAAACGTCAATCCAAACTGCAGCCCAAAGTGCTCATGGCAAATCAGTAGGTGGCACTCTCCCCTTTGAATCAGTGCCCCAGCAGGATGGGTAAGGGTGCACTGTACTGCTGGAGATGGCCTGAGTCCTGACATTTTGTCAGCATGGCCCTGCCACACGGGGGAATTTTAGCAGCAGCGGGAATCTTTTGCTAAAACCCCCCTAGCACAGACAGGATTTAAAGGCCTTCTCATGAGAGATAGGGAGTCAACCTCTGTGCGTCTTAGGAAGCTCGAGCTCAGGAAATTCCATTGTGCTTACCCAGAATTCCCTTCCCCCCCAAGCAACTTTTAATGAACTACATTCTTCTTTGCCTCCTGTGTAGCATTGCTGTGCATTGGTGAACCTTCTTCTGTTCCACCCCAGAGGGAGCTGCAGTAATCCCAGCTTGGCCTTTTTGGTACCTCACAGGGGTATAAGCAATGCAGAAAAGCTACACCTAACTCCAGGAGAGAGGACAGACAGCGGAGATCATCTCAGACCATGTAGCAACCTTCCCCCAGGTCAGGAAAGGGCATGGCTGATGTAACCCACATGTGCCCAGTGTGGAACGCCGCTGCTCTCTAGTGACAACTGAGTCACAGATAAAGGTTGACGAGCCTTGACTAAGAGCTGGGTTTTTGAGCATGGGCAACAGAAGCTTACGCTTTAAGATGCAGAGGTAACCCCTGCTAGCCACCAACCCAGGGGCACATTGATAAGATGGACATAGTGATCAGCCCCCCCATTATGGATGGATCAGACCGGCCTTGGACAGGGACTCAGAGGTCTGTCACTTTTTTACCACTCTGGCAATACTTTTCTAGCGCGTCAGGCTGGTAAAGTGCAGGCAGCCGGCGAAAGCAAATTCATCCAGGCACTTCAACTGGTTTGCACACAAACACCAAAGCCAGGTATACACTGAAGCTTCCAATTTCAGAAGTGATTCAGGAGCCGACTTTTAATGAGTCGATGCAACTCGAAAACGAAACGTAGGCTCTTAAATCACCCGGGCATTTTTCTAATACAGACAAAAGGTCCAATTTTCAAAAGTTTGCTTTTAAAGACGGCTCTGGTTACATTCATGCAACTTTTCCAATATAGATAAGGCTCCAGATACTCCATGGCTTGGGTCAGGGGATTTAACTGGCTTAAAACAGAACAAAAATATTCTCCATTTTACTTTTCCTCTTTGCAGTGGAGACAAGTGACCTGTATCTTCTCTTTATGGCTTTTTGGTACAACAGAACTTCTGCAAAGCCCCATTCTGAACTCCATCCCAGGGCAGTTAGCAGCGGCTATCGATTCAGTTATGCCCGAGGTCCTAAGAGAATGCATACCAACTACTCTCCCATTCATCCACCCTTCAGGATGGGAAAGGGTACCAAAGGTGTCAAACCCATGAAGTGACTTCTAACAGGGTAAGCACCAGTTCCTTGCTGAAACACAGAGTGCCGGACTTGAGGTCCCATGTAGTCAGTGGAAATACTCCATCTTCAAATGGGCTTTGAACCAGGCTTTAGAGAGTCAGCTATGCTGGGCCAGAACCCCCGTTTGCCGAGCTGTTCGGCAAACCCCGTTCCTGGCCCAGGGAAATACACCTCAAGCCATGTGAGAGCCATTTTAACGAGGGATGAAGAGAGACCGCCAAGCGTAGTTCCTCATCCGCTAGAGGCCAGATTCCCATCCCAACCACACAGCAGATTATCCCAGCCTGAACATGCGTCGAGCCCCGTAACTATACACGGCCCTGCACAGACGACAATCAGAAAGCTCTTTGCGGCAAGTATTAAGCATAAGGTTGCGTCCACATGGCAATCGCACACCCACAGCTAGCCCGGGCCAGCTGACTTGGACTCATGGGGCTCAGGCTATGAGGCGGTTTACCTGCAGTGTAGACATTTAGGATCAGGTTGCAGCTCGGTTGGATCCTCCCACCTCATGGTGTCCTAGACCCCAGGCTCAAGTCCAAACGTCTACACTGCAATTCAACAGCCCCTTAGCCCGAGCCAGTTGGCATGGGCCAGCTGCAGGTTTTTAATCGTGGTGTAGACACACCCTCAGTGGCCTGCCAAGTACCCAGTGCCAGTAGCTTTAGCGGTGCTGATGGAGTCCTTTATGCAGAGATCGATTCAAATGAAGGGCACTCACTGACCATCGGCTACCTCCTCCCACTCAGAGCTAAGTTTCCAGACACTTGCCAGCAGGAGCGTCCTGCTTTCTGTCAAAGACGGATCGTTGTGCAGAGCACATCTCTGGGTGATCTTTACTGCTAACGTCATTCTGGCCATTTCCAGAGTTTGCATGTACTTTTTTCTTTGAGAGGGGAAACCACAAGAACTCCCCTGGAAGAAAAGTGTCTGACCTTGCAAATGTTATTTCTTTTTAACCTAACCCTTCTTATATCAGCACTTTCAGTGGGACACAACTTGAAATCTAGGCACCATTTCACAAAAAGTTAGTAGTTTCAGATGCTGCCCCCAGATCCTCTTCTAGTTTGGGGGTTTTAGTCACATTTTCCTGTACGGTTAAGATTTTTCTCTTCCCTGTTGGTTTGTGAGAAGACCTACACAAATAGGGGAAACTGACTAACATGGCAGGGGGGAGGGGATGGACTGTGAAACTGACAATACACAAAACACTGTCAAACTCACAAATATTGACAAGAGAAAAAATATTATATTTTCCGCTAGTCACTTTTAGCTCTTGGGAGTTACTTGTAGGAATATTTCAAACACTAGTGTGATTTTTAAACTGTAAACATCCTCTAATTACACATGGCAACCTGATAAACACATAGGCTAGCCCAGGGGTTGGCAACTTTTCAGAAGTGCTGTGCCGAGTCTTCATTTATTTACTCTAATTTAAGGTTTCGCGTGCCAGTAGTACATTTTAATGTTTTTAGAAGGTCTCTGTCTATAATATATAACTAAACTATTGTTGTATGTAAAGTAAATAAGGTTTTTAAAATGTTTAAGAAGCTTCATTTAAAGTTAAATTAAAATGCAGAGCCCCCCGGAATGGTGGCCAGGACCCGGGCAGCGTGAGTGCCACTGAAAATCAGCCCGTGTGCCGCCTTTGGCATGCGTGCCATAGGTTGCCAACCCCTGGACTAGCCTGTACTGGCCCTACCCAATGCCCAGAAAGGAGAACTCCTCATCATCCCCTTTTAGATTATGCTGCAGGGGAGAGACGTGCAGGAATTCTACACCCATCCATAGCTCCCAGTAGCCATTAAAGGTGCAACACTTACTTAATTACATCCCCTGCCACCTCCCAGAAAGCCTCCTTATACAAAAAGAGTCAAGCCACTGACAGTGACAGGTGGATACTTTGGCCAAATCTTTAATAGATTTCTTAGACGCTATTTCCCAAACCGTAAGCTTCCATTACCTTAGATCCAAGGTCACCTGACTACAGAGCCCACCAATGCCAACTATAACAAGCACAAGTCATTCAATGGCTCATCTACACTGTACTTTCCAAATCCTTCTCTACTTCAACCACCTCCCCCTTCCACCATTCCAGCCTGCAGAGGTAGAGTTGGCCATTGTATAACTAGACTATCCCGTAGCTATTGCATTCAGCATCACTCGCTAGTGAGACACAGGGCTCATTTCTCCCCACCTCCGCTCACCGTTGGGCAAGGGGGGTCAGAAGGCACCGAGAGGAAGCTGCCTCACATGCTAGATCTGCTGCTGCTGCCAACAGAATGGATAAGCATTTGACTGCTTTTATTTTTAGCAGAAACATTCAGCAAGCCAGCAATAATGTCATTAGGTTTCAGAGTCAACACCTGGGCTGAATATAGGTGTGTTAAGGGCTCAATTCACAAATACCCTGTGCCTCAAGTAGTCATTTGTGTCAGTGGAAAGCTTGCATAACTCACTATCAAGTCGTTTTACACTCACTCACCACTGACGTATGTGGCTAGGCCACACAGGGTAACGCTGAATCAGACCCAAGCGAGCCAGCGCTGCACAGAGTCAAATCCCGATGGCTTTCTTCACAGCCACAAGGGCTAGAATCTTACGTAGAATATTCAATTCTGCAGAACTGTAGTCTTCTATGATGAGTCAGATGAAAACATCCAGCAGACGGCTCTAGCTCAGAGAGAACGTGTTTAACAGTCTTCTTGGGAGGCAGGGTATGGACAGGCTATCGTTTCAGATGTAGGCTACCAGACACTTCTGTTCTGGCGCTGCAGGCTGTAATGCCATCCTATGGAAGAACTGCTGGATCAGGCAAACGTTTGCCAAATTCTTAGTTGAGAGAGGCACTGTCTGAGGGCCAGATTTTCCAAGGGCTCAAGACAGCACAACTTGGACCAGAGTTTCAAGAGCTCCACTCCCATTTCAACAACAAGGAGTCTGGTGGCACCTTAAAGACTAACAGATTTATTTGGGCATAAGCTTTCTTCAGATGCTTATGCCCAAATAAATCTGTTAGTCTTTAAGGTGCCATCGGACTTGTCGTTTTTGTGGATACAGACTAACACGGCTACCCCCGATACTTTACTCCCATTTTAGGCACTTAAATGAAGTGGCCACATTTTCAAGAGTGCCGCTTATCCACCATCTCCCATGGGTGCAGAGCTCTTTGGAAAAGTCTGGCCCCAAGAGCCCCAAGCACGCATTTTAGCCTAAAACTCAGTTCTAACTGAATATTCTCTCTGCGGTTTTGAGCAGGTCACTGAACTGCTACTGTAAGAGAAGGATGCACGTACTTTCCTACCTCAAAATGATCAGAATACGTAACTGGCATTTGTCCAGCATTTAAGATATAAAATCTCTTTGTAAATTGTGGGGTTTTGTTTTTAGATAGTGGGGCAACTGGTGGGATTCAAAGACAGCTCCATGGAGTTTCAGTTTTAGTCGACAACACTTTGTTTGTACAAAATTTGAGACAGAGAAGCTTGTGAACTGGTATCAGATTCCGCAATCTGAGACACTGGGGTAGAGAGAACGTTGCTCTCCAGTGAGCCAGAACCAAATTGAAAACAAATACACGCTCTCTGCATTTAAGTTCGGGCCGCAGCCAGAGAGACGTATAGATTTTAAGCAGCCTGATTCTTCTATTGTATTTGTTCAGCGAAGCAATTCAGTACTTTGCACGATTTTTTTTTTTAATTTTTAAGAGACAGCCCAAGTGTATCAGTGAGTGAGTCTGGCAGGAGAAGCTGCGGCCAAGTTTCTCACAAGAATCAAATAGCTGAATGTTCGCTGAAGTCTTCCTGCCAGCTTTTCACACGCTCACCTGGGGCATAAAGATTCTGAAGAGGCTTTACGTCTGTTCAAGGTGAGAGGCAAAGCAGAAAAGAGGACTCAGCTAAGCACCAGTTTCTGCGCCCAATCCCCCCCACCCCAGGTGTGGTTGGATTACATACTGAAATAACTGATTAGTATTCTGCCCTGCCCCCACCACTTCCTCTTCTCTCCACAGTTTTCTTTTTTAGTTGCAGTTGATCAGTCTCTCTTTTATCAGCTGGTATCACACCCTAAAGAGTAGGAAATTCAGAGCTTGGAAGGGTTTCTCCCTCAGATGAAGGACTGCGGGTGTCCCAAGCACAGTGCTATTGAGACTTGCACGATACAATGCTCAGGACTAGACTGTTCTACAAATACTTACCGTATATATTCGTTCATTAGCCCGTTCGTTTATAAGCAGACCCCCCCCCCCCCCCCCCCCCCCCCCCNCAAACTTTGGCTCCCAGCCCATCAGGGTAAGCCACTGGCAGGCCAGGACGTTTAGTTTACCTGGAGTGTCTGCAGACACGGAGCCCCGCAGCTCCCACTGGCCACAGTTTGCCGTTCCCAGCCAATGGGAGCTGTGGGAAGTGGCACGGGCTGAGGGACGTGCTGGCTGCCACTTCCCGCAGCTCCCATTGGCTGGGAACGGCAAACTGTGGCCAGTGGGAGCTGCGGGGCTCCATGTCTGCGAACGCTCCAGGTAAACAAAACATCCCGGCCCGCTGATGCTTCACTTTTTTACCAAAAAAATTCGGCTTATGAATGAGTATATCCGGTACTTCTTGGCATGGCTGCAGTGTGTTATCTCCATATTTACAGATAGGGAAACTGAGGCAGGTAAGTATCTTCAACAGACTTCAATGCAGACAGGGTCAAGTCAAACAGAAAAGCTAAAACCCCAACAGAGAGCCTTCGGCACTAGAATCAGTCCTACAATTAACTGAACCATCTTTAATCAAGCTGAGCACCTCTGCAGACATCAGGCTTTGACCAAGTAAACAGCTAAAGTAGGTTGCACCCAACCTTTATGCAGTTTGCAGATGCTGCAAGTTTCTTTCTAACAAAACAGTGTTAGGAGAAAGTGATTGTCGAGCTGTTCAACCACTCGCAAGTCCCCGTGCAACTGCATATGTCCCAGCTCTTGACCCACAAGAGCAACACATGGGCGAGGATGGGGGAAGAGAGACAGACTTGGATAAAAGCATCGAGAGTGCCTACGTCACATTTGAAAATGGAGGTTAAACGTCTAAGTCACATTTGAAAATGGTATTTAGGCTCCTAAGGGCTGGTCTACAATATGGGGGGGGGGGGGGAAGAGGGGAATTGAGCTAAGTTACGCAACTTCAGCTACGTGAACAACGTAGCTGAAGTCGACGTACTTAGATCTACTTACCACGGCGTTTTCACTGCGGTGTGTCGATGGGAGACGCTCTCCCATCGATTCCCCTTGCGCATCTCGTTGAGGTGGAGTACCGAGTTAATGCCACAACAATCGGCAGTCAATTTATCGTGTCTATACTAGACACGATAAATCGACCCATGCTGGATTGATCGCTACCTGTGGATCTGGCCGGTAGTGTAGACAAGCCCTATGTCTTGGTGCTTCTGAACATTTTACCCATTGTCTTAAGATGGTAAACTCTATAGGAGATGCTCCCTGCTTTACTATATAGCATGTAGCACAATGCTCCCTGCTTTACTAGCTCTATGAACTACTATAATACAAATATAGAAGAGTTCCTCCATAGATTTAAACTGTCTAGCTCTTCTGATAGCACAGGTAACCTTTACAATGGAGAACAATGCCCTGATGTCTGATTCTGCAAGGGAGTCAAAGTATAATGCTGAGTTGAGAATTTCACCACTTGGCTTGAAGGGGGCAAAGTGATAATCTCACATTAAGACACAATTAGGGCCCAGTGGGAGCCACAGATTTGAAAAACCCAGAAACTGCAGACTCTGGGGAAGTTTCCCCAGCACTCTCATCCCTGGTCACGAGTTTAATGTGTGTCAGAAGCCTCCAAAGTGGTTATTTCACTTCCAGCTGTGTTAAGGACACTTCAGACATGTGATCAATGGTTTCATTGTGTGTCATACCGTCCAATTTGAAATCCAGACGCCTCTAGGAAGCTGGTCTCTTGAAAACGGGAACAGATACTTGGACCCAGAAACTTGCCTTCAGTTCATGAGACTAGCCCTGTCGTGTTTCCCACCCACCTAACCATATTTCAACTATTTCCCCAATTGACAAGCAGATTTGGAAGGTGCAGACAGATCCATGTCTATTTCCCTTAACTACCCAGTGGAAATGAGAGATCCAATGCAGGCAGCATGTTATGCTGGTGCGATTTAGAGGACTGCCTCCCTCCCGCACTGCTGTACCACTCTGCTTTTGTGGGAGGTAGAGGTATGTCTCATCAATCACTGCAAGACCCAGCCAAAAATGAACCCAGTTCTCATTTGGAGCTGTTATCACAGCAGCACTAGATGCTGGAGTTTTAGCAACTACACACTCACAAGCCAATAGCCAGAAAGCCTTTCCACATCATAGGGTGGGAGTGATTAGAGCAGAAACTGGACACCAGGGCTCCCAGGTTCTCTCTCTGCCTCTGACCTGGAGAAGTCACCTCAGTGCTTCAGTTTACCCATCTGTAAGCGCCACAATACTCTATCTCACAAGGGCTTAATACTCATAAAACATTTTTATATCCTTGAGCAAGAGGTGGAGACAAATCATTCCGACCTCTGAGCTGTAATAAACCAAAAAGGTTGGTCTGGGATTGTACGTACCCAATAACTTGAAAATAAAGTCTGGCATCTCCCTGTAACTATTTCATTTATTCCAAATACACAAATCTGAACTTTGTCCCTCAGTTAAGGCTGTTGCATTAGTTGCCAATGTTTTTTACATGACACTAAAGCCATGATAAAGCAAGCATATACACAAAGAAATATTGCTTTGCTTGATGAACTGCCAGCTTAACTTGGTAACTCATACTGTTATAAAGCAGCTACCAGACCCAATTTATTGTATCCATTACTGCATTATAACCAAAGGTTAACAGCTTTAAACTCACATCAGCCATATCTCCCCATCATTCTTTGTGAAACTCCATCTGTTATGGAGGCTAGAAAGTTAGCAAAACACTCTATCTTTGCAAAACCGGATGCCACTCACAGAACTTGTCTAAACAGAGCGAGACTTTGTTTGATGTTAAAAAGCTGCTTCTCTTTAAAATTAACCCTTGTGAATGAAATCAGGCTTTGTACGAACCAAATTAAATCCCAGATTCTTACCCAAGACCTAGATTCCAGTTGAACAGACTGGAAAGCTTAAAGAAGAACTGCTATTAAAGCCTCATGCAGCAACTCACGGCCACTTGAAGCGATGTCCTTTAGGTAAGAATGGAGACTGGCCCTTTCCAGTCTGTTGATTAGTGACATCTCAGGTGCATCTTAAGAAAACCTGAACACTGAAGCATGTGACTAGAAATTCCACCCTGCTGCAGCATTTAGGTTAGTCCTGGTTAATAACTGTTTAAGAGACTATCTTCAGGCTATCGCCAGGGTCCCAGATGCTTGGTGCCTGCCTTCCCCACTCCCGCTCAAGAATTAACTAGTTTCAAAGCCAGTTCAGCTAAACTGGTTTCATAAGCAGTTGGAGCCTTGGCCTAGAAGAGGCTTCCATGTGGTCTGAACAGTTTTCATGGAACCAATTACAAACTCATTAGCTGACCCAGTTCTTAGGCTGCATCTACACTACAGATTTCTGCAGATATAGCCATGTCAATCAGGCGTGAGCCTTGACACACACCTGGGCCAGCAAAAGCCCCTAGTGTTAGACGCAGCGATACCAGTATATCTGTGTGCACACTAGAAGCATGCTGCCAGTATGATATACCAGCATTCCAATATCAGTGAAGCACTCCCAACGTAGATTTAGCTTTAAAAACTGATTGGCGTTTTTGGCAAAGTTAGCCTGGAGTAGCCCAGTCTCATGCATTCAACAGCACTTCAAGCCAAAGCTGTGTAATCAGGTCCCCATGTTTTGGATACACCAGTCCTAAAATATGCTGCATTACTGATTTGCTGTGCACAGTTAGTTTGGGACTGCATGAGGCAGAGAAAGACAGTCCCTGCCCCAAGGATCCTACTTAGCAGCTCCTATGTTGGCATTTCAGAAGTGATTCAGTCTTTCACAATCTAAAAACGTACCACACATTCAGGGGTTAACACTCTCTTTCCTCAGGCCTTGTCTACATTAGGGGATAGCTGGATTAGTGCTAACCCCTACTGCAGAGGCGCCGCAGTGGGGTAGCCTGTGCGGTGGAACACATCTACATGCACTAGGGGGTTTGCCCCAGGGTAACTACACCAGTGACTGAAGCCCTCATATGGACATGGCCTCAACTTATCCAGCCTTTTACAGCTGGATTCCTGCTGAAGGGTGGGACCAACATCAGGAGCAGATAAACTGTACAAGGGCTACCCTTGGGCATGTCCCATTGGCTGCAGAAAGGTTGTGTCTAATCATTCTTAAAGCATAAGGCGCTGCTGCCTTTTCATCCTGTACACCAGATGGGAGCAATGCAAAGGCTGTGGGCATGTAAAGGTAATGAACCACAGGAGGGGGGGGGGGGGGGGGGGGGGGGAAGGGGGGGGAANTGAAGCTGTCCTTGTGTGGTTTCTCTGCTAAGTGAAACTCTTAAAACCAAGGTGACAAAATATCCAGCATGAGATTAAAAACAGGCAAGTCAGAAAAGGTGAACAGCCAACTAGGAGAAAGAAGCTTCTCCAGGAGTGGCGCTCTCCAAATTGGGATCTGACTTTACTGCACCAGACTGGAAAGTGGACTTCAGACCTTCTTTACAACCAGCACTGATATTTACCAATGGGGGAGGCAGCCAATTCCATCAGGCAGGTAGATTTGGATAAGGGGCAAGGAGCACAAGATCAAGTGACCACAAACAAGAGGGGACTTTGGTCTGGAGCAGCACCCTCCTCAGCTAGCACAGAGCCCCACCATGCAGAACCAGGGCCCATGTTCAGTTGTCACAGGAATCGCCTGACTCAGTACTCATTACAAAAGGACAACCCTACATTTTAGCTCTAAAACCAATTGGTTGTATTTATAAGTAATGAGTTTGGCCAGTGTCAACTGCTGGTGTTCGCAAAATTCATCAGATAATACCGGCCTCAAGGCACTACATCTATTAGTAAAAAACACAGGTAACTGCTAAAGATTTTCAGGACTAGCACTAGAGGTGATTCCTTGCTAGAGTTTCACAGTGGAACTTCTTCCTCCCTCTACCGGTTTTGTATTTAGTTTCTTTATTGATCTTTCCACCATCTTGCTGCCAAAACACAATATTCATAAGAGATGGCCCTAACTTATGTCCATTTATTAAAAACACCACAGATTCGGCTCTTTGCAGTTCCTCTTCCTTTGGTTGCCTGTTCTGCAAACTTAGAGGGATCAGAACTCCTCCCTGCCCCATCCACAATTTATTCACATGGCCCTGGTCCCCGCATCAGAGTGGCTTACAAACATTAGTTAACCTTCACAATTACCTTGGGAATTAAGCTAGGGAAGTATTATGCCCATTTTAGTGGTGGGTCACAGAGGCGTGGAGGCAAAGATCCCCAAAGGTGTTTAGGTTTAAATCAATGGCAGTTAGGTGCCTAAATACCTTTGAAGATGCTGGCCAGAGATTAAGGGCTTGATCTTCTGAGGTGCTCAACACCTCAAGTTCCTACTGAACTCAATGAGAACTGTGGCTGCTCAGTAATTCTGAAAATCAGCCTCAAAGTGACATGCCCACGGTCACACCAGACGCTCCCAGCAGAGAAAAGGATTAAACCCACATCTGCTGAATTCCAGTTCAGTGCCTCAACCACAAGACCATCTTTCCTCCCTGTGTACGGACTGTTTATCCATGCACTACACCAGAGATATTACCAACAATACCACAGAGTGCAATATTTCTGCAAAACCCCAGTATTAGCTGCAGAGATCTTACTGCTGCCCAGAATTGCAGCTACCTGGCAACTGTATGCTCCTCATCCCCTCCAGACAAGAATGAAGATAGTTAAATTCTGCAGTTCGCGGGTCGAATCTACAGAATCTCTCTTTTTGCTGACAGCTGCACCTAAAAAACAACAACCCTGCAACAGGCCAACACAGAATTCACAAGGGGAATGACTTCCCCAGAAGCAAGATCACTCATTTGGGGCTCCCTAGAAGCCATGGTTTGTTCACACATCCTCAGAGGTACGTGGTTGCACGTTCACTGCCACCGATCAAGCCTGGTGCTAGAAAGTCACCTCCTGTAAACAACACAACACAGACCTTGGCTATGCCTCAGCACGCAGAAGGCAGCTCAGCGCCAGCAAACGGAAATGGCTGTCAATGTCATCTGCAAGCTCCGGAGCAGAGGGGCTACCCCAGCTCTGCAGTCACTACCTGGGCACCAGCAGGAATCTGGACTCACAGATCAGAAGCCGGAAGGGGAAGAGGCAGTGGCAGACGCTGTGTGTTCATGGGGGTACAACGTCCATTTGCTAATACAGACACCTCTGAGAGGCTAGACCTGTGCCTTGCGGGGAAGATTAAACAGGGCAAGAAAATCCTCTGCTTTACATTTCCTGGTACTCCAGGATTGTTGCACAATTTGAGCCAACTCCCTAGTCTCCTTACTTCCCTTACCCACCCGGGAAGGACAGCCAGGGTCAGTCTCCTGCTCGGGGACAGGGGAAAGCCCGTACCCATCCCCTGCACCTTCCAAACATGCTCCCCCCGCAGCTCCGCTCCTCTCCCCTCCCAGCCCCCAACAGATCTTTGTGGCACGGGACAACAGCCAACCATCCCCCCCACACACACATCCTCCAGCGCCCCCCATCCTCCTGTCCTGCATACACAGCTGCCCAGAGACTTCCCCTCACCACCACCACCCGGAAATCTTATCCACAGCCTGCATGGGAATCCCTGCAACCCTCCCTCAACGAGCTGCCCCAGCTGTTCGCCCCATGCCAAACTGCCCCTCCCGCATCCATCCCGCCACAGCCCCCCCCCCCCCCCTCTCCCGCCTACACCCCCGCCCCGCGCCTTCCCCTCCCCCCCACCCCCCCGCACTCATATCCACACCCCCCCTGGGAAGCCCTCCCCCCCCCCCCCCCCCGGCCAACCCCCCCCCCCCCCGGCCCACCGCCCCCCCCCCCGTCCCCCCCCCGCCCCCCCCCTCCCCCCCCCCCCCTCCCCCACACACACCCGCCCAGAGACCCCCCCCCCCCCCCCCCCACACTGCCCCCCCCTCCCCCCTCCTGCCCCAGCTCCCCCCACCCCATCCGTCCTGCCACAGCTTCCCCCCCCCCATCCATCCTTCCCCCGCCCCCCCCCCCCCACACTGCCCCCCCCTCCCCCCTCCTGCCCCAGCTCCCCCCACCCCATCCGCCCTGCCACAGCTCCCCCCCCTCCCCAACCCCCCCCCCCCCCCCCGCGCCACCCCCCCCCCCCCCCCCACACCCCCCCCCCCCCGCCCCCCGCCCCCCCCCCCCCACCCCCGCCCCCCACCACCCCCCCCCCCCCCCGCGCGCCCCCCCCCCCCCCCCGCCGCCCCCCCCCCCCCCGCCCCCCCCCGCCCCGCCCCCCCCCCCCCCCTCCTGCCCCAGCCCCCCCCCCCCCCCTCCCTTCCCCCCCCCCCCCCCCCCGGACCCCCCCCCCCCCCCCCCCGCTGCCCCCGCCCCATCCGTCCTGCCACAGCCCCCCCCAGACAAACTGCCCCTCCCCCATCCGTCCTGCCACAGCTGCCCCCTCCTCATCCATCCTGCCACCGCTCCCCCCCCCCCCCCCCCCCCAGCCCCCCCGCCCCCCCCCCCCCAGCCACCAGCGGCCCCTAACCCATCCCGCCCGCCCCAGCGCCCCCCCCCGAGGCCCCCCACAAAGTGCCCCCTCCCCCATCCGTCCTGCCACAGCCCCCCCCCCACCCACCTCCCCCAGCTGCTCCCCCCACCCCAACCCGCCCCTCCCCCATCCGTCCTGCCCCAGCTCCCCCCCCCCCATCCGTCCTGCAACAGCTCCCCCCTCCCCCCAAGCTGCCCCCTCCTCATCCATCCTGCCACAGCCCCCCCCCGCCCAACTGCCCCGCCCCCATCCGTCCTGCCCCAGATCAACCCCCCCAGGCCCCAAACAAACTGCCCCCTCCCCCATCCGTCCTGCCCCAGATCATTCCCCCCCCGCCCCCAAAAAAACCCCCCCCCCCCCCCCCCGTGCCCCCCCCCCCCCCGCCCCCCGCCCCCCCCCCCCCACCCGCAGCACCCCCCCCCCCCCCCCCTCTCCCCCCTCCCACCCCCCCCCCCCCCCCGCCGCCCCCCCCCCCCCCCAAACTGCCCCTCCCTCATCCATCCTGCCACAGCCCCCCCCAGACAAACTGCCCCCCCCCCCATCCGTCCTGCCACCGCTCCCCGTAATAACTTCGTATAGCATACATTATACGAAGTTATACGAATCCGTCCTGCCACAGCTCCCCCCTCCTCATCCATCCTGCCACAGCTCCCCCCTCCCCCCAGACAAACTGCCCCTCCCCCATCCGTCCTGCCACAGCTCCCCTCCCCCCGCCTCGGACAAACGGCCCCACCCCAGGGCACAGCCGCCGCCTCCCCCCACTTACCGGAGGAACCTCTCGCTCCGCCGGCCCCTGCGTGCAAACGCCACAGCCCCGCGGCGCCTCCGTCCTTATCTGCAGGCGGCCCCCGCCCGGTGCTGACTCACCCCACGTGGCTCCCCGCCCCCGGCAGCCCGCAACAGCAGCGCCTGACCCTGCTAACGTGTCATGTGACTGCGCCCCCCCCGCGTCATGTGACTGCTTTGGGCGGCCACTCCTATGACGTCACTCCCCCTCCCCTCGCCCCGGCACACGGCGCCCTGGGACTGTCAAGCTCAGCTAGGCCTTTCCCAGGTGCGTCACCCCGGCCTGGGATCTAGGGGATCGTGCACCCCTGCTGGCAGCATAGCCCCAGCTCCCAGCGTCCCTTCTGGGGCCTGCAAAGCCCCCCTCCCCCTTCTCCAGGCATTGCAAGGGTGCATCCCTGCAAAGCCACCCCCCCCCCCCC